>CAJINU010000046.1:160691-680472 GCA_905178165.1 Amoebophrya sp. A25
AATCGTTCCGGGGCGAAGAAAGAGCGGATTCTTTAGCTGTTGCGCTGCTGGCGCTGCGACCCCAAAAGAGGTATTTGTGGCATCGCATGCGTTTTAAGAAACTTCCGAGATGATTCCTACAACGCAGTGTCCATCCTCCAACCATCCTTAGAGGGCAAAAAGCTAACCGCCATCAGGGACGAGAAGAGGATGCCTACAACGCATAGATTGAGATTGTTCACTACAGTAAGATAAAGGAGCTAGAGCTTTTCCATCATACTTAACAACAACATTTTGGCTCAAGGCTCCGTCCTTGTTGCCCGTTACCTACCAACAGAGAGACCCAACCGCATAGTTAATGCCTAGGATCGACTGTTCTGGTACACGTATGGCTGCGCTCAACAAATCAATCCATCAATCAATCAATCAAATCATCAATATCAAGATCTTCCCCGAGCGGTTGGGTCTATAATGGGGCTAGTTTCATTAGGTCGGGCGCGACTTGTTCTAGCTGATTACGATCCCAAAGAGATACTTGAAAAGCGCAAAAATTGAGATGAATAAGAGGAGAAAAGCTAAGGCAACACGTCGTACACATAAACCAGCATTAGAATAGCAAACAAAATGAAGGAAATGCGCGCCTGCAGCTAAAAAGGAAGAAAACTACGCGAATCCAAACCGAGAAAAGGCGACAAGGCGGGGCGAGAGTGGTCTTTTTTGCGATTGGAATGGGCATCCATTGCGCGCAAAGGCTGGGGCGTCCTCGTTTGGCCCAGATGCCCTACCTGCCGAGAACGCTGAGGATGCTATCGAAGGGCGGAAACGTGATGAGGGATGCCGAAAAATGACATAAAGACAAAGGAAAGAACACAAAAAGAGAGGGAAAAAATGAAAGAGAAAAGGGAAGGAAAGAGCATTTCCAACTTATCAGGAATGATATAAAACAATTTGTCGTGCTGCGACATAAAACACAACTTGCATCACCTCGCGCTAGGCACATTCATTCATTCATTCACTACCAGTACGAACACTAGCTAAATGACAACTACTGAGCAGGGTACTTTTTGAAACTACTAACACAGACTACTTTCATCAAAAAATCACGACATATACCACAATACCTACAACTTAAATGCATACTACAACATCTTGGTCTCCTTGGGTGGTTTATTATTTCAACACTGTAATCGTAGCAAGTGTGCCTGATTTTCTAGAAAAATATGTACAACAAATTGGACCAAAAACACCTAGTTTAAAGCTGCTGCCTATCCCATCGATGGGTACACTTCAATGAATGCTATCATGTACCAGAATACGTTGGTCGTTGACATTGCGAAAGGGATTCGATTACTTCTTATAAACGAGGATTACTGGTGACTCAATCCGAAAGTTTATGTCATGTTACAGAAGTTGGATATCAGATAGTCGCCGCCTTACTACAATTGGCCACTCGGATGCAGATCCCAAGGATGTGCAGAAGTAAGGTTGAGAGTTAGGTTTTACATACGGATTAAATGGATCTGCATCCTCTATGATTCGGTGATCTTAGTCTTCGTGTACTCGGGATACAAGCTGCATGGCGTCACCTTCTGTAGCAAGAGGAGAGAGTGTGGAGAGCTGAGAAAAATTTTATTTGGGAGGCATACAGAGGTCTACCTTTTCTAGAGTTCAGGGTTATCAGGCATAGACGAAGGTTATCAGGCATAGACGAAGACATTCGGTGACTACAAATCTGATACGATGTGGTGGTGGTCCGTTATCGGTCTTGTACTAGGTAAAATTGAAGGTGACAAGACGATCATCATGTCTGAAGACAAGGCGATCCCGAGGGAGACGCTGTATGAGAAGGCCATTCTCCGAGGCAGCAGCGAGCGGTCTGAGAAATTCCTCTAGAATCTTACATAGAAGTAAATTTTGCTTTTGCTTGAAGAAGACGTGGTTAAAAAAAAACGAGGATGCTTAGCTAGCACGAAAAGCATCTGTTCCAAGTATTACAACGCAGGAAATAGTTCACTTTTTTTTTTGTGCTCGTCGTGACTGAGTGAATTATACAAAAGTAACACGACAATGTGGACAAATGTGTGTCTTTCCTTTTCGTCACATAACCATGCCCATTTGGAGCGGCCGTGGTAAAAGTATGCAACGACATCATTGCTTGTTGTAAAAAGACGAGGTGGAGAGAATGCCATTTTTTGCATCAGGTATTTCGATCACCGCTGATGCAGTGCCACTTTTTGCATCTGGTATTTAGATCACCGCTGATGCAGTAGTTGGGTTAGGCTAGGCGTGTGCGTTTTACTTGTTAGGTACATGATTCTACAAGATCTGAAAGTCTTCCCACTTGTCCTCATCGTGACGTCCCGTCTCTTTTTTTAATTCTTCTAAGTGTACTAAGTAGGTACAACTGTGCTACTGAAAATTATACATCATCAAATAACTCAAGAAACATTCATACAACGAAAACAGCCAACCGTGAGATTTTTTTATTCGCCTATTGTTTTTGGTGTGCAGTATGCGGAGGCAGTATCTACGCGTTCGCGGGCCTAAGCGAGGCGCTAAAGGCAAGATGCGAGAACTGGAGTCCTGCGCAGACGAATCTGCTGTACACCTTTGGACAACTAGGGAACAGCGGACTGGGACTCCTCGTTGCGCTCATATTCAAATACAGCGGTCGCGGACCACGGAATTTTAAGGTCGTATTGAAGTCGTGTTTCGTTGAATCGGTTTGCTTACAGTAAGCATAGATGAAGATCCATTCTAATCATGATAACCGAGTTACTGACTGAAATGAAGATCATGAAGTCCCAATCTATATTAAAAGGGAAGTTTCCCAGGGATTAATTATACATAGGACGGGCACCACTAGGAAGGCTGCCACCTCCAGGGATTAATTTTTATACATACAATTGATTTTCTTTCTTTTCGTGTTAGTTCCTAGTTAACAAGGCTCCACTGGTTAGAGGCTCCATTGGAACTAATGGCTTCGTATCTCGTCGAGTACTTCCGCTAAGGTTCGCATGCTCTACGCTGTGGCTATGGTGCTCACTGGGACGTGCCTGCTGCTAACGGGAATAAGGTGCGTCGGGCCAGGAGTCGTGGCAATAAATCTGAGCCATCGAGGACGAGCAGGCCACTATGTTGACAGTAGTCAATATGACAGGACTGGAGCATTAGCTGCTGAACTAGCAAGTGGTGCAAGAAGCGGTGGAGACGGAGATGAGGAGGATCTGGGAGGTGTAGAAGATGGAGGTCGTGCATCAAGTTCAAGGGGTAAGGGAGGTACAGGTAAAAAGGATACAGACAGAAGTAAAACTAACACAGGAGCTTCCTCAACATGGCTATGGACGTCAAGCGAAGAGACACAGGGTCGTGACGAAGGGATATCTCAAGATAGCAAACAAGATACCAAGACGACTTCAAGGAAACAGATAGCTTCCTACCCAACACTCCTTGGAGACCTTGCGCAGGAAACAAAACTCATTTTTGCGGCAGAAAATAGCGATGGAAATATAGCATCATCTTCGTCAGAGGAAGGAGAAGGAGATGAAGAGGCCGTGTCTGTAGATGATAGCGTGTCATTGGATTTACGATCTTTGGTGGAAACCAGTCAGTTTTTTGTGATCTGCAGGAAATAAAAGCGTAATATTTGGTCGTTCATGTCTTTAAGCACAGCCTTCATATGACTTATGCTTTAATATTCTTCATTCACTCACATCGTGAAGTCTACCTCTAACATTCGAGCATGATTGAGATTGAGTCAACATGCCAGGCGTATCCCATCATTTAGATTTTTCTAATTCCCGAGCACGAGTCTTGTCAGTGTCCGGAGACTTCTATCCTTGCAGCAATTGGTTACTTCATGATCCAGCAAGGTGGCTGCGCGATCTATCAGAGTGGGCTATTTTACCTCCTGGGTCGCGCAAGCCCTAGCAGAGCGGCCATTCTGTCAGGATTGATAACGAGTGGTATTGTGATTTAAGTCTCAGAGGCTGATAGTAGTAGTATCTCTTCTATCTCTTTAAGTCTCAGAGACTGATAGGATTGATAACGAGTGATATCGGAACTGGTTGTGATTTATGTATTTAAGAAAGTCTCAGAGATTGTGGTTTTGTTTGATCATTTCTACCGAACAAATAGGAATACTTGTCTCTGTCTTCTCTCATCCTAAACTTGAGAATTATATCCTCCCAGATTACCACTCATTTAAGGACATCTATAATCATCAATCAATTTATCATAGGTAACGGTCTTTCCGCTTTTGTGTGGTCCTTGTATTTCAATATCGTGTGCGCGAGGGGAGCTATTATTAAGGATTTCCGAACAATGGCATCCCTCGCTACCATCCCTAGCGCTTTTCCCAGTAGAAAAGAAGCCAGGAATGTTCTGAGGAAAGTAATTCCGTAACCTCTAATATTATTTTTTTCACTAGTAGTGGTGTCCTATGGACAGTGACGGCATTGCTAGGGTTAAGGCTGGAGATGATTTGTCTTTGAGTGCATCCCCGACGCGTATGGTTGAGCGTCTTTCCCTTGGTACTGGTACGCGTCAAGGATACAACAACTGAATAAAGATGAATCATGAAGAGGTCGTCTAATAGGGGCCTTTTGTGTGCTGAGCGGTGACGTGGAGCCTGGTCGTCATAGCAATCAACAGTTAGAGGACGCAGACGATTCCATACGCTTAGACGATGAGGATGCGAGGATAGAAATAATCGATCGGTCCGAACTTACAACTGGTGGATCGGATTAAGGCTACAACACGTGAGCATGACTGTATCTACAACCCAGTAAGTTGTGTCAGGGACGATACAACACCTCGCTGTATCCACCTGTACTTAGTAAGTTGTGTCGGGGACGATACTAATGACTGCACAGAAATCTTTGAGCAGTAGTTAACAGTGCTGGATACGAGTGACTGTACTAAGCAATATGATGATTGAATGAAGCTCGTAGCAGAAGAAGACTCTACTGCAGTTGACGCTTGTTGTGTCAGGGCTACAAATGACTATGTATCACATATGTAGCTAGTTGACACGGGGGTCACACCCCCGTCTCTGATTTACTGATAGCTAAGATGTTGAACAAGGATGTGACACCAAAGAGCTCAACACAATGGATACCATTATACAACCAGTAAGAGTCTCTCTCTCTCTTATCCTATTGTCTAATCGTACATCTTCAAGGGGGACAACTTATAACTATTATTGTCTTATAACTATTATTTTTTCGGTTTTTGTTTTTTCTAGTTAGATATGCTCCACCAACATTATTGTCTAATACCAAGCGGAAGACGAAGATACTCTGGGACAAATCAATACTGACGGCGAGAGGAAAGCATTTTCCATAGCTGAGGATAACATCGAAGGTACGCATCTGCCTACTATCAACGGCAAAGACGGTAGTAGGTCGAGCTTCCCCTTGCGCGATGACCGAACAGAGCTCTTGTTGCCACCTTCGGAGTTGTCGCCACAACTAGGCACGAGTACGCCACGACAGCTAGGCACGAGTACAGACGACGAACTAGGAATATGGTCAGGCTTTATAATCTATCTGGATCTTGGTCCTTCATCGCAGCGTCTCGTCTTCGGTATCCTTTTGTTCCTATAGATACTAGAATCAGGCAGCGAGAGTTGTCACGTGATTCGCAAATGAATGAATGAATGACTTAGATCCATGCGTAGAAAAGGAGCGTAGGCTCAAAAAATACGGCAAAAAGGGCTTGGATGAGGGGACTGAGGTGAGTCGATCAAGACTGAAGAGTCTAAGACTAGGGAAAACGCAGCGCTCTAGACCAGACACGACGGACCAGGAAGGAAGTAGTCCGGAAATGCTGGAGCTACCTAGAACTACAGGGAGCAAGATGCTCCCTATGTTACCTCGATCGACGAACTGGCGCAATCGGCAACGAACAGCGCCGCCAGCATATTTGCGTATGAATGGTAGCTTCAATATTGATTGGTCGTGCAACATTTGGGGAAGTCTTGGCTTTTCTTTGATGCACAAATCACAACGATGAGTTGACATTGACTTGTGGTCGAATTATCATCTCTTGCTCGTACTATCTACTCTTATTTATTCTTGTTGTTCGTACTATGATCTACTCTTATATCTTGTTCGTACTACTTCTTCATGCAGCCTAAGGGGGGAAACGACCGAACGACGCCTTTACTCATAACACCTGTGCCGCCATTGCCTTTATGCAAGAAGAAATGATCACTCTTAGTCCTAATGTTCCAACATTTGTAATTTTTGAACCTTGAACCTCAAAATGCGAAGAAGCTGCCCGGAGGACTTTGGATCGTCGCCTTTTTCACAACGAAGAACTAAAACAGCTGACCTCATCTAATCTGAGAGAGCTTACCACGATCTCTGAGCGATCCAAGTTCTAGACACGAGCATCGGAATCACGTACGACGACGGGCCGCTTCGATGGAGTATTTAGATACTCTTTCTACTTACTTTGTAGAAGAAGAGCTTGATTGGGCGGCTTCGATGGAGTCTAGAGATTTATACGAATGACTTTTGTTAGAAAATCTTGATTAGGCTTTCGACCTTAATCAGTTGACTGATGTGATTGTCTAGTCACAAGAAAGGGCTTCAATTCCCGGGTACCGACCTGCATACCCTACCCTCCCTTCCTACCTTCCTGCCCCCCTTCCTCCCTTCCTCCCTACCTACATTCCTCCCTACCTACATTCCTCCCTACCTACATTCCTTTCTTTTTTACTCCCTTCCTTCCTACCTCCCTACATTCCTCCCTACTTACATTCCTTTCTTTTTTATTCCCTCCTTCCTACCTCCCGACTTACGTTCCTTTCTTTTTTACTTCCTTCCTCCCTTCCAGTTCCTACAACCCCAACGCGAGTGCGTGGGCGCCGTCGTGGAGGACGTCGATGGAGCTGGTGGTGGAGCTGTCGCTGGAACCAAATCTCCTAGTTCGGAAACGAGAAGTCGTACCAAATTTATGGTTTCCGTCATTTTCCGTGATTTTTGTGGTTGCATCATTAGATTCTGCGTGATGACTGAAGAGGGTAGTTTAGAGTCTTCTAACAGAGTTCGAATGCAGTACAAAGCAGATGCTTTCCAGTGTCTGCTTTTGGCTCGTGGCAGCGCAATTTGCGTTGTTACAAGGTGTAGGTAGCGGCTTTTACCTCGCCAACGCAGACACGCTATACGCAGCTTATTCGTGGTTAAGGGCATAACACGTCAGGGAAATCTTGGGCAATCTGCCGTAAAGATTCGCATCGTCAATGGTATAACATGGGAGCGCCTGTTATCTCTCCGTCGATGATGAGCCGACTCCTACCCTATCCTATCCTATTCTAGCAAGAATGCAGTCAGTGAAGAAATATCGTAAAAGAAAGATGACAAAGTATTTTACTCAAATCAGTGTAAGTATGTTGTACTCAAATCAGTAGGCTGTTTTTTACCAGTTCCTTCTAACGAAAGGTGGTAAAGGTGGTACGCTTGCCTCCCTGTTGCAGGTCCAATCACTAGTGAATGCTGGCGCGCGGATTGGATTCGGGTTTTTGATGGACTCCTTGAGACGTGTGTCTTTCCTGCAAGTCGAATTCGCGAGACATCTTCTCTTCACGGCATTGTGTACGCTTTTGTCGCTGATCTTTGTTTAAGGGTCGTTACTATATTGCATTCTTTGAGATGATTTACACTGAATTAAGAGTAGCCATTTCGTGCGTTAAGAGTAGGTCTGTCATCATCCCCATATTTTTCCATCGGGCGTGAAACCTACGTTTTCTAGACCTCGTAGGAAAGGAGTCTTCTAACTTGTACCGCACACTCCGCTGGCTGCTTTCGTTTTTCTTGGTATCGGTTTTGGCGGAGATTGGGCAATTATGCCTGCGATCCTCAGCAGCTGGTATGGACGCGGTAACGTAGCGGTTGGCTTCAATGTGGCCTGTTTTTAAGAGCTAGCTAACAAGGGATCTGCATCTCCTTATAGCAAATTGGCTGCAAGGAAGTACTTAGTTGATGGTCCAAATATTTCATCTAGTTCATCATCTGTCTCCTGCGTGAAGCATACTGGAGTCATGATGATTCAGATTCTCTATGGTCCATGATCTGAAAAATAGATTCTCGGCTGATGAGGGAAGCCTCAACTTGTTTATAGTGTTCATGTGCAGTCTTTGTCAGAATAAGATTCTTCATCTTTGAGATTACGCTGAGTTTCTTGATATTCTAAGGTCTACGCATATGCTTATTTAAATAGTGTTCATGTCTCATCAAGATGCCGTTCGGTCATTTTTTGACACGTAGTGGTCTCCGTCAACATTCTCGTTCTTCCATTTCAAAACTTTGATCTTCTAACATCTAGTGTTCGTGGTGTTGGGCAACGGCTTGGCTTTCCTGTTCGTAGCAGTAGAGAAGCCAGCGGAGGAGTCTGAGGATCCGAATGCGCTTAGGTTTCGTCTAACCGCAGCAGCCGAATGGATGCGCAAGGGTTCCGTGTTACTATGTGTGTTGAGCCTCTTCTTCGGAGCTTGGTTGACCTACCTACGGCCCTGTCGAACTGGTGCTGATGGCCGACTCTCAGTCGTGGATCGATGACGAACTTCTCCTGCTTCTACCTTGATCCACACGACCAGCTGCTACAACCGCTCGCTCGTCCCTATTCGTAGCAGCCTCTACGGTTAGGGACTGTGGATGTTGTTTCCAAGTAGAAGATTGTCCTCTTCATTTTGGAAAAAAAAATTCTTTCATCAGCGAATCCCGTGTCTGCCGACTCTCAATTCTCGCCGGTGCGAATGATCGAAGTCCAGTTGCTGGCGGCGCGAGATCCTAGGTGGTCGTGGTGGATATGAGCTTCAACACCTAGATGTGCATCGGACTAGAAGATAGAGATGATACAACTAGTATCTACCACCTATAATTGTGATCGAGGACTTCATTCTCGTTCTTGTAGTTGTACCCAATTATAAATATTCTTTATGTCTCCAACATAACAGGTAGGTCTAACGGTATTTTTCCCTCCATATCATCTGAATGAGCAGGACAAGTGTATGAAGAGTTGGCTCAAAACTGTCACGTTTCAACTCTTTCAACGAAAGACCTTTTATCACGAAATGACTACAATAGGAGCACACCCATGACAGAAACTAACGTTCGTTTTCTTCATCGTTTATTTCACTTCTCCGTCTTTTCGCTTTCAGTAAATTTTTTCGCTTTCTGCAACAGCTTTTTGCTTTCACCACGAAGCACTAAGTACTTCTTCGCTTTCGAGTACTTCGCTTTCAGGGATTCCAGTTGAACAATGAACCTTTGACATTGCTTTCAGGCAAAGAATTCTCGTTCACTCGTCTTCACACCGTAGGGACAATCTTCATCTGGACCACGTCAGGCACGAGTGCACCATCTGGGACAACTAGGACGCCTCTCTATACCCTACAAGTTCAACTGGTGATCGCAGATCTTCTTGTCATCGCAGAAGATGTCATGTCAGAAGATGTTGTGGGCAGAGGTTCTGGTCGCACACATCATAAGGATTCTTTATACTTCGACTTCAAGTGGAAGTGAGTGTTCCTCAGAATGTATGAAATAGCGATGATAACAATATACTTACTTAATATGCTCAGTGCTTTGTGACGGTGCCACATCTGAGTTGCACTTTCCTACATATGTAAAAGAGACTTCTCCCACATAAAAAACACTTATGTACTCTCCTTATTACTTGTTCTACTTCTACTTGCTTCTCCTTTATTTTTTGATTTGATAGAAATGTTGGTGAATGAATGAATTGGTACAGGAACAAAAGGAGCTGAAACAAAGTACTTAGAAGTACTTATTATTTCGTACAACTACAACTAAATCCATATGGTCAGTCATCAACATTTTTTGAATTTTTGTACTGCAACTAATGCAACAACTGCCAAGACCAACAAGAAGAACAAGCATGGGCCACGCGGGATCGAGTTTGTTGCTCTTTGTTTGTGGCTTGCTGCCTTGCCTCTCGTCTTTTTGTCTCTTAAGGCTTCCCCTAAGAAGCACTTAACCACCATAAGCATCAATCTTGGGGCTGTTCTATAAGGAAATTGGGTGAGCTCTAAAAACCGGCAGCTTCATCCGCACATTCACGGATTGGAAAGATTTAGTGAGCGCTTTTCCTGGTCAAACTTTTGAGGAAATCGCCACAGGAACGACTGCGATATCTCATTTTATTCGTGAACGGAGCGTGGCGTACGATTAAGGCTCAGACTCAAGTATAATATGATTCTTATCAAGGGTCCGTCGTTTGCCAGTGGTACTAGAGTAGAATGACTTAAGTACTACTAAAGACGTATGGTGATGATGATGAACAAGGGTCTTGCTCGGCAATCTGAAGAAATGAACCGAATAAGTGAATTATGAAGTGTAAATGGTTACTTTTACTTAAAAATCGTATCCGACGTTTTTGGACCTATATACCTACTAGATATTAGGTTCATTATCTAGTTAAACTAGCTAGTTAAGCCAGAGAGGAAGCAATCGGAGGATCCGGAGGTTCTGGACGACTTGGGCCCCACCTCGCAACGGCTGAACCCTGGGAAACAACCTGAGGCGTGGACGTTAGGTGATGGAAATACGCTGGGCAGATTCTTCGGTGTAAAGTCAAGTGCTATGATGTGAATGAAATGCTTATGAACCAAGTGAACCATAGAAATCACCGCGCCAAGTCTGTCGATCTGCTCCTGTTGTTGACGTTTGTTGCATACTTCGGACGTCTTCTTTGTGTGCCTTGTTTTTGCGGAGACCTGCCGAGGGATCTTCTCTGATACTTCTGTCGAGATTCAGTGCCCAAGCACGTTGGTTTGTTTTTTTGGAGAGGATCAAGAAGAAGCTTTTTTTTGAGAGAAAAGCGACGAGATGAGTTGTAGAAGAAAGCTGGCCATTGAAATCAGATCAAAAAACAGCAGGGCACTAGGTAAAGAAGATATCTGAAAGAGATAAAACTCCAACCCTGGGCCCGAAAATAGGCAAGACAAATAGGAAGAAGTAGAAGGTGCTTTTGTGTGTTGATTAACTAACGACCTGCCATAAGGATGGTGAATCTTTTCTCTGTTGTGCCTCAAGCTCATGGCCTCAACGCAAAACAGAAGGCAGCAGATGCCCAGCTGCGATGGACGAACCTACGTCCATACGTGGGCAATCTCAGCGTGAAAGACCTCGACGATGTGCTCGCCTGCATCAAAGAGGCAAAAGCGACTAAGGCTGAAACATATCCGCTTGGCCGTGCAACATATTCGAGTACTTTCATCATCGTGCTTAGTAGATTTCTACTAGCGCTTCGACGATGTAGTCCTGCTGTGAAGGTTGAGGCTGTTGCTAGATTCTTGCACTAAAAACGGTGGCTCACAGTGGTAGAGTTTATTGTATGGCCGAAGTCTTCATCCTGGTTGAATCTTATGCGTAGAGAGTTCTTGTCTCGTGGCAAATGTATCTACTTAGTTGCCATGTCCTTCACCTCTCTATCTTTCTCACCATGAAGAATTCGACTCCATCCCGGTGCATAAGTGGTGGATCTTTTTCGGACGCGCGACGAAGACTGATACCAAGTGGCTGGCTACCTTCTTGAAAACGAAAGACGACTGCATCTCGTTGGCCTACCAGCTTGGTCTCGGATCGGAGGACAAGGTGCTATCCATGTTAGAGCGTTTTAGTGTCTTTGTTGTTCAAGTACTGCTTTCATTCGTATGCTTTAGGCAAATGCTATATAATACTCTCTGGCAAGAGACTTCTACTCCATTTCGCATCATAATCTGACATCTTGGACCCACTACCTTCTCCTACAGCCGGAGCCGGACCCCGATCGTAACGGACAAGCTTCCGAGGTTTCCATTGCCAATCAGATTCAAGGCTTGTGCGATTCGTGTGGTAATGCCTTGGAAATCCTCGAAGAGGAAGAGGAGCGCGTTGTGAATCGGGGAAAGATGCAAGCTAAAGCGAATCAAGAGCTGGCCAAGAGGGAGAAGGCGTTTGTATTGCTACTCTTGTGACTTAAGCTACGTATTCCATCTAGTTCCATTCTCAGAGACAAACACACTAGGAGTTAAGGACAAGCACGTTGTTGCTCTCTCAACCTAATCAGAACCTCAGAAATCTCTCCCATTACCCTCCCATAATCAGCAAGCCGCAGCAGCACCGGTCAGGCCACAGTCGTCCAACGCCATGATGAGTCATCCTCTGCTTCCTATGGCGCAAATGTTCCAGAGCCAGTTCATGGGCAACATGTTCCACATGCCCAATGCCGGCTTCCCTGGCTTTCAAGCTCCGATGATGCATGCCCTGGGAGATGGTACCACTCACAATATGGCATACTGTGAGAAGTCTCGCTCCGTGCGTCGAGCTCCGCGCCCAAGTGAGGCGGAGAATGGAGAGGACCCCGTCGAAGGTGCTAAGGCGTCTCTCTTCGGAAACCGTCGTGGAAATATCATCCGTGGTGGCAAGGCCCATGAGGTGAAGGAGCGTAAGGCCAACATCGTGTCGAATGAATCTGGGCAGTACGCTGGCACCTCGATGTCGAAGAAGGCTACGAAGAAGAATCCCAAAGCCTTTATGCCTTTGCAGCGCGATGGCACAGAGCGTGAACCGAAAGTCCAACAAGAGGTAAAGAAGCCGGCATCTACTAAGCAACCCGCGAAGAAGGAAGCGTCCTCCACTACTACTAAGAAGGCTGCTTCCGCCAGTTCGTCTTCTTCTGCTGCTATTCCGTTGCCGCCTGCGAACTCGTTCGAGAAAGAGCAAGTACTAGAAGAAGAGGAGGAAAGCTCCCCAGAAGTAGCCGCAGATGAGGAAGATGCTAGCATGGACGACGCTGAAGAAGTCATCGAAGATCCCATTGAGCCAGTCGAAGAAGCTGTCGACGAAGAAGAGGAGGAGGAGGAAGAAGCCGACTTCGCTGGTGAAAACTCGCCTGAGTCGTTGCCGTTGAGCGAGGACGCCTTCGAAGTCGAGTAGTGGCGTAGTAGCTCCGCTAGAATATGGCCCGCTCTTCTCCATCAGTGTGCGCTGGGGGATCTCGAAGTAGTCCAGTCGGTAGCAGTGCAGAGTTAGAAACAAGAAAATCCACAGCAGAAGGAGACCAGACGATAGGGATAAGCAGTGCAGTGCGTTTGAATACCAGTAGCAAAGGCAATCTTCAACATTGTGCGTCATCTTCTTCATAGTAGTTCGATAGGGTCTAACCCCTGGCAAACAACATAGCAGAACCGGCATCATTCTCATCAAGAGCGAACTTTTATCGACGACAATTACTACAAATATGTGAGACAGACGGGTGGTGAACAATCTAGGAGATATAAACAAGAAGGGGGTTTTGTATTAATTCAGTGTATAAGAAAGAAGCAGTCAAGTTGATTACCATGAGTTCCCGAATAGTAGGTAAGTACGAAGATGAACAGTCGAGACACATGTGGGCAATCAGTAGGCCACAATAGTAAAACGAATTCCAAGCCGCTGCAGACAATTCAGAAACAAGAGGTGCATCGTGGCAGTATAGTCAGGTTTTGCATAAGTACGGACATCCATATCTTGGGGCGCTTGGTGCATAGTCATACTCTCCAGCAAACTTCGCGATTCTGTCTTTTCTTCGGAGTCTATCTTGATGTCCTTGGGGACGCCAGTGCTCTCCAGCAGATTGCTTCTTTTTTTCTTGAAGATCGGAAAGATACTCAGGCGCCGGACCTCTTTCTTTCTTGTGCTGCTGGCATTGTTCGCCTTTTTTTGCGATCGTAGACCATGAACTGACCAAGGAGTATCTACATCAACTAGGAGCAATTCTTTGACGAATGACGAATCCGCTGGCCCTTAACCTCCGCAGTTTCCCTGCCTTTGCCTCGTAGTAGAGAAAAGCAAGAAGACCCTTCTGCATTTATGTATTCAATCTACACAACAAGAAACGAAAAGTAGACACTTAAGAAAGAATGCCGCCGCTTGCACAGCGGAACCTTGTTGCGCGCAACCCGATGCAGCAAGGAAAGATGAACTTGCGTTTCTTCCTTGACCCGATCACCGCGAAAAATTGGAACCAAACGTACAGAAAGCGCTGGTGGGATGAGCGAACTACCGTTCTTCGCCCTTTTGAATTGGGCTTATCCCATGTCGACAAAGATGCTGCCATTGTATCCGACAACTTTGGCCTCGAGGCGGTGCATAGTTTTGACCTTTATCCAAGTAGGCCCTTTGGTGATTCAGTGGGACCAAAGTGAAAGCTCATGCTCCAGATCTGTTGCATTGTTCGGCAAGATTGGCTCAGTGAGGTATGTAGATTCTTCTTGCCACCTCTGTACTCCTCCTGATATTCACCAACGCAGGTCGTCATGCTGCGTGTTTTGGGCTACAACAATCAGCTGAGGCCTTTGCTCGACCAGTATCTCAAGCGTTTGCGAGTTACTGTGGCGCAGCTCTATGGGAATGATCTGGAGGCAGTTGCAACTGCTTGGGAGAAGAAATATTGCGGCCATGCTGAGGGGACTTCGCGATACTTGCAGCTGGTTCCACTTTATGCGAAGTTGTTGCTGTAGGTAGGTTTTGGCTTGTGTAGTAGGCTGCTGACACTTGACACCGATATGATGACGACAACAACGAAGCTCCACCAAGTAAGCAAATGGCTCTGCTTTTCTACTAGAGTAACAATCTCCTGACGTCTTTGTTGGTCAACTCCTCTCCCCAAGAGATCCCCCTCCTACCGCTCTGCAGATGACCATGTGCCGCCAGCGCCAGAGTGTTGCTTTCTGTTTGGACAAATTGCGTGGTAAGACAAGCATATCTTTCGCCGACCATGTCCCTCGTCTTGCTTGGGCTCGAACGATCAACATCCAGAACGACGGCTCAGTCAAAGGGAAGAGCAAGAAGCTGGCGTCGCAAGTACTATGACTAGATGCTTCTCCACTTCGATGGCAGACGATGAAATGGATTTGACTTGAAGACGTCAACTCTGCTTACGTCTGACTCCGCTTGCGCTGAGGTTATATGATCTAGCATCTCCGTTCTTCTATCGTCTGTAATCTGCATTTGAATTGATCAGGTGTATATCTTGGCGCGCGACCAGACTCGGAAGGACTGGCTTACCTATATGTGCCCGTTGGTTTTGCAGGTGGAGACCCCAAATAAGCCTGGCACACTGCCAGCTCACTGGCAAGCGCAAGAGCGGACGTCGCATGTGCTTCGCATGTTGACACATCTAGGAGGTTCGGACTTGGTGGAGGAAATGATCAACGTGCCAGACTCTGACAACCCCATCTTCTTGGTACTAGATGGAGATCAGGAGGATGTGGAGCAAAGAGCCTCGATCGCAATATGCGAGGTCATGCATTGCATCGCGCGCATTGGTTTGCGCCACCGCCTGAGCGGAAACAGTGGCAAGGACAAAAAGTTCAAGCAGCTCCGTGAGAAAATTCGTAAGCTCACAGGTGGAGTAGTGAGCAAGAAGTCTGTTCGAGGTGCGATGCTGGTTGTGCAGGACGATCTGATCGCGAAGGCTGCAAGGGGTGTACACTTGCGGCACGGACCTCGCATCATGCGTGAAACTGGAAAGTCTGTCGTCGATGCTCTGCGTGAAGATGGTACTCCTTTGATCTAGAATCCAAGGAGCTCCCTTCAAGACTGTCTTTTATTAGTCCAAGCAGCTTGCGCTGTTTGTCTCCTCTTGCTCTGCTGGTTCCATCTGTTCGGATCTCCCTCTGTGTGGGACAGACGCGTAGGCTTTGAGGCATTGGCGCAACTTAGTGACTTCCAAGAGGCAGACGATTACATGTCTTGTTTTCGTCTCCACTCTTCGACTTCATTGGGATCCTTGGATCTTCTCAAGTCTTAATTAATCGTTTCAATTTGAGCCTCTTTCTGTGTCTCCGCATCGACCATTTCTAATGGTGATTAGGCTTCAGAAAGAGGCTCAAATTGAAACGATTACTTAAGGGTCTCGGAACCCTTGTCCGAGAGGGGTCGCCTGAGCCTCTATTTTTAAGTAATCGGCCAGATACTAGTGGGGCAAGATCCCGTTTCTGAACGAAACGCGAACCACCACTAGAGTCTGTGATTTGAAGCGATTACTTAACGAGTTGAAGCCACATCCTCTTATGGTGATTTGAAATGATTACTTAGGGTACTTTGGAGGGGTCTCAGCAAGAGGGTATTTGGTCTCCTCCAGACCTCTCGGACCCTTGGTCCAGATCTTCAAGAAACTACTGATGAGTCTGAACCTTTCAGGCTCAAACTCCCTGAAGATCGTTTTAGATATAAGAGAGTAGTCCTGATATGGAACTCGATATTTCTATACCGCCAGACTTATGAGCTCATGTCTTTTCCTTAATATAACCTCCAGGCGCTCGCGTGGTCAGTATGGTTCGGACTCGTTGGTTTGCGGAAACAATCACAAGCTTTTTCTGGGAGAAGCATGGTGGATTGATCCTCGAAATTTGTCAGGAGTTGGAGACCCGAATCCTGAATGGTTGGGATATTCGCCAGGTGAGTTCCGATGAGAGTGCGTCTCTCCCTACTGATCTGGTCGCTCCTGCTCCAGTGGGTTCTCTTGATCCAGATGATCGCGCGCTCGGAGTAGAGGAGGAGGACTCTGAGCCTGATGAAGATGTGGATCCAGAGAAACTACTTCCTCAACCTGTAGAAATTGGCGACGAAATCATCCGTCCAGAGCTCTTTGACCAAGTTGATTGCGCTGACGCACCGAGCACCAAGGACTCGAAAAAGCCTGGCATCAATGCCGAAGTCCTCGTCTTGAACGACGAAGATGATCCATTCCGTCCGCCTTCTATCCAGGACATCAACCAGCAACAACTCCCTGAGGACGCGAGTGGAATGACCAAGATGGTTAAGGAGGTGCCGGCTACTACGTCCGCTGCTATCAACCCCAAGGCGCCTGCGGGTCCCATCGAGATTCAAGTACCAGGCCAAGCGTCAAGCTCGCGAGCAGTTCCTCTTGCTGCAGTCCGCAGACCTCCGAGTCCTCAACGCATACAGGCAGGCAGAAACGAAGTTGATGATGATCATGCTGTTGAGAACGATTTGACGAAGGTCCAAGCTGTTTTGCGTCTGGGGCGCTCGATCAGTGAGTCCGAAACTTCTCATCACAATGACCTCCATCGCTTGCCATTTGCTTACCATCAAGTACATCTCAAGTTCACCTATGGCGCTCAGCTGCTGCTGGGTTTCTACTTGGATTCCATATTTCGCGCGAGTTTTCCCTTCATCACGTTGGACAAGGGGATCGCAGTGTTTCGCTTGTCTTGTGAGAAACATTCTCCTAGTGTACTACAGCAGTTCATCTACAAGACCTTGACCAAGTGCGGCAATCACTATCAGACGATGCGTTGTGTTGAGTTCTGGAAACTCACTGCTCGCTACTACTTCTATAGTAAGTTTGATCCTCACTTCAACTTCTGGTGCGCGGTGTTCTTTCGTGGAACTCTGCTGCCACCTCGTTCGATCGACGTGGCCAAGATCGTGGAGGTGAAACCTTCGAAGGCGCAGCTGACCATGAACGACTGGTATAAGCGTGGCGAAGACCAGCGTGCGAAGATCAAGGTCCAATCTATCTTGCTCTCTGGTGCTTCTAGTGATAGCGAAGGTGAATCGCACTGGAAATGGATTACGACAGCAGAGAAGAGCGTTCGCAAGATGAGCGAGCAGTTTCAACTGTCGCACCGACGCGATGTCTGGGCTCGTCAGACGCTCTTTCCAGCGGTTCCCGGTCAGTTCGGCTTCGGTCATGACATGGCACCTGTTCGCATCCAGCACTACCGCAATCACATCCGTAACACCACCAATACTACCAAGAAGCGCGAGCGCAAATGGATGTCGGAGAACAAGTTGAAGCCTATTGAACGCACAGCGTACTTCGGTTCACTCGAGAACACCATCCACAAAGAACCACTCTCGGAGGGTACGAAGGTCGTTGCGTCTCAGCTCAAGTCTCGGGTGAAAACGAACCAGCCACGCATCGAGTCTCACCATGCTCGGTACTGGTATCCCAGTCTGCAGCTAGCAACGTACATCAACGACGCCTCTGGGCGTCCTATCAACATCCTCCGCAACCTGCAGGCGCAAGGCCGCCTGGTCGATGTGATGAAGCGTCTCCACTTCTTCCGCAACGAATTTGGTCTGCTCGTCTTCGAAGACCAAGAGACCGCGGGTTTTGTCCTCGTTTTGGAGCTCCTCGAAGGTCTCTATGACGGTATCCGCATGCGACCTGATGGTGCTGGGTATCTTTCGGTCGTCAGTGGCATGGAGTCTCCAATTGTGTCGGGATTCAGTGCTGACTGTGCGTACCTCGCTGATTACTATCCAGTGCATCGCAATGGCAGGCTCAGCTTGTACGTCGCTAACTCCACTTGGGTGCAGTTCAATACCGCCCTGGCTGACTGCGTCGAGGCCTTGCCGTCCAACATGGTGAGCGAGACTTTGGCGTACTACCTGCGTATCGATAAGCCCACTGTCAACCTCGAGGATGAGTTGCGTATCGTGCTGCGTACTGCGCTGGCGGATGGATATGAAGCTGGTTTTGCGGCCTATGATGCTGCCGTGAGTCCTCCAATGCAGTTGCTCGGTCGAGTGATGGACACAGCTGTCCGAGCTGGTGGCGGACGTCCAGCTGGAACCGCCAATCGCGAGCGCACTGCGGCGCAGAAGACGCGCACCTACCTCGGCTACACTCGCCACGACGTGTGGTTTCACATCGAGTGCAAGACCTGCGAAAAGCGAGCTGCGGCCATTCGTAACAGCATCAAGCGTTCTCGCACTGGCAACGTCACTGGGTGTCAGCTCTACACCAACTACGAAAAGGATACGGCACACGGCATCCGTAACAAGAAGCTCCCGAAGGCTCCGCGCACCTTGTGGCCAACTACTACACCAGCACGCATCCGCATCAACGAAGCACTTCTACCCAAGATCAAAGATGCACACAAAGTCATCTGCAAGAAAGCCCGTCTGAATGTCGTCAAGATCACGGCTCGTGGAGACAGGACGAAGATGGTCCTCAACCCAAGCGTGAACAAACCCTACTACGACGCGGTGATGGAGGGTTTCCCAGCGCTGAGCAAGGACGACGAACGCTTCCTCGAACAAGAAGAAGACAAGGATCCAGTGATGTGCACTGCCGTCGACCTTGGCGGGGACGTGGCTGGTGATGATTTGCTAGCTGATGAGTGATTCAGCAGATAGGTTTCTTACTCATTTTGATCATCCAACAGCAACTGACATGCCTCTTACCTTTTCTGAAAAGTTAAGCATTTTCCTTGTATTCTGTTCGTTGCAAATCGCCGGACATGGGGACGTACTGCGTACGTTAGAAAATTTAAGGTAGAACTAAACACATATGGCCGACGCTTCACACTTCGAAGTCTTGCCGGCAGCTTGCTTACGATATTCCATCGAAGTCGTTATATCTTGTACAAAATAAATCATGACTATTCGCACCTGTTTGAAAGAAACAGCTGGAAACTTTTCACCAGCAGCATAAGCGTCAGCATTCAAGGACCAGGGCAGCTTGTCGATAAGCATGTGATGGCACAGTAAATCAGTCGGGATTCGTATTTAGTAAAAGCAGAAGTTCTACCACGAAACTCAAAGGAGTAAAGCCATCACTTTCAAAGCTCCAAGTACCTACTTCATGTAATATTTTGGGTGAACACGCGAACAAGATCATAGTCATATCATAACATAATTCAGAATATAAGTCAGTCACTTCACAAGTGAAAACATCGAGATCATGCGATCTACTAGAGATCTACTCTTATCGGCTTTCGTACTCGATGGAGGTACTCGAGAGCGTGCTTCGGGTTGACATCCTGGCAGCTTCTTCATGCTACAAAGATCGCACTCCGCAACGAAATACTGATCGACCCACGTCGCCATTGGCTTCGTCACATATGAAACGACACTCGGATAAACGTTCAGAGTCTTGCTATCAGGATTGTGCCTTACATGAAGTTTTGCCATGGAATTAAAATTGATGAGCAATAGCTTAGGTGAGGTGACCAATTCGGGAAGCCTCAACTGGATCGGGCTGTTCTGCTTAGGTTCTGAGTATTTTAGTGAGACGATAAAGATGCTGAATCTTGCGGGTGTAGAGTAAGCAAAGTCAACGCTTCAAAATTCGAAACCCTGAAGTTCAGAGGTAAAAGGATGAGATGGGACACATTTCTTAGAGGTAATATAAAGGATGCCTCCTCCCGGATTGTGTCGTTGCAGCCGCCATATGTCGCCGCAAGTCGGCGTATGGTATAATGTACGACCCGGCCAGTGTGTCTGGCTTCGTAATCGTTCTCCGGAGATGCAAGACCATCAGGTCAATCTCTTCCGCCTTATATGGCTCTCCGTTTTTCCTGCGAAAGATGTGGGTTAGGCAGGTACTCTTAAGCTATTTGGGTGGAATAGATTTTCGGGGATGCTCTCCATAGACAAACTGGGCGACTATTGAAAACATTCAGCTTATAAGGCTAGAGCTGCGCTCGTATTCTACTGCGAGCAGGTAGCAGTCATTCTTTCGGAAGTCTATAGATGTGCCTTACTATGCTGGCTGTGACGCCTGCTATTATCCTCTTCTTCCTGTATTTCTTCTTGGGCGTTTTCTCTTGCGCCTTCAGTTTCTTCTTCGATTTTCGGTGCACTAGGTACCCATCAACAGACGTACACTCCTCACCATTTGCAAGGTACATCCAGGCGGACCCCCTCAGAGCTGTCGCGAATTGTGTTCGGAGTTGCATCTCCGTCAAATTATTGGCGCTCGTCGTGTGGGAGCTTGCGAAGCTCTTCTCCAGCTGTGTAGCATCGCATGGTTTTGCCACAAGTCCAGAAGATGGCGAGCTGCGTCTTTGGGCTTAAGCCAGAGCCTCGAATCGTGTAAATCGAACAGCCGATAATTCTCGTTCCTGTTCACGTGGATGAGGAGGTACTCAGATAGATGCTTGTTGCTGCCTATGAGTGTCATGTTGTGGCATGCTTCTTTTTTGGTTATAATTGTACTCTTCACAAACCTTAACCAAGTGGATTTGTTCAAGTTCTCGCTAGCTTTGAACTGAATCGGGAGCCATCTAGTAGTATCCTTAGTCCTCAGCCTCTTAGGACAGACACAAAAGTCAGCACTCATCTCTCCTAGTTTTTTAACGTGTAAATCAACAGAAAATGCATCACGTAGCTCCTGAAAAGCTCTCTCTTCTATCTTCCTTGGCTCTACGCCCATCTTAGTCTATGTCGCTTATTGAATAGCGTGGCTTGTCGCTGTTGGTCATCTGGGTGCCTGGTTTATATTTCGCACAGAGGTGGGCATCTGGATGGCGTAATAGGATAGTCCAGGCGCCTATTAGGATTTGGCTCGCAGGCTTGATGATTCTAATAGTTTCAAGTTGAATGTAGTCAGTGCCTGAGCTCTGATCTGCGTGACTACTGTGGTAGGACCTCGATCGTATTCCTCTTCGATATGATTCATCTTGACCCTGAACCACGTCTCAATATCCTCCAGGAACCTCGCCATTTCCATTCAAGTTGCTCTTTCTGGTGACGTTTTGCCTGGACGTTGTGAGCCCGTTGCGAGGTGGGGCCCAAGTCGTCCAGAACCTCCGGATCCTCCGATTGCTTCCTCTCTGGCTTAACTAGCTAGTTTAACTAGATAATGAACCTAATATCTAGTAGGTATATAGGTCCAAAAACGTCGGATACGATTTTTAAGTAAAAGTAACCATTTACACTTCATATGAATTGTTTTTATTCGCTCGAATACGATGAGAAGTTGAAAGTTGCTAGGCCAGTGCGGTTTCTGCGAACGGGCACTTCAACGTCTGCGAAATTGGGTAGACACTTGCTGGAAGAGGAATTGTTGTTATGGGCACTTTGTGTTTATACTGAAGTCCCAGGCATGTTGATTTTATTTGACGCGGCCATGTTGGGCATAGAAGTAGGTAAAGGTGGCATTCCTCCAGTTGTGGAAGAAGCTGTAGTAATGGAAGAAGAAGATGTAGTAACTTGTCCTCCACCAGGTGCAGGTGCGGTGCTACCCACAGACCCAGAGCCACTAGCACCAATTCCAGATCCAGATCCTCGCTTAGAGAGATGAAGAAAAGGACTAGGTCAGTAACATCTTCATCAGTAAGTAAGTACAATCAAGAAGGAAAGAGACACCCTACTGTTGATACTGAAATGTTAGCTACATCCCATTAGCCACATCCCATACTAGTCGTGAGATGAAATACTCTACTACAACGTTCTAATACTGCAAAGAGGACAGGGCCAGGATAGTTGTCCTTGTCACGAGGTGACTTGTCAAGACGTGACTTGTCCAGACGTGACTTGTCAAGACGTGACTTGTGGTCAAAGTCCAGTCAATCAACACGAACTACAACATGGAGGAAGATGCGATAGAGTTAAGAACGTTTGTTCTGTTGGAAGACATTTGATGACTTTGAAGACGTATCGTCTATTTGGGATTCGACTTTTGAAGACATCGCGTCTCTGCAGGGGTCCCTCGTCAAGTAGCGTCTAATGGAAGTCGGCAGCACGTAACGGAAATCACGTTGGACCAAGAAGATACATGTTTTGTTATGGACAATTTTGTTGTAGCACATCTTCATGAACCTAAAAAGTAGATGTAGACGCTTCCACGCTACTAAAAAGTAGACGGTTTGTTATTAAAAAAAAATTATCATTCCGCTAATTCCCGTGATCCTCGTAGTTTTTTTGGTCTCCTGACCCCCTTTCTGCGGTTATCTAGTGCCTGTTTTCGCGTCGAGAATCCGTCATCAAGTAAGCTTTTTCTTGCCGCACGAGCACGAGGACCTGAGAACTATTCTTCACCCTCCCTTTGCAAGAGAAACGTGATACATGAGGGTGTGAAGCACCTGCTTTTATGCACAGTGCAGTATGAAACGGATGAATCCGAAGTCATGTTTGCGATCGATATTTTTGTGCACGTGACGTCGAGTAGTCCTCCGTGCTCGCGATCGGAAACAAGTACAACTTGCAATAACTACAAGAAGCTCATCTACTTCGCGGGCAGTCCAACAGGTAGACACTCTGTGCCTAGTGACGAGATTGTGACGACGAGTGCCGGTTCTACCTTCATAGAAGGCTGCTCGAGCCCATCAGGGACAGGGAATAAAGATGGAACCGACCAAACTCTGTTATTAAGGCCTGCGTCCTAATGCATCCAGCTTCCGAGGAGCCATCCTAGGAAAGAGGGTTTGTTTTCAAGAGGGTTTTCATGTAGGTTAGACGTCAGTTTAGATGATTTTTCACGTACTATTCGAACAAAGATGTCTCTCAGGATGCGTCTACTTCAATCAGGGTAACATTACTTATCTAATGGTAGTACAACTAGATTCATCTTCCGACAAGTACGCAGACTCTGACTCAGACACCTCGTTATCTGCCCAACACGAGACAACGGACGAATCAATGGGCAGTTCGGATGTTTCCTCCTATCATGATGAGGATTCAGGTCATAGTCCTCACCAGGAATCAACATCAACTTTACTGAATGACCATAAGTTCACGACCGGAGATTACGTTCAGGCACAAAGGCTGAACTCGGACTCCACATTGTCACCCGCTAGCGACTCCTCGGGTGTAGAGTCCTGGGGTGTAGAGTCACCTGTCGCCTTCGACCATCGACAGAAAGATTCCATTAAGATTTGAATGACTCTGTGAATATAAACACGTCATAAGATGGATGAAGATGAGGAATTGCATGAGGGATAGCCATTACAAGATCAGACAGTACTAGCGGCTCTCTTGTACTGTAACTGTAAGAAATAAATGAAAAGCGCAGTAGTTCGTAGTCGAGGTAAAAAGAACATGAAAAGGTACTATCTTTTTGACTTTGACCTACTAATTACGGATCATTTATTCATTTTCTTGAATTCACCAGCTCTAATCCTGGGCCACAAGGCAAAAGCATTTTCTCTTCAGCAAGACCTTCAGCAAGAACTTCCACTTCATCACTAGAAGGTGCATCCGCTTCCACACCCTCCACACCGTTTGATGTGCGCGTAACTTTTTATCGCACGTACGGTACTAGTACTTAAGGACGGTCCTCACGGTTCTTTCCACATATTTTTTACATCGACATTCGTTGTGCAGAATCCATAACCTAACCTAACCTAACCTAACCGTGCCGTTATAGGGGCGCCTTCATGTTCTGAGAAAAAATGTAATGCTCCTGCAACCTTTAAAGTAGAACTATGCCTCGTGCTGACGAACTGTTTCGATTTGCGTTGGAGTACGTGCCCATCGATATCATCGCCATCCTGAACAGTGGTTATTTACGAGATTTGGAATTGGTGTCGAAGCATGTCGTGAATTTTCAGACACTATATGGATACTATTGGTACTATTTTTTCCTCCAAGACTGACACAGACTGGACGGACGATTCAGGCATTCTCCTCGAGGGGACTCGAGGAACTGCAAGGATGGTCTGTCAGTCTCTCGAGGTGGTGAGAAAAGAACACTTCTGAGGCTTTGATAGAGCACTGAGTCTAGCGACACTGCAGACGACTTCTGCGAGAGGAGCTTTTAAAGGGTTTAGGGTTCACCACCACAACAGCAATGACCTAAGCTTCGAGGATTACGTGAAGGCGATGCCGACAACCTTTGCACGCAAGAACGCTCTATTGCAGCTGAGTCATTTCTTAGCAGCTCGACAAGAACCGGTAGACGCAGCCGGAGACCAAGTTCAAGACCGAGGGGGCCCTTCGACTCATGTAGTTAAGGCCGCTTCCCTGAAGCTGAAATTGATTGATATTTTCACTCGTTTCATTCTTTTTTGAATCAGTCTATTTTAGGATGGACTATCTCCTAATATGATGGACCAGATATTAATAGATACGGACGGAGGAAGAGGTCTTGTACCACACATGGACGATTTTAGAGGTTTCGGGTATCTTTAGATTCCTATACGCAATCTATGGGTATGTATAATTATATGCTCTAACTTCGGGGGACAACTCTTATTTGATCTCGACATTTCTGCGACGCGGTTCGTATGGGACGAACAAGATGACAGAGGGGGTACCTTACGGGTTCCCACATTACCTCCTTCACTAGCATCCCTGACTGTTTATGTTATTCGTAGCGTATCATATCGTACTTGGAAGTGGAACCAGAACTGCAACACCGAGCGAAGGAAGGAAGTCAGTGATGTTCGGAGGGATGTAATTCCTTATAACCTCTAAATACAGGAGCTGGAGGCCACTGTGGAGGGATTTCCAGTTTGCAGAAAAGTGATTTTGTCGTATGGGAGGATGAAGAAGAATCATCAAGTGAAGAAGAATCAAGCGAAGTTGATATCGACATGTGTTCTCATTCAGTCGCACCTCCTTATATGGCTAGAAAACCTGGATGATGTCTGATGTGTCTGATGTGTCGTGGAAAGCATGTGTCGTGGCGCCCCTTGATTTTAAGGGAAAGCACGGCCGATCAGGACGCGACAGATCCAGGAAATTTAAGCATTCACTTCTACTTCTACTCCAGGAAATTTAATCATTACTGGCCAGCACTTCTACTCCTACAGAAGTCCTTCTACTAGAACCAGTAGCAAAACATCTGTAGATGAAAGAACAGTAGAGGAAAAAAGGAACAACGGAGACCCAAGAACTCGGACGAAGAACTGGGACTCTTCCAGTAGAAGTAGATCTAGAAGAAGGAGCGCAAGTCGAAGTAGCAAGATCTGGACGTGGGATACCTTTGATGCGTATGAAGAAGGGGAAATCGTCGTAGATATTTACTACAAAGCGTATAGGGTGCTGCCTGCTTCGTAGAAAATTTCGAAACACTACATTTAATTGTATAAGGTTTCCAGCGACGCTCAAACAGGGCGATGAAAAAACATATGTTGTTCTTTATGGGATCATGCAGTAGTGGGAAATCAACATACCATCGTGCCCTTGTTGGACTTAGAGGTTGTAGTCAGTACAGGTTTTTCAAGACTTCAAGTTAGTACTAAAAATCAACAGCTGGTCCTTATATTATTTTATCACTAGAAATAGGCTCTTTATTTTGTGAGGTGCAGGAAGAGCAGTTGTTCTACTGACGACAAGTCAACATCATGAATACTCTGTAGGTAGTGACATAGTCAGCAAATAACATGACATGCGACCGCAAGCTTCCGTCCGCTGGTTGGTTTAGCAATCGAAGATATAGGACGCGCGTTCGTCCATCTGCTATATTCTATGGGCGATCGGATCCTATCCTATGCTGTCTTATCCTATGCTAGCCTCCATTCTAGGAGACAAGTGACATGCTTCTGCAGAAGTGATGAACTTGGTTGCTGAAGGAATGCACAGAAGATGCTGCAAAAATTGACTGAGAGGCTGCAAAAATTGACTCAGTAGATCTTAGGCAATGTAAACTAGCTCTCTACGGCAGGGCAGCTACCAGGACAAACGGTGGCTGTTCCAGGCTCTAATATACTTAGAATGACTGAGTCCTCGATGACTGTGTCACTCGGTAGCCTGTCGTCGCAATAAATGCGAGAACGTGCTATTGCTAGTGCTATTGACTTGTGTTCTGGGGTTGACGAGTGTTGTCGCGAAATAGTACGTCTGTCGCGAAATTATAGAATTAGGTTTCTGGACGAGTTGACGAGTGTGATGAGAAAGGAGTCTATCTGCTGCTTAGTACTGTTCTTGCGAGGGGATAGAGCATTTCTGTTGAGTGTCGTGAGAAAAGAAAGTCTGTCTTTGAGCTAGGAGGGTTGCGAGAGGATAATGCTTTTCTGTTGAGTGTGATGAGAGAAAAGTCTGTGTGTCGCGTTTGTGAGAAAAACAGCACCTCCACATATAGTACTTTCATCCTCACTGTCCGCCCTCACCTTGACGGCTAAACAAGTTAGTGATCGGTCAGATTTCTGGAGAAAACCTAAAACTAAAAGTGGCGTGATGATCAAGTGAAAAAGTCATTATAACTCATTTTTGGGTAATTATGGACGCACTGAATTCCTCATGATCTCAACATCATCCAAACCCCAACATCAAGCAGAAATTCAGTTTTCGCTTTCTTCACCCTTTTTTGGGCCCCGTGGGTGTCTATTTAATTGGTGAAGTCTATCGATAACAATTCTCGCAAACACCCTTCCAGCAATTATTTCCTCGCTCAAGACTTATTGTTCTTTCATACCAATTTTCGCAGTTGTTGACTTACTAGGAGGCTACGTACGAAGACACGACCTTCTACTAGTAGACTACTCGAGCAGGAGAGGACGTCTTACGCTTTCACGGTTTATGAAGGTACACGAGTAGATTACATAAAAACAAACTGAACAATTTCCCATAGTCGACCACATACAAACACACACATCACACAAAAAACGATATACCTCTAAATAGATACATGTTAGAGAGTACTAAAATTTCGACTCATCTTAACGCCGTGATAAGCAATAACGTTCTTCACTTCGTTCCAACTTCTACTTTCACCAGTTAAAACTTGCTAGTGCTCACCAGTGTACAGCTTTTTTGACCCGATTGCACATTTTTTTTTTCGAATAACGGTGCGGCGTTCGTGTTCGTATCAGTCAGTCTTCAACTCAAACGAAGCAATTTAGAGGACCAACCGAGTCTACCGAGAGTTGAAAAAATCTACCAAGACTTCACAAGACTAAACAACTAAGATGACAAGTAACAACTCAGCCTTCACAGGACTAAATACCTAAGATGACAAGTAACAACTAAGACTTCACAAGACTAAACAACTGTAAGACAATAGTGCTTGCTTTCACAAGACTAAATGGCTGAAATAATAACGTCACAAGACTAAATAACTCACAAGACTAAATAACTAAGACAAAAGTTAGTGCTTGCTTTCACAGGACTAAATAACTAAAATATTAACTTCACAAGACTAAAGAATAACTCACAAGACTAAATAGCTAAGACAATAGTGCTCGCTTTCACAGGACTAAATAGCTGAAATAGTAACTTCACAAGACCAAATAACTACGACAATTGTGCTTGCTTTCACAGGACTAAATAACTAAAATAATAACTTCACAAGACTAAATAACTAAGACAATAGTGCTTGCTTTCACAGGACTGAATAACTAAGACTTCACAAGGCTAACAAGGCTTTCACACCAGTAAAAAAAAGTAACGAACAAGCGGCCTGACTACAACTAACTATACCCCACAATTGCTTGGGCACACTACGTACTCCTAACTACTACTACTAGTGTGTGCTACTACTGGCTATTTGCTACTCACTACCAACTTCTCACAAAAAACTTCTTCTCAGATATTGAATTGAATAACTACTACAGTTCTTAGAAAAAGAAACTCGCTCGCTCCTTCGTTTTATCTTTTTCATTATTCTTGTATTGCTATTGCCTATCGATTCTGCACCCAGTGCGTTCCTCACTAGTGGAGACACGAAGTAGGCTCGTCAAACAACATATTGATGACAACTACATTTTTTTTTTCTACTAAACCACCAATACAAATACCATTCACTACAGAGAAATAAATAGTAGAACGAAGCGGCCTAGCAACATTGAGCAGTCAGTGGAGTCCATTGCCCTAATCTATGGTCGTTAAGAACAGCACTAGAAGCAATTACTACAACAGATAATTATTATAAGTTGAAGATAGTTACTCCAAACTATAGTGCTTGAAACGTCACGAGCACGATGGTACACCTCACGAACTACTATGAGAGAATGCTGGCGACGAAGCAGGACAGAATGCAGGCCGTAGAGCAGGACAAAATGCAGGCCGTGAAGCAGGACACAACGCAGGTCGTAGAGCAGGACAGAATGCAGGTCGTAGAGCCGGACAAAATGCAGGTCGTGAAGGAGGACGGAATGCGTCAAGTCGTGAGGCAGGAAAAAACGCAGGTCGTGAAGCAGGACAAAATGCAGGGCGTGAAGCAGGAAAGAGGACGGAGCGAGGACATGCTTAAGAGTTAGAGTTTTCGTCTACTTTTAATTCACAGCCTCTCACTCCAGAGGCATGATTATGTTTATACTTTATCGATCTTGTAGCTATTGAAGTAGTACTCAAGAACAAGAAGCACCATCTTGAAACGTATACTCACCAGCCCTAAGAAGATTCCCTCCCTGAAATCCCCTGCCCAGCAGTTGGAGATGTTGGGCTCTTCTAACATGGTCTCGGTGCTGACGAACAGCGAAGCCGGTTCTACTCAGGACCCAACGACAATACTCACCGCAGGGAACAACAAGGTAGATCTTCAGAATTGTCATGGTCTGTATCATCACTATAAACAGCAACAATTTGTCGTGACAGATATCAATAGCACGAGTAGAACACCTACCACATTATCGAAGAACCTCTTGTCCTTGTCCTCTTCTTTCCAATGGAAAACAAATCTTAAGGTGCTGGCGTGTCCCTATAAGGCAAGCCATCAATTATCATCGCGCCTGATTGCGAACGGGGCCAAGAACAGTATCAACTTCAAAAGCGCCTCCAGTGCGAGCAGCAAGGTAGGCTATGTCTGTACTTCTACTTGTCTGGCCACCTTCGTCTTTGATGTCATCACCCTGATCCACAACATATAGGTAGCAGCTACAACTTGTTACCTTACACCCCGTAAACGCCACCGCCTCTGGATGCGTCTCTCCCTTCCCCTTTTCTTCTCTTTGTTGGACGTACCCCCAGAATCGGAATGGGTTAACTACTACCCCAGCTACTGCTCCTACTACTCCTACCGCTCCTACTACTCCCCCTCCTCCTACTACTACCACTACTACCACTACTACGGCTAACTAACTAACTAACTTACTTAATTACTTACTTTTACTAATATTCTTACTGCTACTACTACTACTGCTAATGCTGCTACTACCTGGCATCATCTGAAAATAAGGCACCAATTGCGAGCCGGTTGACGGTCGCAAGAAAGAACAGGGCCAAGAACGGCATCGGGATCAACTCCAACCAGAAGGGCGGACGGGCTCGCACCTTGCGCGCAGATAAGGTAAAAGAGTAAGGGTAAGCTGATACAAATCAGGGGCATCTTCTGGGGGGCTACTTTATGATATTGTGCTTGATCGTCAGCCTACTTATCAGCTGCGGCGATCCTTAGTCGTAATACCTTTTGGGAAAAAATATCACAGAGGACGCACACGGCACCACTATCAGAGACGAGCACTCGCGTGACACTTAGGCAGAGGCAGAGCGAGGCTGGGCGCCACGCTGTGGCTTGGGTTTATTCATTTTGGTGAGGTCACGCAAACAGGGGCGACCGATAGACACAACACGAAGCCCGCGCGTGCAAAGAGGAGCGCGCGCCGGTTCTTACTTTCAGGCTGTGGCCCTTCCCTCCGAGTTTCTTGCGCCTCGTCTGGGTTCCTGTTCTTACTTCTGCAAAGTCTCGACGATGTGGAGCGCGTTCATGCTTGGGCGTGCTCCAGTTCATCGGGGGCGGCTCGATACTTGCGCACAGTATGGGCCTGCGGCTGTGGCCCCGGTGCTTCTCTTTCTTTGGTCGGTCTCTCGGAGTTTTTCGTCGCCTTTCGTGCGTAACTCTCCAGGTGATTACTTAGAAGCCAGGCGGCGGCTCGCCGCTTGTCTTGGGCCCCCTGCCTTGCATATCCCACACATACCAAGCCAGTGCGAGCTGTGAGTCCAGGTAGAAGCAAAATCAACAAAAGACGCCGCGCCGCAGCTTCTTGAATTTGGACCACGCAGACGCACCGCACGAAACCCACAGCCACCAGGCCCTCGGCTGGCCTCAGGCCGCTGGCCGCTTTGGGTTGGTTCGCTGCTTTGCACAGTCATCCTTCCACGCAAGAGAAAGGCGGAGCGAGCTACCCGATGCCCCTCGCGAGCTTGGGGCCCCTTGTGGACTATAGCGTGAAACCCACACAAGGCCGCCTGGGTGGGCTGCGAGCGGTGCACGCAATCCAATTTGGCGAAGGAGCCGACCGACGCAGACCACAACGCACCCCGGCCCATGCACCCAAAGAAAGCAACAGGGCGGGAGTCGGCTTATCGGCGTGGCGTGGGTTCGTCTTTCTATTGAATCCAAAGCGGGCCCTCTTGGCGGGTCTTGTGTTGCCTTGCTTGTGGTTACTTAGCAGCAGCGCAAATGTGAACGCCCGGCGCGTGTGGATTAGTGGCACGGCGCTAAATCGACACAGGGCTGACTTCTGACGTCAGGCCTCGCGCCGTCGTCCCTCCAAGGTAGTCTGGCCAGGCTTGGGCGGGCTGCTCTGCCTGGTGTCTGCTTAATCATTCAAGACGCAACCACAGCCCGCAACTGTTCCACCCAGGTCGGCGCTGTCTCTTTGGGTTGCAGCTCGTGGGCTTCAGTTGCTGTTTGGGTTTGGTTGCATTGGGTTGGCCCTCTGCCCATTTCGAAGAGAATGAACCAGAAGCCGAACGGGCCACGGTTTGCAGGCTTGTCGCTGCTTGCCTCATGGCCGGAAGCCCACCGGGGGTTAGGCTTCGGGCGATAAAGATAAGGAAGCCACAAAAGGCGCGACCCTTAACGGGGTCACCAAGGGGGGCCGAAATCTTAAGGGGGGCCTTCGTAAGGGGGGGGGCGCAAGGGTATTACAAGGGGGTAGCATAAAATGGACCGTAAGGGTCAGCGTAACGGCCCAAGCTTGGGGCCCAAGGGGGGGGGCGAGGGTCTTATCAGAATAAGGGTAAGCAAATACTTTTTATCTGTTGTCATATATGTTCCAGGGGCCAAGGCCCCCCGGTCTAATTTTTTATTTGGGGCCTTCCCCCCGTGGCCCTTTTTTCTGAGAGACGGCCGGGCGGGAAGGCCTCCAAAAGCCCACCTCCGACCCCTTCCCGCTTCTTGCTTGGACCTTACAGCGCCCCCCTCTCCGTGGCGGTTGAAGCGCCGAAGGCGGGGGGGGGGCAAGGCTTCCGAGGGTGGCAAGGTTTGGCCCCCTCCGGCTAGCTGCGTGCACCTTGCAGGCCTCGCCTCCTTGGCGCGGGTTCTTGACTGGGGGAGTCTCTTGGGAGGCTCTGAGGGAAGCACGCAGGGGGCCAATCCTTACCCCCAATCTCCCTCGCCTCACTTTGGTCCCCCATCCCCCAGGCGTTCGGTGGTGGCGGACCGGACGAGGGCCAAAGGGGCCAGGCCTCGCGACCGTGGCCGCCTCCGGCGGCGTTCCTCTCGCTCTTGGAGGCTGTCCCCCTGATAAGGTCCAAGAGCCGGGTCGCCTGTCGGGTACACGCGGAGAGCCGCCAGGAGCCTCCGGCCCCGCCTTTTGCGGGTTTGGCCCCCGTAGGTCCTTACATGTCACCACCGCGTTAAAAAGGGCGCGTGAACGCCCCCGCCGCTCCATCCACAGGGGGGAAGCCTCCACCCCGGGGGCATGTATATCACTTAGGGCCGGACGGTGCCCCCCCTGTGGTCTGGTCGGTGGTGGCGCGCGCGCACTTTTCCGCGCGGGCATTCGCGGGCTTTAGTTGCGGAAGGCGTCAAAACTTGGCGCGGGCCTCCCCTTAGGCTTCTCGGCGTGTCCATAAGGGGCCTCCTGGCCTCTGGTGACCTTCGCAGGCGGGAGGCCTCTGGGTTAGAAGGCCGCTGAAGGCGGCCACGGTCGCAAGAGCAAGCAAGCTGATGACCAAGGGCCCGGAGAGGTACAGGCTGCACTGCTCAGGGGGTCCAGCCACTCACCAGCCCTTTGCCGCCTTCGGGGGCCTTCCGCTGCCGGCGCACTGCTGTGGCCGCGAAGCCTAGCGGATGCACGTAGGGCACAAGCAGGCACCCGGACGGGGGCGCAGGCGGTCCCTTGGGCCTCTTGTGAGGCCTCTCACCAGCATCGGAGGCCCCTAGGGAACAGCCAGGCAGCCGGAAGGGAGCGGGGGGGGAGGTCGCTTGGCCCCCTTTTGAGGCCCTCCACCCCCGGGGGACGCATTAGGGCGCACGGTAACCCCCCTGCTAGGGGGGTACCATCGCCCCGCGCCTTGGAGCATATTAGCTCTAAGCTGACTACTATGCTCTTACTGTTAGCTCGACCACTACCATAAATTCGGCTACTATGGCTGCGCCACATGATCTAAATTGACTACTACTATTCCTATAGATCGACCTTTAGTGCCACTTATGACACTATCATCTCGCACAACGCAATATAGGTAAAAGGGACCAGAGCGCATACGCGTCAGCGTCTTGAATCTGAAGCCAAGCAAGCGGCGCCCAAACAAGCGGCCCGCCGCAGTTCTGCTCTTAGAAATGATACGGTATTGGCTGATAAAAAGCGTCTTGCTATGCCTCTCTTCATGCTCGGCGCATTCACTCACCCACCCACTCACTCAGTCGCCAGCTAGAGCCGTTGAAAGATGAGCAGGGCTCTTTGCATTGTTGTGTTTTGAGTTTGTTGCTTGGATTAAAGTATCTCTGTCCTGTCGTTTCCAAGCAACGCCAGTGAGTCTAGAAATCGCCAACAATGTACACTAGGTAAAAAGCACCAACAGCAGAGCGCGTCTCCACAGAGCGGCCGTGTCGTCCAAACAAGTGCTGAATATCAGGCGCGGTTCTGCCGCTTTTGGGTCGGCAGCCCTCTGGGTTCAGCAGGGGCCGCAGCGTGTGTTCGTCCTTGGTCTACAGCAGGAAGCCCAGCACGATGCCCCCGCACTTCAGCAACGGTCTTTGGTTATTGCCAGCCAAGCGGAGACGGCTGAAATTATGAGCGGTCTTCTTCCCTTGATTCAAAAAGGCACTTCGCAGCAATGTATCAGATCATCAGGCGCGGCTGCTCTATTGAGAAGTGTACATTTCTACCAAGAAGGAGCTGGCGAAAAGGCTCTGCGTCACGTTAGGAAACCTGCCGACAAGCGTAGCAGCTTCTAGCGTATAGCCCAACAAGACGAGGCTGAGGCAGGGCCCAGGGGCGTGCAGACTAATGAATAGAATGAGACACTATACTGCTACAGTCACTGAGTGACACTACAACCGCGACCACTTATTTAAAAATAAGCAACAGCGGGCGACATAGTCGATGGACCTTATAGGTGAGGCCTCCACTACATTTGCAATAGAATCAATTGATTACTACCAGCTTCTTCGTCTAATTCTATTTCGGCAAGCATCACGAGCAGCGAGGAACGCAACGTCAATACTGATTCGCCTAAGATGAGACTGCGTGGCTCTATGACTTTTCGCCGAATTGACAAGCAGGACGAGTCGCCCAGCCTGGGAGATGATGGGTCGAAGGTAGAGATGGACAACGACAAGAGCAGCAAGAGGAGCAGCACCAAGTCGCCTAACCTGCGTGGGTCTGCAGTTTTTCTCCAAGAAAAGCCGTCGTGTGGGGAGGGTTCTTCCAGTTTTTGTGGCTGTGCTCAAGATGAACTTAGGACACTACAGCGCACTCTTTCTGACTGTCTGACTGCTGAATCAATATGAAGCAGATCAGGCAGATGCGCTCCCCCTGTGAGTAAGTATAACCATCGCCGGCCCCAGTAGTAGCCGCAGTAGCATAGCGTGCAGCACTTGCTTACTTTTCTTGCAAGAACTCCATGTAGCCATGGAGATGCCCTAGGGCAAGCACCATGGACGCCCCTACTTGTAGCTCGTCACGTTTTGCCTTTTTTGGTTCCCATGCCCTTCCTTCGTCTTTCATCCAGTGGCCATTTCTTCTGCGTAGAGTGTCAGTTGTATCTCGAATAGAGTCGATCGTCTTGCGATGTCGTTGGTCTTTAGTTCCTCTAGTGCGGACGCATCAAAGTAAGAACTCTCTTGATTAATCTGCGTCCTCCTAATGAAAGTGAAAGTTTTTATTTCTTGCAAGAACTTCTAAGAATTTGGAAGCAGTGCAGATGCTCTCAACGGCCAACCCGAGGGAAAAGACGGCGCTCCGATTAAGGCTCAGCTGCGTAACTCTAGCCCAGTTTTACAGTATGAGGCATTCATCCCCCGGCTTCTTTCTTAGCGCTAGGGCTAGGAGAAGTAAAGGCGTCGCTCATCTTCGTCACCTTTGGACTGTTCTGCACAAATGTCGCCAGGGAATAACAGGGACAACTGAGTTGCGTGATTGTGTTGTGCTCTAATCAGCGACCTGTGCAAATTCGAGAAGTGGCATCTCATGAAAAAGTGGGACTCGATCATGACAAGGCGGCTCGGCTTCAGCGAGGGCGCGTGCGTAAAAAACCTCGCAGTGGGTGCCTATGTTTATGATGGGACGAGAGAGACGGAGAAGCTTGCAAACGCCTCTAGTATATATGTACTCGAAGTCCTGAGCAAGGCAACAAAGCTGCTAGCTGAAATAGCTGAGCAGCTGCGTCTTACTCTTAGAAGATTATCCTCTGGGACATTCGGGCATTTCAGTTTTTTGTCATCCCCTTGGTTACTCCTTTTTTCTTAGCTATGGTCTGTGCAGCATTGTCATGGCCATGAAGCATTTCTTGGTGTTTCGCTTAGAGGAAGCAATCTAGTCGCTCTGAACTTTTGACCTTCGATAGAGCGGGCCCCATCTAGAAGTCTCGCCCATCGCAGTAGGCACTACGCCGGCAGGCGGAGTAGAATGCTTCAATTATGTCGCCCAGGAGCTGCAATAGGAGGAAGGCCCCCAGCGCTCCTCCTATGAGTATGAGGGCAAGTAGTAGAAGCAGTTGCAAACGCTTCGACACTGGAAGCTTCAAACCTTTCGCGCAAAAGTCGCCGCAGACATTTGAAAAAGCGCTGCTTTTTTGCAAAAAAAGCTGCTTTTTTCAAATGTTGTAAATTTTTTCCAAGCTCGTATCTCGAGAACCACTCCCGAATTGTTCGAATGTATTCGCCAACCTGTTCAAGAGTATTAGTATTTGGAACGCTGTAGGAATTTCATCGAACGCACGAGGGAGGCGCGCTTTTTTTTGCAGCCTTTTGCAGTTTGTCTGACCATAGGAAAGCGAGAGGGCATTCTCGTCTAATCTTTCTTCCGCTACAACGGTATGAACTGGCTCACATCATACACGCCAGAGGTGCAGGCCGTGGATTTTCATGTGTTACCTTAAGGCAAGAACCAAGGCAAGAACCTGGCAGGCTTCTCCTATAGCCCAGCCCCGTGACTGCTGCTACTGCTAGAGACGACAACCTCACGCACAGCGTGGCAATTTTTGGCCATCCGCTCTCAAAGGGAACAAAAGGGCGCGAAGGATGGCGGCGCCGTCACTCCTTTTCTGCCCCCTATGTGAATTCCGGAAGGATAAGTAGAAGCACTACAAAGGGCGTCCGCGATATTCACTTCGCAGGACTGTTACCCCACGAACCTTAAAATAAATAGGGGAAGTGGCTAACTGTATTACCCTAGGTAGATCCCCTTCATCTATCTGATAGGTATAGACCACGAGTGCGAGTAACGGGGGGCCCTACTAATCCTCGGAGGAGTACACTGATATCATCCAGAGCAAGGCCGGCCCCGTGCAGTGGTCAAACATCTTGGACGAGTATGGGCGACTTCTTGCGCTCTCAAAGTCTTCCAAAAGTACGAAACCAGTCGTGAAGCCGCTGCCGTCTAGGTACAGCGCAAGAAATGGCCTTGCGGTGGTTTTCTCGCTCGGTCTAACTATGAAGATTCCGAACGAGTTACAAAATTATGGCTTGCTGAGGTAGAGGCATTCTTTCTATCGATGTTGAGAAATTTTTTTTCAGCGAAGTCTACTGGTCTCTTCGTGGTTGATGAAGTACGCACTTGCTGTTATTTACCAGTCAGCGGGCCGGGCCCCCTCTCCTACGTCGATGGAACGCATTGAGTTCGCCTTGATGAGGGGAAGGCGTGTGGCGTCTATCGTTGTGCCTGGGCTTGTGACTTGATTCGAAGCGCGCGCTTTGCGCTTGTAAATTGATCCAACTACATACAAGCTCCGCGAAGCTGCTCTAAGCGAAGTTTTGCGAGGACGTGGCCCAAAGCGGTGGCAATAGCAAGGCATTTCTGATGCGTCCGATTTTGTGGCTGCTTCGACAGTCCTCCAAGAGCAAGAGTGGCGTCACGCCGACGCAACTGCAAGAGGCCTGCGGTCTTCTCCTTAAGGCTTCCTCGATCATTGGCTCTAGAAGTTAGGTGCGCAGGCTCTTCCCGTTCTCAGTTTGGATCGCCAGCCATAGGGCCTGCTCGGATTGTCTTTGCTTAGGTAGTAGCCTTAGTCTACTATGACTCTAAATTCCTGCCAAAGATCCGGGACTTGATTGCGGAGGGGGCGCAAACAGTGGCGGAGAAAACTGCTGCGATTTTTTTCCCTACGGGGGTGGCGAACTCTCGCCGCATCTATTCCAGTCTCATCGATGGAGCGTTGAATGACTTCAAAAATGCAGGAGAACGAGGAACAACAAAAGCAGGTGAAGTTGTGGCTTTGGCGCTGATCTCTCTCGCTGTTGTTGAGTGAGGTTCTTTATCATGCTAGTTTAAATCCTCACTCTCAATAAAAGCATCTACCTACAACTGCTTCGGCGACTACTTGCGCATCTTTTTCTCATCTTCATACTGTAGGAGAAGCTTGGCCGAGCGAGAACAATAGAAACCACTACTAGGCATCATGAGTAAGCCGCGGCTACGCTACTGCACCAACTGAAATACAGAAGGAAGAACAACGCAGCAACAACGTGGCCAGTCAGTCCTTCTAGCTGTGTTCTTTCGTAGTCCATTCATCTAGATACTTTGGAGCGAGAAAAACCAGTGGACTCACCCTTCTATTCTAAGTAACACGATGCAGCAACGGCGGTGGGCCTTTCAAAGACGGAATTGGCTCTCCAGCAAGATATGAAAGCGCAGACGCTCCATTTGGTCAAGACTGCGGTGAGTGAGGATGGGGGCAGCGCTAGTGCTTTTACGGCTGACCTCGTCGCGAGTGCCATCTAGTCGATACAGTTACAGGCGGGGGGTAACAGTAAGAAGGTGAAGGATCATTCAAATGGAAGCCGTGAGGGCTAGGATTTTGTAACTTGTTCAATGGATTTTGATTCTAGAACGATGTAAATGCGCGAACGTCTTCAGCCTCAGCCATTTCGTCCATTTCTAACAGTTCTTGCTGTGAGCATTGCGGAGTGGCGGGCGTTTATGACCGTCTTGTGCGTCTGTTGTTTCAAAGTGACGCAGGCGCTTTGTATCGCGGCCAGGCCGCGTCTTCATTCATTACGACAAAACAAGAAGGATGGATCGCGAGACAGATTCAGGAGCAAGCCCGGGGCGTAGTTGCGCTGCCAAAGGATACGGATGGGGCGATTGAATCTATACCCGAAAACTTGGCACAATTTGGCTAGAAATTTTGCGAAAAATGCAAAATCTGCAAAAAGTTCTAATGACGGACAGCGCAGCCTGAGGCTGTAAGCCTGTACCTACTCCGCAAAATTCTACCAAAGTCTCCAAGCCAGCCTTGCGACCGGCAGAACGCTGCTGGGGCTTTCGGTCTTAGTCGGCTAGGATCTAGGGCGCGCCGCTCGCAGAATTGTCTGAAGAGAGCTAAGCGCACGCAAAAACAGAAGCCCAGCGAGGAGCGAAATCGCTGGGCAACTCAGTGGGCTTAGTCGGCCCAGCCGATAATGCGCAGGCTGCTGGTCTTCGTTTGGTCTTATGAAGGAGGCCAGACTGTTCGCGCTTCATTTTTAACCTGGTCAAGCTTGTCGCACCTCGACCGCGGGGGGCCCTTTTTTTGCCGGTGTGCCTCGGCTGCTCGGCTTTCCTCGGTCTTGCGTCTTCGCGCGCGACCGTGGGGCCCCCGCTATACGTGGCGGGGGGCAGTGGGTGGCGCACAGAGTTCTGATATGACCGCCGCGCGTTGTTATTCTCATCGGTGTGGTTAGCTAGGGGACTGAGATAGACGAAAATGCAGGACAAAGACAAGGAGAATGGGAGGGGCTGAACCCTCGCCCCTTGAAGAAATGAGACGGAGGGGGAACGCGCATCGTGGTGGACAGAGGTGAAAAAAGTGGGACAGGGATGGGAAGTGGAGGCAAGAGACCCCCGCCCTGCCTTTGACGAAAGAAATGGCACCGAGCTGGAGCACAGGGCGGCGCGAAAGATGGGCGCGAAATCTTCGCGAAGAGTTGCCTCGGCTGGTCTTCGCTGTCTCGGTGTTTGTGAGGATGAAAACGGCGCCGGCGTGGCCTCGGGCGCTTTGTGTTTGTGCTGGCTGTTGTCTCTGTTGTTAGCAGCCCCATCGCCAGGTGGGTGCGGACCGCCCGCACACCATTGGCATCGCCGCCGCCTGGAATGCGGCTGCGGCACACCTGTGCAAGCTCCTCGAGGAGTAGAGTTTCTCGGCGGCGGATAGGATAAACGCAGGCGGGGAAGCAGTGGCAAAGCGGGACGGCGTTGGCCATCTTTCTGCGCTTGGGCGCCTTGGCTGGCTCTTCGTTTTTTTTTCTATTTAAGGAGAGGACCTTGACGAAAAGGCTGCGCAGTCATTCTTTCAGCTGACTCCTCTCGGAGTCTTCTTGAATAGATAACGGCGTGAGGCTCTAGCACTGTCTGCCAAAACTTGTAAACTCACCGCAAATATTCCGCGGAAATTCTGGGGCCTTCGCAGGGATGAGATGGCACCCCGCCCCGCCCGATCGGTGGGCTTGCATCTGTCATCATCATCATCGTCGTCGGGCTTTCGCCTTCCGTGTTTTGTCGATGAAGCCAGACACGGAAGCGGACCGCCAAAACGAAACAAGCCCGCAACAATTTGCAAGGGAACCGCATCAGGCTCCGCGCCTTTCGTCTCTGGTTTTTGTGGTTTGTTACTTATCTGCTTCCCTCTCCAGACTTCGGAGGCCTTTGGTGTTGTGCCTTCGTTTTGGAATTTGGCGGGTGGCTGCGCCGCAGACTGGTTCGCTGGCTTGTGAGTTTCTCGGCGCACTGGAGGGGTTGGCCTGGTCGTGTGTGGGTCGGTTGTGTAGGTTTTGTTTTCGGGGCTCTTGTGGGCTTCGTGTCAATGAGACAAGGACAAGGGCCGCGCGCGTGAGCGTCGGCAACTTTCTGCCAAGATTTTCGGCGGCCGTCGAGCGTGGTCTGCTCCAAAGTACGTAGCGGACCAGCGCAGCTGAGGAAGGTGAAAAGAGTGGGGCCACAGAGAGACACGGAGAGGGCAGTGGAGGACGCGTCTTGTCTCCTTGATGGAGTGGCACAGGGGTGGCGAATTGTGTGGGACTGAGATGATAAAAGTAGGGCAAAAACGGGAAGGGCTGAAGGACTTCGAACCCCCGCCGCTGAAGAGAGGAGACGCGGGCGTGGTGTGTCTAAATCTATCAGTTGGGTGAGGCGAATGAAGTGAGGCAACGTCGGAAAGAGTCAAAGGGGAGGCTTTGGGGCTTCTCCCCTTGGGGAAGTGACTGACTGGCACCGGGGTAAAGCATGGTGGACCATCTAGAGGACGCACGGAAGGGGCGAAGACTAACAGCCGCGCGGCAAAGCCATCCACGAAGAAGCAGAAGCGTGGGGCTTTTTCCCCTCGGACATGCATATAAGTAGATAAGAAGTGAGACGGCGGCAGAGCGTGGCATCGTTAGGGGACAGACCGCGAAAAATGTAAGACAAAACTGAAGAAGAGCACGGGCAAGAAGCGTTGGGCCCTCTTCTTTAACGCAGTGGCACTCGCACTCCCTCGCTGGCCTTTCACCTCCATGGTATGCAGCTGAGACGGAAAAACTGAAAAGGCCCAACGCAACTAAGGAGGCGCTTGGGCTGTGTGTGTTGGTGTTGACCAGGCTGCGCAGGTGTGTGTCGCTGGCAAACAGCTGCGGACATGGGGCTGGCAGCGTGGTCCTGGGGCTCGGCTGGCCGATAACGGTTTGCAACTACAATGGAGCTGGGGCGGGTGCTGATTGTTCTTGGTCTTCGGCCGCTGCGCTTCCACCTGGGCGAGAAGCTGCTGGCGAAGCGGCTCGGCCTCTGTCGTGCCGCCCCAGGGAATTCCCGCTGAGGGGCTCTTTTATTTTGTTATCGGCTGCGTGCCTCCCGTTTCTACCACAGTCCCGCCCATGCAGTTGCAGAAGGAAGACCCAGCGCCCGCAGCTCCAATTCTGCAACGCTCGCGCCGATGGTTCCACGCGGGCGCAAATGAAACGGAAAAGAACGGGGGCGCCCATTTGCTTCGCGCGTGATTATACAAACGCGCGAGTCCTCGGCGAAGTTGAGCAGGGTCTTGGCTTGTCAATTTTGCTGCATTTTGTCGCTTACTTCTAAATGTGTTAGTCTGTTTTTTTTTGCCGCCCGCTTATTCCAGCTTTACTGGCTCTTGCAGTTTCCGCCCTTTGCGATGCTTGTTGTGATTCATTTATGGAAAACCCAGGGCCACTGGGGTGGGCGACATTGGTAAAGCCAAGGCTTTCGACATGCATCCTGATCCGCAGGGCATACGTCTGTAGAGCAGAAAAATAATGAGGCGGGCGGACTCCTCTCCAAATTTTTGGTCAACTTGTGCCAAATTTTCGCACTAGGGACAATCAGCGGACGGATCTAATAAAGGACAAAAAATAACGTACGGCATCTGGGCAGGCGGCATCTTCCTTATTGTTGCTATCGTATATGGCGGTTTGGCGATTGAGGCGGCACGAGGGAATCTGGTGTTGCCGTGGTCGAGTATGTAGAGGAAGTGGAGGAGTGTTGTTCTCTTCTACAACTTCATCTGGCCACCCTTCTTCATAATTGATCTGCATAATTGTAATAGGAAAGGACATACAGCTACGAACTCAACTGCGTAAATATTTATAGACACTCGAATTTATTAGCGACGAACTTCTACCATCTACTTAGTTTAAAAAAGCATATAACAAGAATTAGTAAAGCGTTTTAATGTCCCGCCTCAGCTTCGTGTGATAATTAGCCATGATAAAGACTCTTAATTGAAGGTATTAAAGGAGATAGATCAGATTTTTGCAAGTCTAGAAAGTGACTGCAATTCTGTCACTCCAGCGCCAGCGCTTACTCTGGCAAATAAATATTGCGTCACTAAATTCATTCGCTCACCCCCTCCAGTATGTAGCGAGCATTGTTAGATGTAGGTCGCTACTGTCCGTAGAGTTGGGAGTAACATGAAATGAAGGCCACCGCGAGAAGGTCTTGGGAATAAGTAGACTGAGCATTATAAAAATCGCGGCACGCTATAGCTAGCATATGGCGTCGCAATTGAAAATATAGAAATGGACCGCAGCAATGTAGTGCCGGCGTCGTTGTTATTAGTGTTGGCAGAAGAATACACGGCATCGCGTGGGCTTGCCTTTTCTATCTCTTGCTCTGTTATTACTTTGGGCTTTTTCTACTTCGCGCGCCTTCCACCACAGAGCATTCATTGGGAGAAGGATAGGCAGACCAGGCAGATCCTAGCATCAACAGCGTCAGCTACATGCTGTATCATATTTTTGGCATGTTCATGCACTACGTACGTCACTTGTGTATAATGGCAGTAATTCCGCCAGGCATTTTCGACAGGTGAGCCCCGGAAGGCTGGTAAGGTAGGGAGCGAGAACAACGACCCACCGGGAAGTGCGGAGGCGCACGCGCCACCTGGCTCCCCCAAGGGAGCGGTGGGGGGCGGGTGGGTGAACCCTGCGTGACAAGCAGGAGGGGCCGCAGGCGTCGGCTCTCTGGTCTGTTTTTTTTTTGTTGGGTTTTGTTTCCACCTCTGTCGCCGGTTTATGGGGTTTCGCTTCGGGCCTCTTTTCCACTGCGCCACCCGCTCGCAAGGGGTTCCGCGCGCCAGGGTTCAGCGGCTGGCGCGCGTGTCCTCTGTACCCCCGTCGTGGTTGTTTCGGACCTCTATTCCACTGCGTCACCTGTTCGCAAGGGGTTCCGCGCAGGGCTCGGCGGTGTGTGTGTCTCTGCCTCCGTCGTGACTGTTTCGGGCCTCTATTCCACTGCGTGACCCGTTCGCTGCAAGGGGCCCCGCGTGCTAGGGTAGGTCCTTCGCTTCAGCGGCGCGCGCGTCTATACCCCCGTCCCGTCGTGGTGGGTTTCTTCGGGCCTCTGCGCCGCCCACTCGCGAGGGGTTTTGCGCAGGGTTTGTCGCCGCGCGTGTCTCTACCCCCGTCGTGGCTTTTTCGGGTTCTTATTCGTTCTCACACTGCGCCACCCGTTCGCGAGGAGTCTTGCGCGCCAGGTTTCAGCGGCGTGCGCGTCTTCGCTCCCTCCGTCGTGGCTGTTTCTGCCCGTGAATCATTCCACGGCGCCACCCGTTCGCGAGGGGTTCTGCGCCCGTCGTGATTGTTTCGGGCCTCTACTACACTGCGCCACCCGGCCGCTCGCAAGGGGTTCCGCCCGCGCTGCGCAGGGGTCAGCGGCGTGCGCGTCTCGTCTGGTGCCCCTGTCGTGATTGTCTTGGGCCTCTGTTCCACTGCGCCGCCCAGCGAGCCACCCGCCCGCAGGGGGCTCCGTGAAGGCTTCAGCAGCGCGCCTGCGTGTCTCGCTCTCGATGCCCGGCCCGCCGTCTGTGGTTGTTTCGGGCTTCTGTTCGCAGGGGGTCTCTCGCGCCAAGGTTCTCCAGCGCCGTGCGTGTCTCTACTCGTGCCGTGATTATTTCGGGCGCCCATTCCACTGCGCGCTCCGGCGCTCGCAAGGGGTTCCGCGCAGGGTTCACTAGCGCGGAGCGCGTCCCTACCGTCCCTTCGTCGTGACTTTTTCGGGCCTCTATTTAGTCGCCTGCGCTCATTGCCGCGACCCTTTGGTCGGTGATGACTGACCGACGAAGGGAAGAAGGGACCGCAATCAGATCAAACATTTCCTGCGAAGCGCGATCGCCTGTGTCTGTTTCCACTGGGTCGTATAGTAGAGTAATTTATATAACGGAGTCGGAAGCAAGGTGGATGGATGGGACTTGGGTGGACCGGATGGGCGCCCCTAAGTCTTCTGGCCTTACTTGAAATGGTGAGAAGCCCATCCGACCCACCTTGTCCGGGATCTGACACCCCTCGAAGCTATTCTATTATAGAAAAATAACGGCGACGCAAATGGGATAGCCTTGACTTACAGAACGTGAAGCCAAGCGAAGAAAGCCTTCGCGCCGCATTAAGTAAGTATGTTTGAATATAGTGAGGGGCTTGCTCTGAAAACAAAAGAAGAGAAGTCGATGAAAGACCTAGAAGTAGCTAGCTGTTGGCGGACTGAATGTGAATTCATCATCACGCATCTAAGAAAGAGCGAGCGCGAGGGGCGCGCGTCGATATTAGACTTCTTATGTTTTCTTCTGGTTTTCAGGTATTGCGTCGCGAAGTGTCTTAGGGTAGACTTGCATGCCAGCACGTCTTTCCTTCGATCGGAGTGCTTGCGGGGTGTGTGGTGTTTGATCCCTCACACCTGGGCCCGCCTTAGTGCATAAACTTGGGCCCGGCGCATTCTCCTCGCCCGTAGTCTTGTCTTCCGGACCATCTGAAGAACCAGACTGACTGAAGCTAAGTAACAGCGCGGCGGCCCAACGGATCGCGCAGGTTGTTATAATCTCACTAGATGATCACGATGAAGCGAGTGCGAAACGATGTGATGGGCTTGGCTTTTGGTGTTCAGGTACTACGTCGCGAAGCATCTTAGGATTCGCATCGCGGCACACCTTCCGATAGGGGTGCTTACGGGGTGTGTGGTGTGTCTTTGATCTTTCACACCTGGGCCCGCCTTAGTGCATAAATCTGGGTTTGGCGCATTCTCCTCGCCCAAGGTCTTATCCTCCGCACCAGATGGGGAGAGGCTCGCGCGCTACTTTCATAAAGCCAGTTGCTGTCATACATCAGATCAGCACACTGGAGGTAGATCGGTTTCTTACTACAACTGGCATCAACACACTGCGTGACAACTATGCTGCTTTTATTGCTGCTCCAAGCGATAGCTTTGCGCAGAGTCGACCACAGAGAGATGAGTGTACATCAGAGAGGCGCTTCTCATCCCCTCTCCCCGAATGGGTAAACTACTACTGCGACTCACTAGGGCAGACGTGGCATGATCGGTGGAGAAGGATCGCTGTTGCAGATGTTGTTCTAGCGGATTCATGAAGCGGGGCTCGCGTGAAAGAACAGGGGAAAGCGAAGGGAGAACAACTGGAGAGGTGTGGGGCCCTTCCCGTTCAGAGTCAGTGGCCAAGTACTGCTGCCCTTTATTAAGTACTTATCATGCCAGTCACTGAGCCTGTCAGGGAGTCAGTTTAGCGCTACTAGAGCACTTGCCCAGCCTCACATGATATGAAGGCAAGAATGTTCCCTCACCCTCTACAATAAGGCGATGCTCCCTGTATGGTGGAGGTTCTCCTGTTCCCTCTAGGGTGAAGGTTCTGTTCCCTCTATGAGCGTTCTCCTGTGCTCTCCTGTTCCCTCTCCACGACAAGGTGAAAAATTGAATTTCTCGAAGTACTCATTTCCGCGCAAGACAAGCAAAAGATCAGTTACAACTAGGTTACAACTCATTCTACTTAATTTCTCGATCTAGGTAAAGACTTTGTTACAACGTGCTATGATCTGCAATGCTCTTGATCAAGGTTACAGCGTGCTATGCTCTTCACATGTGATCAAAGAAGATCCGCTTGATGATGGGCAAAGAAGATCTTTAGAGGTGATCAGAGAAGATGCTCTCGATAGAAGTGAAAGCAGCGCTCTTGACCAGAGAAGATCAAAGAAGAAAGGGAGAGCAATCTCCATCGGACCGTTGATCTTTAGAAGGGGTCAAAAGAAGTTGTGCTTGTAGGTATCATTAAAATCACATTAGAAGTCAACATCAAGATGTCCAATCCTTCGTATCATTAGAAGTCAACATGGAGAAAAGAAGAAAGATCCACAACTTAGTACTAATGGAGGTGATGTGTCGATCCAGAGGATGTAGTTGCCCATCCGACATCTCGAATGATCTGAGGATAACCGTCTATCCTTCTCCGTTCAATCTAAGGATTTCCGTCTCGACGCTGCTCTAAGAATCCTTCTTTGATCTTCTACAATCGCCAATCAACAAACTCCAGGAGGATCAGGAGCTCGAGGTGCTGTATCATCTCAAGTTCTCAAGTTCTCATCAACCTAAGGTTCATATAATTTGAATTTGTATTTCGTGACGATGTTACCTTTTTATATTTAACTTGTATTTCGACATCTTGAGGGAGCGTGAAGGGTGAACCAGGAGGTCCATGATCATAATGTTTTATAAAAAGTGAAAGTACTATATTTCGGCATACGGATACGACACAAAAGCTATATCGAGGATTTGTTCAGCGAGTACTATTACATTCATCTTCTACAACTAAATAGATATTTATTCTACTTCAATCATCTTCACATGATTCGAAAGGCAACAAGATGGGCGCAATGAAGAAGGTAATGAAAAAGGCTATGAAAGCCGGGAGCACACCGAAGCAGGCAAAAGCCGCGACTAAAACCGAGACTACATCTACCGAGAAGACTAAAAAAACCGAGACAAAAATGTCTGAGAACAAAAGCCAGGAGGACGACGCCTTGTCTGGTGACGTCGAACAAGCAGAGGACGTTTCTATGACAAGTGACGAGGAAGATGAAGAGGACGAGCAAATGTGTAAAAGCGCGGACGACGAGGAAGATCCTTTCGATGAAGAAGAAGAGGATAGTGACGGAGAAGAGTTGAGCAACGAGGGAGAAGAGGATAGTGAAGAAGAAGAAGAAGATTAAGGCTTGAAAGTTGGCATCTCTATGAGCATCGATCTCTATGGTTTCTCCAAGTAGAAAAGCCATCGATATGCGGGCTAGAGATGCCAACTTTCAACCCCTAAGAAGAAGAAGCAACATCATCTTCGAAGTTGTTAACTACATCATCTTCATCTTCTGAAGAAAGGAAAAAAACGAAAACCTCCTCCGATCAAGATGACAAGGCGGGTGCTCCTGCTCAAGATGACAAGGAGGTTCCCGTTCCAGAAGTTCTTGCTAAGACAGAAGAGCATGAAAAAGATCCCTATCTTCTGAAAGAGCTTACATCAAGAGTGACCCCAACTGGAGGAATAAACAGCGCACCTTGCTTTTCTCAACACGAGGGATCAGCGGGCAACACCGTCATTTGATGGAGGACTTGAAGTTAAGACCTAGCACCTATCGTTATCGACGTAGATAGAATGCATTTGATGACTGATGAGGTAGTAAGAATACCTTTGATGCGTATGAAGAAGGGGAAATCGTGATAAAAATCCTTACAAAGCGTATAGGGTGCTGCCTGCTTCGTAGAAAACTTCGAAACACTACAAAATTGTATAAGGTTTCCAGCGACGCTCAAACAAGGCGACATATGTTCTTTATGGGATCATGCAGTAGTGGGAAATCAACATACCATCGTGCCCTTGTTGGACTTAGGGGTTGTAGTCAGTACAAGTTTTTCAAGATTTCAAGTACGTACTAAAAATCAACAGCTAGATCCATCGTGTATACCATCTATGACGCCCTGAAGGCAGTCTGCGCTGAACTTTGTGCGAGGCAGGTTCTTCACGGAAAATATGTAGGCAGGTTCTTCACGGAACTCGCTCGCGATACAAAAAAAAAACGCGAAAAAATATGCAGGTAGGTTTTGATATATCGGAACTCGCTCGCACTACAAAAAAAAAAAAAGCGAGATTAATTGTATTGTATTGTATTGAGTATATTATTTTATCACTAGAAATAGGCTCTTTATTTTGTGAGGTGCAGGAAGAGCAGTTGTTCTACTGACGACAAGTCAACATCATGCATACTCTGTACGTAGTGACATAGTCAACAAATAACATGACATGCGACCGCAAGCTTCCGTCCGCTGGTTGGTTTAGCAATCGAAGATATACATGACGCGCGTTCGTCCATCTGCTGTATTCTATGGACGATCCCATCCTATCTTATGCTGTCCTATGCTATGCTATCCTACCCTCCAATTTAGGAGACAAGTGACATGCTTCTGCAGAAGTGATGAACTTGGTTGCTGAAGAAGTGCACAGATGATGCTGCAAAAATTGACTGAGAGGCTGCAAAATATGACGCCCTTAAGGCAGTCTGCACTGAACTTTGTGCGAGATTAATTGTATTGTATTGCATCTTAGACAATGTACACTAACTCGCTACGGCAGGGCAGCTATCAGGACAAACGGTGGCTGTTCCAGGCTCTAATAGAGAATGTCTGACGAGTCCTCGATGACTGTGTCATTCGGTAGTCTGTCGCGAAATAATAGAAACAGGTTTCTGAACGAGTTGACGAGTGTGATGAGAAAGGAGTCTATCTGCTGCTTAGCACTGTTCTTGCGAGGGGATAGAGCATTTCTGTTGAGTGTCGTGAGAAAATAAAGTCTGTCTTTGAGCTAGGAGGGTTGCGAGAGGATAATGCTTTTCTGTTGAGTGTGATGAGAGAAAAGTCTGTCTGTCGCGTTTGTGAGAAAAACAGCACCTCCACATATAGTACTTTCATCCTCACTGTCCGCCCTCACCTTTACGGCTAAACAAGTTAGTGATCAGTCAGATTTCTGGAGAAAACCTAAAACTAAAAGTGGCGTGATGATCAAGTGATAAAGTCATTATAACTCATTTTTGGGTGATTATAGACGCAGTGAATTCGTCATGATCTCAACATCATCCAAACCCCAACATCAAGCAGAAATTCTGTTTTCGCTTTCTTCACCCTTTTTTGGGCCCTTGCTGAAGTCTATCGATAACAATTCTCGCAAACACCCTTCCAGCAATTATTTCCCCGCTCAAGACTTATTGTTATTTCATACAAATTTTCGCAGTTGTTGACTTATTACGACGCTACGCACGTAGACACCTTCTACTAGTAGGCTACTCGAGCAGGAGAGGACTTCTTACGCTTTCACGGTTTATGAAGGTACACGAGTAGATTACATCAAAAAAACTGGACAACTTCCCATAGTCGACCACATACAAACACACAGATCTTCACACAAAAAAGGATATACCTCTATACATGTTAGAGAGTACTCAAATTTCGACTCATAGTGACGCTTTTTACCAGCATGGTATTAGGGGTATTTAGCAATAACTTTCTTCATTTCGTTCTCTCTTCTACTTTCATCAGTTAAAACTTGCTAGTGGTCACCAGTGTACAGCTTTTTTGACCCGATTGCACAACTTTTTTTTTCGAATAACGGGTAGGCTTCCGTGTTCGTATCAATCAGTCTTCAACTCGAACGAAGCAATTTAGAGGACCAACCGAGTCTACCGAGAGTTGAAAAAATCTACCAAGACTTCACAAGACTAAACAACTACGATGACAAGTAACAACTAAGACTTCACGAGACTGAATAACTAAGATGACAAGTAAGAACTAAGACTTCACAAGACTAAACAACTAAAACAATAGTGCTTGCTTTTACAGGACGAAATAACTAAAATAATAACTTCACAAGACTAAATGACTCACAAGACTAAATAACTCACAAGACTAAATAACTAAGACAATAGTGCTTGCTCTCACAGGACTAAATAACTAAAATACTAACTTCACAAGACTAAAAAATAACTCACAAGACTAAATAACTAAGACAATAGTGCTTGCTTTCACAGGACTAAATAACTAAGACTTCACAAGGCTAACAAGGCTTTCACACCAGTAAAAAAAAGTAACGAACAAGCGGCCTGACTACAGCTAACTATACCCCACGATTGCTTGGGCACACTACTCGTAACTACTACTACTAGTGCTACTACTGGCTATTTGCTACTCACTACTACTAACTTCTCGTACGCAGGTAGGTTTTGATTTATCGGAACTCGCTCGCACTACAAAAAAAAACTTCTTCTCAGAAATTGAATTGAGTCACTACTTGTTCTTAGAAAAAGAAACTCGCTCGCTCCTTCGTTTTATCTTTTTGATTATTCTTGTATTGCTATTGCCTACCAATTCTGCCCCCAGTGCGCCCCTCACTAGTGGAGACACGAAGTAGACTCGTCAAACAACATATTGATGACAACTACATTTTTTTTTTCTACTAAACCACCAATACAAACACCACTCACTACAAAGAAATAAATAGAAGAACGAAGCGGCCTAGCAAAGTTGAGCAGTCAGTGGAGTCCATTGCTCTAGTCTATGGTCGTTAAGAACAGCACTAGAAGCAATTACTACTTATAATTATTGTACGTTGAATGATAGTTACTCCAAACAACTAGAGATAAAAGCAGCCAGGTGTTAAAATAGTTACTCCAAACGCCACGACTGTTTTTCCAAACTACACTGTACGAACATAATAATAATAATAGTAACATCACTGCAAAAATACAATACAAGATTATACATTCTACTCTATACCGAGCTTGTATTGTATTGTACTCACTGTACTCCAACATGAAGTTGAAGATCATGACCGCCAATGGCGCACGGGGCCACCCCCGGAGGAGGGAGACATGTCTACTGCTCTTGGCCTTTGGTTACACCAACTGGTTACACCAACTGGTGACCGTGGCCTCTGCGGAACAAAAGGATGGCTCAAAACAGCGGAGAGCTGGGTCTTCTGGAGGTAGCAACTATGACTAATACAGGACTACGACTAAATATATTAACCACTATCTGTCGGAGACGTGCCCCCTGATTGGGTTTACCACCACTAATGCTACTACTTCTCCTCCTACTACTAAATATTAATAGAACTACTAGGACTGTAGGACTACAGGACTATGACTAGGTTATAACCTATAGGACTATAATACTGCTTAGGACTGTAGGACTATGGCTATGCCGGAGGTGTACTAAAGTAGATCTGAGGATAGTGATGTGACTTGATTTTTTATCATTCATCAAGGCCAACCTATTGTCCTCATAATAAAGTGCTACCTTGAAGGTAGCACTTTATTATGAGGACAATAGGTTGGCCCCTGTTCTGCTCCTGCCGAGAGCTCTGGGCTGCAGGTGGTGCTTATGGCCCAGAGCCCTGACCACATCCCTCGACTTTATCGGTTAACAACTAAAACGCTACAGGTTGTCCAGCCACTTCCAATCCCCTCTACCACAACTTCCTCTTCGTTTTAGTCAAGGTGCTAGTGCAGGTGTTAGTCTATTCTACGACCTACAATCTAGTGCTCTCATCATTTTTATCATCCATCAAGCAACATGCTCTTCGCCTTCATGCTGCTACTTGATCAGGGACCACCTTCATTCGCCAAGATTGGACTCCTCTCTTCCACATTTATACATCATCCTAAAACTACCAGCAGATGATCGTGGCCAGCACGGCCGCCGCTGGCGACTACGTGGCTCCGCCCGATCACGCAGCTTGCTGTCCTCGCCTCAAGGTCGTGACCATGGTGTGGCTGAGCAGTCGCGAGATGCACCCCCGCGGAGTTCTTCGCACAAGAGGACGTCGAAAAAGATGCTTCGAGGTCGTGTCACTACCATCGCCAGCACTACTTCTACTTCTACTTCTGCTGCTCCGACGACTGCTAGCAACACGAGCACTAGTACCGCCACGACTCCTTCTCCTGATGCTGCTCTTGTTGAAGCGAAGCAGGTGGCTGTAGACGGTCTGGTTGACGGTGTGGTTGTAGAGGTAGTATCTTCATATACAACTTCCGCAGAGGTGAACACACGCAGCAGCAGCTTTGAGCTTGAGCAGCAGCTGGAGAATGGGACTGCATCCGACATCACATACGACTCCAACGTCACGACAGCAGAGTTGCAATCCAACGTCACGACAGCAGAGTTGCAATCCAACGTCACGACAGCAGAGTTGCAATCCAACGTCACGACAGCAGAGTTGCAATCCAACGTCACGACAGCAGAGTTGCAATCCAACGTCACGACAGCAGAGTTGCAATCCAACGTCACGACAGCAGAGTTGCAATCCAACGTGACGCTTTATGGCAACGAGGACACCGTGATCCATCATGGTACAGCTTTTTTGGAGCTGATCTCAGGCAGCCCGTCTCCGGTCTCCGGCGAACCGGTTCTGCACTTGGAACACGCTTTGCTTCAGCGCCCTGCGTTTCCCCCGGGGTCAATCTTGCCAAAGAAGACCCAGAAGGTTATAGCAATTAAGGCAAGAAAAACTCAGTCTAAGTAACTACAAATTAGTTATGTAGAAGATAGTTCATAAGAAATATCTACACTTTTGAAGTTGATAACAAATGACATATTTAGCCTAGTACCTCTCTAACGTGTGGGAGCTCGTTGCGATGGAGAAGCTGTGCGATTGGCGAAGCAAGTATTCGCTCGGGAAATATTTTTTCAACAAAAAGCAGGAAAAGCAAGACTGCAAGACAAGGGCCCAGGGCTTTCGACTTGTGATGGACAACAAGTCCCAGAAAATCTTCATGGTGCAGCCGAAGGTGATTGACCCAAAAGATGGCTCCGCTTCCGTAGTATTGTCCGAGCTACCAGTTGAGTATGCTGCGACCGTAAGGACGTGCAACCTGATGGCGGAGGAAGACCCTGACACCCCTGACGTGAAATCTACGGAGGGCCCGCGCCAGCGACGACTCTACTTAAGGGTCCTCTAGTACTCTTCACTAATTGACTCATCTTTTTACAACAGCGGAGGGACTCATCTCTAGTATTGTAAATTCTTGCACATCGACAAAATCTCTAGTACTATTGCGCAAGAAGAACTTCTATATGGAGTCCTTGAAGAAACTATATAGGGGAGTCGAGCCTACTTTCCTCTTGCGGCCGCGCTATGCTGGGCAGTCTCCTGGGTCATTGGTATATTGCGTTTACTTGGTGTGGTGGAAGTAAAACCTGTAGAATTTTTTCTAGATTTTCTAATTCTCTGGGAGTGCTTGTGGAATGCGTTTTATAAGACGACGGGCTTCTTCAAGAAAATTATGGCTACCGCTGAAGCATGTCCTTAGCACCATGATCGATCCTTGGTTCCTCTTTTTCAAGGGAAAATGAGGCGTCTTCAGAGGATAATGTGGGTCCGTCTCAAGGAAGGTGCGACGTGGTAGCTCTAATAAAAGGGCTGTTGTCCCTCTTCCCAAGTTCATCCATCCAAGTGGTTTCTCTTAAGGTTGGAAGTAATCTTTAGTAACTTTAGTGATACAACTTCACGTGTTCTTTAACTGAAGACTACTTTTTTAAGGTAGATGAATGCAATGTATGATGCCACTCATTGAGGATTGGTAAGTACTATAAGTAAGAAGGTAAGGAGGCGGGAACGACATTCCCCTGTCGACATTCTCAATGAGTGGAAGCATTCAGAGAACATAATAACTTTGGTGGAGCCTGCTGTAGTTACGTAGAAGATAGACCAGATCCTGACTTTGTTGTACTAGAAGCAAGAGAATAAAACCTTTGCTGGTGCCTGCTGTAGCAGTTCTTGACGTCTGTGTGTAGTAGGTGTCTAGGGTGTACTGTTGCAGCACAAGCATGCACTTGCTTTTAGCTTTTTCCTTGCTTATAACTACACTTAGTGAAGAAGGTACTTATATCACTTAGGCTCCCTTCTCACCCTGACCAGTTCCTTTTTAAGGTATTGCATACTAACTTTGGTGGTGCCTGCTGCTGGTAGATGATACTTAGTTCTAGAGCTGTAGCTGTGTTTCCACTTCAATACTTAGTTCTAGAGCTGTGACTGTTCTTCCACTTCAATACTTGTCCACTTTTTCATCGATAATGTGATCAGTTAGCCTTACGCACCACTAGGCCAGCAAGCGTCACTAGCACTAGGTCAGCAAGCGTCGCCAGCACTAGGCCAGCAAGCGTCACGAGCACTACAGGCCAGCAAGCGTCACGAGCACCACAGGCCAGCAAGCGTCACGAGCACTAGGCCAGCAATGGCCAGTAAGATAGGTCCTTGCTGTAGTGCTGTGTCTAGATCCATAGCACTGGCATTCTAGACGCGAGAAGAGCGGGCGTGTAGCTTGTGGAAGATCGGCAAAAAGTAGCAGACCGACTGACCGTGACTCACTTGCGCTCTAATTTTTCCAGGGGTATTCCATAATGGACGGAACAAGCTGGGGAAAGTTTAAGCTACCGCCTCACGCTTTATCTCAGATGATGAAACAAGGAAAAGGCGCCCGCACCGTGGCGAACCTTGTTGGAGGCGCAAAACGGCGGATCATTTATGATACTCTAGATTTAAAAAGTCCATCACTCAGCTACCTCTAGATAAACAAAGGCTCACGGTCTTATGCTCCCCCAGTGAGTAAGTGCTTGGTTGTGTAAGTGATTAGTAGGGAGGCAGCGTGTAGTCCTAACGGAAAAAATGACCGCCTGTCTGAGGAACAGGGAAACCCGAATGAAGGAATTAGGGGTGAGTGAGTGAGTCAGTCTTCTACATTTTGTAGCAGCTTTGTCGTCCCCCTCAAGAGAAAAAGAGCAGCACCAAGAAGATGACCCTTGTAGGCTCCTCTGAAGCGTCATCTGCTTGATGGAGCAACTGAGGGCCCCTTGGAGCAACAAATCAGCTCCAAGACGATGAATTTTTTTATTTAAGTACTTTCTTAGGATATTAATGTCTACGAAGATTCGGCAGAGGAACTTCACTAATTCGCGAGTCTTTTCACCAGAAGGAAAAAGGAGGACAAGGAGGGAGACCTCAGCAAGAGTGTGGACAAAGTGGATGACACGGCAACGGAAATGCGGCAACGGATGGGGGGAGTAGCCGCGGGAGAACTTTATGGCAGCTTACTAATCGGGTTCAGCCTTTCTCTTTCAATCAAGGGGGTGCGCGGTTGCATATGTAAATTTTACAGTACCAGGGGAAGGAGAAGAAGCTTCTGACTGCTTGCCTGATGTTCCGTGCCCAGTACCAGGGGGAGGAAAAAGTGACTTCATTGATGGCCTGTCGTGTACTTTTAATCCTCTCGTGTGTACTTAGTTTATAATATGCCCAGAAAGCGGGCCCGTCAAGGGCCCGCTGCGCTGGAGGTCTCACCTTGGTGTAGATCTCACCTGAGCAGCATCTCCTGGCTGGTCTTGTGCTGGTTGAAAATGTTCACTCAGTGCCTGGGAAAGGAGCAGAAGCTTCTGACTGCTTAACTGATGGCCCACGGAGGGATGTCTAAGTGCAGTGACATGACTCCCCCTCATGAAGCAAGGAGACTAGACGAGACTCTGGGACGTCTACGTCTTTTAGGATTTCAGCGTCTAGCGCCTACGCCTTTTAGTATTTCGACGTCTTTTAGCATGGGCAGCTTACGTCTACACCTTTTATTACTGCTCTAACAGCTCGTGGCGATACGTTTCGGTCCTCAGTGTCCTCCAGGTATCGAGAGAAAATCGGTCAAGGGCGCCGCCGATGCGCTCGGCACTGGAGGCGACGACTCGGGCCCAGAGGCTGCTGTGATGAAAGAGGAAGCCGAAAGCATCGCGGCGAAGTTTACGCCAACTGTCTTCATTTTGTAATTACTAAATCTCAAGCGCCTACCGTTCTCGCCTTCTCCAGATGGGTCATGAATTCTCTGGGAAGAAGAAAAATGTGGGCTGGCCCATCATCTCCGGGAGATATTGCTTGGTACTCATAGCGGGATTGACTCCGCCGGATAATTTTAGAGGATGGGGCTGGCCCCGCTCCTTGTTGTGGTAGTTCGAATGGCATGGGACTGTTTTCCCTTCTTGCGCTGCATTGGTTAGACGCCCCGAGTGCGCTTCTTTTTCTTAGAGTTGTTCGTTCTAATCATTGCGCAGCACAGCCACAGGCTGCCCAAAGGAATGGCGCGGCGGATCCGAACGGCAGCATTGTAAGAGCCTTCGTTTCAGGCGCTTCTGTTAAGGCAACATTTTACCACTATGATAAAGCTAATCCATCCAGTCGCCCAGTAAGCCTCGCTGTGGAAAGATCCCCTAGGAAGCGTAGGTACAGACTGACTGCCAGCCTCCCTCCGTAGTTCGGGCGCAGCTCTTAGTCCCTTCGCATAGCGGAAACTGTGCATGCCTCTCTCTTGGCGTAATCGTCTTTTCCTACTTCTAAATGAATTGCTGAGTGTCTACATCAATGGAAGGTTGTCAAGGGAGGGCGCGTTGGATGTTACTAACATAATAAATAAAGATACTAGTCGTGGCCCGAGGGAATATTACTAAAGGAGACTGGCATCTTCTGGGCGTATCACGGATGGACTACACGTCGTAGTTTGCGACTCCTCTATTTTGCCGCATAATTTCCTAGGTCGATCCCACCATGCAATATTTCTAATTCTCGCTGGAGTTCTTTTGGTCCCGCAGGGGATGGCTTTGCGGCTACATCGTCGAAGGGAGGAGCAGGGAGTAACTGGGCGTGGTCTTCTCCCGGCGAGATGAAGCACTTAAGGCTACAACTACAGCAGTCGCTACAACTACAGCAGTCGCCGCGTCTATAGGAGGTCTGTTCACTGATCTATCTGCCAAGCTATCTCGACCAAAAAAATAACACTAGCTATCTATCGCCGCTACCTAGACAGAAGCATGGCTATGTCAGTCACAATCTATCAATCTGGATAGCGGGAGCTTCATTACCGGGGTCACGATTTATATATTGGATCCGACGCACGTCGCCGTCGCCTCAGATGGATCTATTGGGCGTGCGTCAGTCTGCTCCAATAGATCTTCTTCTCTAATACTAGATCGCCGTCGCCATCATTTGTTCTACCTCGTCGATATTACAAATCATATGATCACCTATTTGGAAGGCAAGCTCAACTACAGACCATAGACAGAGTAGAGATGATGGCAGAGAGTGCTGCCTTTGCTAGTCAGTGCTAGACTTCATGGAATGGAATTATTCTGGCTTTAAATTATGCGCCACCTGGGCTTCTGGTGGGTAGATACGTCTTCGGCGTGCTCGATAACGACGGTGGGCCGTGTGCGAAGTCTTCTGTTAAGGGTTTCCACGTAGTACGATGAAAATCCTACTGCCGCTTTTTATTCCAGTAGAAAATTATTAATAGGCCTACGCGCTACGCGAGTATACTTCTGGGGGGTGTTTTTCTAGTACAAAGCAAGGCAATACACTCTAATAATTCTTCCTCCTCTTGCTCTTCGTTTTCGTCATTCCTGACACGCGCAGGGACAGGAGATGATGGCAAAGGGGGGGAAGATGCTGGCGCTGCCGATGACGAGGAGGCCGCCCAGAAGGCCGATCCAGACCAGACGACGAAGGACCTTCGAGCGAGGCGGCAGGTAAAGATGAGATGGATCGCCCTTGCGGGTTTTCTCTCCGTCGTGTTCATCATAATTACGATTTCCTCAGGAGGCATTGGGGCGATTGGTGTTGGCTTAGCCGTCCTTATGCATATGGGGGTCACCGCCCTGCTCACGGGGGTGGCCACGGGTTTTGTTGTTAAGGCTTTCGCAGATTCATCTTCGAGAGCATCCTGAGACCGTTCTGAGGGGGACAGAGTAATGCTCCAGGATGCATTTCGAGCGGAGATGGATCGGTGGAGGGTCTAAGCGTGTCGCGGGTATTTACGCGTTTGACGCCGAGACGGGTGAAGCCTTCATAAAGGGCATGAAAGATTTCGCAGGCTACTTCAGATATCCCGCGAGGGCCAAAAAGGCGAGCGTGCTAGAAGTCTCGGCGATACACGATGCAGGTGACGGGCGTGGCTGTGGTCTAGGTGATTTTTCTTGCCTCGAAAGGAAAGCTTTGTCTTATGAACGATGTGCACGTAGGACGCCAGAGCTGACCTCTAGCCCTAGTCATACAGCTGATCCACCTAGCTCGCCTTTAGGCATGCAGCTGGTCCAGCGCCTAGTATGCGTCAAAGCGGCTGCTCCACCTAGTTCAACACCTCTAATCAAAAACTTCACCCGGCCAATCCCGTGCAGATTCTCTGACGCAACTTGCTGCATCTACGACCTCCTTGGGGGAGGGCATGCCCGTGCAGCTACCGACGAGTGAGGAGAGGAATCCTCAAGCTGGCCGCCAGCAGGAGTGTTAAGGCTAGTGCCGGCTACCCCGATGTTTACTCGAAAACTAGAAGTAAGCGGCTGGCTTCAAGGATCATAGCACTCTGGAGGTGGCGTAGCACTCTTAGAGAAGTGTACTCGGCTAATTTAGTTTATCGAGGAGGCGGATTGCCCTTTGGGTGGATGGACCCGAGGCGGATGGATGGTCCCTTCGCTCTAGGTCCTCTCAGTGGATTTTCTCTTAGGTCGTAGCATTTCTCGTTTTCAGCGGGCCACCATTTTCGCACGCACATCCTTTGGAATGTCCACGCGCCCACGCTAAGACGGTGCCTGCGCTAAGACGGTTTCAACATCTAGCCAAGGGGGGGCCACCCTTTCGCTCCTTCGTCGCAAATATAGTAGGGGATAAAAGTAGAGTAATCCAACCCACACGCATACTGATAGCACCCTACAAGGCGCCACTTTTTTATAAGCACTAATAGCACCTTGATGCCCATTATACCATTGCTGTTTTGTTGTCATTGCTGCTTCCTTATACTCCCCCGCTAGTGTGCTCTGCCCTACGCCTTGTCGGATCACTTCCTTAAATAGCCGCCTATGGCGACTACCATCACGAGGACGCGCCTCGACATTTTTTTTAGGCACTTTCTTACAGCAGGGATGCCTCGTCTAAAAATGGCCACAGCATGAGGGGGAACCAGGCGCGCGACTTGTGGAGCGGCTTGAGGACGCTGGTCAGCAGGAATGGCCACAGCCCAACCACCATGAGGGAGTGGAGACACTTGAGGAGAACTAAACTGTCCCAGACGGGGGTGGTGTGATTTTTGAAAGAGGACTGAAGAAGGGGAGGAGGAGTTCGCGGGGGTGTTGGGCTTATTGATAGGGGACCTCAGATAGGGCAGAAGGGGTCCCCTGGAGAGGTGTATAGAGGGGGGCGAGAGGACTTGAGATAGGTGGGGAGGAGGAGTTTTCTGGGGTGGTGTGATCATGGAAAGGGGGCTTAAGATGGGGAGGGGCGAGTACTTAGGTGAGCCTAGGGGCCTTATGTTGATTACGGTAAAAACGCCAGCTTTCAGAGTAATGCTCCCTCGCCCGAGGGGGTGGCGTCAACATGCGGGGAGAGGTAAGTATAATCCAAGGTGGGTCATTGTCACGCCTGTCGAGCTAATCAATTTTCTTTGGGTGTTTTCGCTTTTGAAGAAATCAATGCAACAGCATCCACATGGCAAAGCGCTTGGGGCTGTATTTATAGCTCGTCTAGTCCTAGCCCGAGGATATACAGATGAGGCTGGGCCGTCTTTGTCAATATCGCCTAGAGACCACTAAGCTTTGTTCTCTAGGTAGTGGCTGGTCGATCGACTCATCATCACCATTTTCCTTTGTTTTCTGACTGGGTGGGTCCTTCTTTGTCAATATTGCCTAGGGACCAAGGAGCGGCTGTGGCCTTCTTTGTTCTCTAGGTTGTTGGGACCTGATCAGCCGACGCATGATTTTTTGCGGCGTCGTTCGCCTTCCCATATGCTCTTGAGAATTTTCCGCGAGTGAGATAGATACCCTGTAACCACCCAGGCCGCTGCGGGGGGGGAGCGGCGTGGCAAGAGGGCCTAGACCAGTGGGCGGGGGTTCGTCTCATTCTTTCACTTTTGCCCCCTAATGCTGGGGGGGTCGTTTGCCTGGCGTGTGGCCGTGTGTAAGAGTTTTGGAAGCAAACTACTAGCAGCAAGCCGTTGGCGGGTTGAGCATAGAAGACCGACCGCAAGAGCAACCCGCGGCGCGGGGGCTAGGCTATAGCTTTGGGACTGACTTTTTTTTTGATAATATTCCGCAAATTGCGCTTGCGTTTGTTGATATAGGACTGGGACAGGTGTCGCGTCTCAAAGTGTACTGCTCGCAGTTTTGTTTTTTTGGGTAGGTAGCTTCTCAGCGATGTTGATGCCACACACACTAGCCAAGCGAAGCAAGCTAGGTAGAGAAGTTCTTCTGTGTTGGATGGGTTTGCGGCTGGAGTGATCTGTCCACTGGTCTGTAATCTTCAGAAGCTGAGGCTGCCACCTGTCCAGTTTTGGATAGACTTGTGGCGGAGGTCTCTAGAAGATGCAGGGGTGGACCTATGCGTGTGTGGCTGGGTTTTTTTGTTCTTGTCAAGTGCGACCAGCGCGAGCCGAGGCGGGGGCAGGACTCTGCTCGGACTGTCTTGGGGCATGGTCTGTGTGATTTCTTACCAGTGCTCGCTGCTGAGTAGCTCTCAGGCGCTAGAAGCTTCCCGGGGGGTGCTTCCAGGAATTAGGCCGAGGGCCCTCAGTTGTTTAATCGCGCTAAGCTAATTGGGCATGTTCGTAGCTAGACGGGTGGAGCCTTTCTCTACTTGAGTAGGAGCAAGGGGAGGTAGCTGATTGTGAAGAGCCTGAGCTATCAATCAGCAGAAGGGGCTAGAAGGGTACTCGCGTAAATGGGCTAGCACCAGGGCTTCAGCAATGCTGCCAGTAATTTCTGAGCTTCAGTGAAGCAGCGGCTTTGAAATCGTAGTGCGCTCGCCCCGTACTTCTAGGGCTTACTAGCTGGACCCGTGCTGCCCAGAAACCAAAGAGGGCCGCTGCGTTGTTTTCTGGGTAGGATCTGATAGAGCGACTGGCGATTTTCTTATGCTCTTGAGAATTTTCCGCGAAGCGCATCCAGTCCGCTGCCTGGTGGAGTAGTCAGTCTCTGTACTTTTCTGCAGGGGGGCGACGTGTTAGGAAGGTTAACGCGCAGACGGCCGCCGCATCCATATAGGCCCACCTCTGGCGGGGGCTCCTGGTAGTGTGTGGCTGTTTATAAGTGTTTCAGGAACTACTCGGAGCCGGCGCCAAGTAGAGCGGCGCAGAAGATGCTCCCCCGCATCAAGGCCAACCACGACCACCTCCACAAAGCAAAACGCTTCATCTTTTTGGCTTATTTACTCGGCCGTCGATCGTACTTGTTAGCTCTGTTGGATTTTTGATTTGTTCTGTTGGTTTTTTGTTTTGTTCTTTGGATTTTCTTGTTCATTCTTTTGGTTTTCAGGTACTGCGCCGCGGAGTGTCTTAAGATTTGCATCGCGGCACATCTTTCGATGGGAGTGCTTACGGGGTGTTTGGTGTTTGATCCCTCACACCTGGGTCCGCCTTAGTGCATAAACTTGGGCCCGGCGTATTCTCCTCGCCCGCAGTCTTGTCTCCCGGACCATCTAAAGAACCAAACTGGAGCTAAGTAAAAGCGTGACGGCTCAACGGATCGATCAGGTTGTCATAATCTCACTAGATAATCAAGATCATGATGAAGCGAGCGAGAAACGATGTGATGGGCCTTGCTTTTGGTGTTCAGGTACTACGTCGCGAAGCATCCTAGGATTCGCATCGCGGAGCACCTTCCGATAGGGGTGCTTGCGGGGTGTGTGGTGTTTCTTTGATCTTTCACACCCGAGCCCGCCTTAGTCTAGTGCATAAATTTGGGCTTGGCGCATTCTCCTCGCTCGCGGTCTTGTCCTCCGCACCAGATAGGGAGAGGCTCGCGCGCTACTTTCATACAGCCAGTTGTTGGCATACATCAGCACACTGGAGGTAGATCGGTTTCTTACTACAACTGGCATCAACACACTGCGTGACAACTATGCTGCCTTTATTGCTGCTCCAAGCGATAGCTTTGCGCAGAGTCGACCACAGAGAGATGAGTGTACATCAGAGAGGCGCTTCTCATACCCCCTCCCCTATTAACTACTTGCTGAAATTAGCCCCCGAATGGGTAAACTACTACTGCGACTCACTAGGGCAGACGTGGCATGATCGGTGGAGAAGGATCGCTGTTGCAGATGTTGTTCTAGCGGATTTATGAAGCGGGGCTCCCGTGAAAGAACAGGGGAAAGCGAAGGGAAAACAACTGGAAAGGTGTGGGGCCCTTCCCGTTCAGAGTCAGTGGCCAAGTACTGCTGCCCTTTATTAAGTACTTATCATGTCAGTCACTGAGCGTGTCAGGCAGTCAGTTTAGAGCTACTAGAGCACTTGCCCAGCCTCACATGATATGAAGGCAAGAATGGTCCCTCTATAATAAGGCGATACTCCCTCTATGGTGGAGGTTCTCCTGTTCCCTCTAGAGTGAAGGTTCTGTTCCCTCTATGAGCGTTCTCTTGTTCTCTCTTGTTCCCTCTCCACGACAAGGTGAAAAATTGAATTTCTCGAAGTACTCATTTCCGCGCAAGACAAGCAAAAGATCAGTTACAACTAGGTTACAACTCATTCCACTTAATTTCTCGATCTAGGTAAAGACTTTGTTACAACGTGCTATGATCTGCAATGCTCTTGATCAAGGTTACAGCGTGCTATGCTCTTCACATGTGATCAAAGAAGATCCAGCATTGTTGACACGTGATCAAAGAAGAAAGGGAGAGCAATCTCCATCGGACAGTTGATCTTTAGAAGGGTTCAAAAGAAGTTGTGCTTGTAGGTATCATTAAAATCACATTAGAAGTCAACATGGAGAAAAGAAGGCCCAATTAAATGATGTCCAATCCTTCGTATCATTAGAAGTCAACATGGAGAAAAGAAGATCCACAACTTAGTACTAATGGAGGTGATGTGTCGATCCATAGGATGTTGTAGTTGCCCATCCGACATCTCGAATGATCTGAGGATAACCGTCTATCCTTCTCCGTTCAATCTAAGGATTTCCGTCTCGACGCTGCTCTAAGAATCCTTCTTTGATCTTCTACAATCGCCAATCAACAAACTCCAGGAGGATCAGGAGCTCGAGGTGCTGTATCATCTCAAGTTCTCAAGTTCTCATCAACCTATCATAATTTTTAACTATTACATTCATCTTCTACAACTAAATAGATATTTTTTCTGCTTCATCTTCACATGATTCGAAAAGCAACAAGATGGGCGCAATGAAGAAGGTAATGAAAAAGGCTATGAAAGCCGGGAGCACACCGAAGCAGGCAAAAGCCGAGACTAAAACCGAGACTACATCTACCGAGAAGACTAAAAAAACCGAGACAAAAAAGTCTGAGAACAAAAGCCAGCAAGAAGAGGAGGACGACGCCTTGTCTGGTGACGTCGAACAAGCAGAGGACGTTTCTATGACAAGTGACGAGGAAGAAGAGGACGAGCAAATGTGTAAAAGCGCGGACGAGGAGGAAGATCCTTCCGATGAAGAAGAAGAGGATAGTGACGGAGAAGAGTTGAGCAACGAGGGAGAAGAGGATAGTGAAGAAGAAGAAGAAGAAGATTAAGGCTTGAAAGTTGACATCTCTATGAGCATCTCTATGGTTTCTCCAAGTAGGAAAGCCATAGATATGCGGGCTAGAGATGCCAACCTTCAACCCCTAAGAAGAAGAAGCAACATCATCTTTGAAGTTGTTAACTACATCATCTTCATCTTCTGAAGAAAGGAAAAAAACGAACAAAACCTCCTCCGATCAAGATGACAAGGCGGGTGCCCCTCCTCAAAATGAGGAAGTTCCCGTTCCAGAAGTTCTCGCTAAGACAGAAGAGCATGAAAAAGATCCCTATCTTCTGAAAGACGCAGCTTACATCAAGAGCGACCCCAACTGGAGGAATAAACAGCGCACCTTGCTTTTCTCAACACGAGGGATCAGCGGGCAACACCGTCATTTGATGGAGGACTTGAAGTTAAGACCTAGTACCTATCGTTATCGACGTAGTAAGAATACATTTGATGGATGATTTGAAGTTAAGACCTAGACGTAGTAGCTGTAACATGTGTATTCACTTCGACGTAATACCTGTAACATATGTATGACGTAGTACCTGTAACATATGTATTGTTCTGAAGATTAATAGACTCCTATGGAGAGATTCTGAAGATTGATACATTCCTATGGGAAAATTCACGAACAAGAGATGCAGCCTATCGTTATCGACGTAGTAACAGGTGAATGGATTCATCTGAAGTAGTTACACGGTGACTGAGTCTGAGTAGAATAATTCCTCTCGAGATTATTTTCCCTTCTCAACTACATTCTCCCTTCTCAACATTTTCCTGCCCTGTGGAACAGGGGCTTATCTTATCCGTATTATGTTCCATAAAATAATTAACTCACCTCTCAACTACATTCTCCCTTCTCAACATCACCTCCTCTAATCAGAAAGATGATGCCGCATCACAAGCTGGAGTCGAAATTTGAGAAGAGGGAAGATTTTTCAGTAGTAAACGAAGTCGCGGAACTGAAGAGCTGCAACAACGTCTTGTTTTTCGAAGCACGTGGAAAAAGACAGGATTTGTATTTTATGAAAACTTGATATGTTTTTCCTGATATTCCAGATTTGTGACAGTGGCAGTCTGCACTGAAATCTGTGCGAGATTCATTGCATTCTATTGCATCTATCCTATATTATTCCTCCATTATCCTACCCTACTGCTCCCTTTCTTCACAGACATGATCTTATTTCGGATCTTTCCCCCCTTCATATTTTTGCACGTCGCTCCCGTACTAGTATTTGAATACGTATATCTATCCTATATGAGTGAGGAGTTGAGCGAAGAGAAGTAAAACGAAACAGTAAAGAAGTCCGATAACAAAAAGCACAAAATTAGAATCAGACTGGGGCGCGATTCTGTCTAAGATTCTGACTATATTCCTATATCCTACCCTACCTCCTTGCCTCACAGATATATTCCTCTATTATCCGACCCTAAACTGCTCCCTTTCTTCAACACAGATATATTTTTCTTTATTTTCCTACCCTAAACTGCTCCCTTTCTTCAACACAGATATATTTTTCTTTATTTTCCTACCTTAAACTGCTCCCTTTCTTCAACACAGATATATTTTTCTTTATTTTCCTACCCTAAACTGCTCCCTTTCTTCAACACAGATATATTTTTCTTTATTTTCCTACCCTAAACTGCTCCCTTTCTTCAACACAGATATATTTTTCTTTATTTTCCTACCTTAAACTGCTCCCTTTCTTCAACACAGATATATTTTTCTTTATTTTCCTACCCTAAACTGCTCCCTTTCTTCAACACAGATATATTTTTCTTTATTTTCCTACCCTAAACTGCTCCCTTTCTTCAACACAGATATATTTTTCTTTATTTTCCTACCCTAAACTGCTCCCTTTCTTCAACACAGATATATTTTTCTTTATTTTCCTACCCTAAACTGCTCCCTTTCTTCAACACAGATATATTTTTCTTTATTTTCCTACCCTAAACTGCTCCCTTTCTTCAACACAGATATATTTTTCTTTATTTTCCTACCCTAAACTGCTCCCTTTCTTCAACACAGATATATTTTTCTTTATTTTCCTACCCTAAACTGCTCCCTTTCTTCAACACAGATATATTTTTCTTTATTTTCCTACCCTAAACTGCTCCCTTTCTTCAACACAGATATATTTTTCTTTATTTTCCTACCCTAAACTGCTCCCTTTCTTCAACACAGATATATTTTTCTTTATTTTCCTACCCTAAACTGCTCCCTTTCTTCAACACAGATATATTTTTCTTTATTTTCCTACCCTAAACTGCTCCCTTTCTTCAACACAGATATATTTTTCTTTATTTTCCTATCCTAATGATCTTTCCTATCTTCATATTTTTGCACGTCGCTCGCGTACCGCATGGTCCTACGGTGAAGTTCCAGGTGCTCAACGTGCATACTAGTGGTGAGGTTCGGCTAAGCGGCAACTGTTTGCAGTTTTCCCGCGCTTTGCTCACCTTCGATGCTCCTTTCGATACAGTGCCGCACCTCCAGTTGATCAAGGAGCTGTTCACGCAGAGTCTAGGCGCACCGCGCAATCACCCCAAGTCGAAACCGTTTCATGACCACGCCTTGAGCTTTTTCTATGCAGACAAGAAAATCTGGGTCCGGCACTACCAGATCGCGCCACTCACTGACGCAGACGGGAACGATCCGGAGAAGCAGACTCTGACGGAAATCGGACCGCGCTTCGTCTTAGACCCCATCTGGATCTTGCAGGGATCGTTCATTATGATTTAGTTTGTTCTTTCATTTAGTACAGATGTATTTATAGTAATGCAGTCAGGCAGGTTTCTTTTTTGGAGAACTCGCCCGCGGTACAAGAGAAAAATCCTTCGCGAAACGAATTGAATTGCCTTTGATTGATCCACTTATTTAGAATAGATTGGTTGATACAATCAAAGTTGACCGTGACATCTCATTTCGTAGCATCCCAAATAATACACGCACACGTAGTATTTTCATCTACGCAAAATTTTAATAACCTGCTTCTGCAGCTTGCTTTCTCCTTCCTGTACAAGGCTCCTATGTTTCCTCCCTCTAATCTCCGCGGCAAGAAGATCTTCCACAATGAGGCGTTTATGACACCGACCGCTGCACGACGGGAGGCTAAGCAGTCTCTAGGCGTCCAGGCTAAGCTCAGAGCCGAACAGACGGAGCAAACGAAGCAAATGCATCAAATGCTTAAAAGGTCAGCAGATCCAACGGACGCTATCTTTGAGGACATGGAATAAGGAGATCAAGATCAAGATCATTATAACTGGCGAGGTCGGATGTTTTATCTGGATCTTCTATTTGAGGCAAAACCTCCTGCGATAGAATTTAAGAAAAGCAGCATTAATATAAGGAAGTAGATGAACAATGGGGGACCACCAAAAAGAAGGTTGAAGACAACACACAAGATGAAGATTGTCTCTTCGTCGGACAGGTGCTTTTTAACTTCTACGTTCATCACGACACGGGACGAGAATCTGGGCGACAGCACTTTGCTGTTAGACATTACCTTGAATCTACAACGAGAAGCTGTTGCAACGAACTGCAAGATGAAGATTCATTGATTTACACGGTCGCAAACCCGTACCTATGCATTTATTACCATGTACCAGAATGAGAATGACCTACAAACGAGGTCTTTGATGACCATCTTTTAAAGAGGTCCACCTTGGAGATCAGGCCCACCTTGGAGAACTGACCTGCTGCATTTTGGAGGAGCGCGACGTCTGGTGTGGTTGTTTTCATTTTATTGGAGATCACGACAAGGAAAATCTGCTTCCTCGATCCGCAAACGAAAAGAGTCTTGTCGAAGTCGTATCTTCATCTAAACGAATACAAATACAAATACAAGAGCTTCACAAGAACTTGAAATCCAGTGCTTTCTGATCGTGATCTACTTGTATCATCTTTGAAGCTGGGCTCCACGACACTGTCTGAGAGAACAAGGAATATTGCAAATTGGAAATGTCTTTAATACTAAAGTAAATAAATGTTAGCGAAGATGAATGTTGAAGAAAGAGCTAGCTCTGAAACAAGAACAACCTTCATTCACACCTGCTCAAACCAGACACAGCGACATGATCATACATTGAGAACTAGATGGTCATGCATTTTAATATACTGAAGAATATACTGTGAAGAATAGGTGGTGGGAATAGAAGCTTATAGTAGAGTAGCGACGAAAAATATTAAGACCACGTCTTAAACGTGGCTTTGTTAGTTTCTCAAAGATAGACATCCATAGAACTGACCCCAAAAAACCTTGCCCAAGATGGTGACGCCAGGCCAGATGCAGATGTTCAACAAGCCTGAGCCCTATGAGGCTCAGATCCTTGGCTCGAAATACGTAAACCAATACGAATACGATCCCAGCTCCGATGTCCCGAACGCAGGAACGTACACGATTCGTCTCCATGACCATACACTTGGAAATGCATTGCGGATGGAACTTTATGAGCACACACTTGGAAATGCACTTCTTAAAGATGGCAAAGGTTTTTACAGTGTAAAATTTACACTTCCTATAGATGGAGGAGGTTCTTATTACACTTCTTATAGATGGAGGAGGCTTTTATCAGATGGCCACAAAGTACTAGTACTTAGGAAATTATGTTTATGATGAAGATGAACTCCAAAGATCGTACTTCTAAGATTCTTGTGACTCTTTCGCGCTCGTTGTACTTGTAGTGTACGGCCAAAAAAAAGTGTACTTGTAGTGTACTTGTAGTGTACTGTACCTAGCCAAAAAATAAAACCTTCATGCCCAACTCCGAGACAAGCGCGTGCTTTTTGCTGGGTATCAAGTGCCGCATCCGTTATTTCACGAGATAAAATTGAGGATTCAAACAACAGGGGTTTGTACGCCTAAACAAGCACTGTTAAGGCTTGTGAGAAAATCCATCTTTCCCAGCATCTTGTCCTTGGCCTCATTTTGAAGTACTTAGAGCATTTCTTCCAAAATATTTCACATCTTTCCCAGCATCTTGTCCTTGGCCTCATTTTGAAGTACTTAGAGCATTTCTTCCAAAATATTTCAAATCTTCTCTACCCCTTCACCCCTGTTTTTTCTGATAGTACATGATGGATGCCTGCAGATCAGGCACTTTACATTTAGAAGATCTTGACATCTTCCAGCACTGTTCTCTTTGCTTCCAAAATATTTCAAAAAATCTTCGTTATTTGGTTTTGCTTTTTGAAAAATCTAACACTGCTTGATGCGACAGAACGCTTACTGGTGAGCAGCAACACGATGCTGGAAAAATTCTGGGGTCAGTTGAAGGAATTCGGCATGCAGTATGACGAAAAAAGCTTCCCCCGTAAGGATCAGGGTACAACCCCCGGAACAGGCAGCAGTCAAGCAGCATTGATGAGTGGATTGGGAGCGACGAGTGGGGATGCTCGAGCGGGAGCATGAGGAAAGTCGTGGTTGATCCTGATACATCGTCAAGGAAGTGGGTTAATATACTTGGATTTTCAAGGGATAATGGTCAAGAAGAGAAGATGATGACTTTTTAATCCAAGTAGGAAACAAGAAAACAACCTATCCATCGCTAATGTGTGATGTGATGACTTCCTCATCAACAATTGCGTATCCTCAACACTTGGAGCACATCGTAGAGCACTCCGTAACATTTCAAAGTACAACCCGATTGCTTATGAGCCTAAAAATACAGCCATGTTTATCTTGCTGTGGTCTCTTCTTCTGCTCTATCATAGAGTAAGAGAGTTCTTGTGCTGGTCTGAAAATTCGTGTCGTGATGACTTGATGTTCGAAATGTTCAAAGTACATGTACATGCACTGGCAAGAACGACAACTAACGAATTAGAGCCACTAGTGGACGATGCGCGAGGACTCCTTCATGTGAGAGAATGAAAGCAAGAGTCGTATTATGAGCGAAGCTTGTAACCAGACACGCCTTAGACAAGAGCTGCTTTCGTCATCGGTTTTCCTTGTTATTGTGAACAAGAGAAATTGACTCGGTTAATATAAGAACTGATAGTCGGTCCGATGCAAACAAGAATTCTGTGAGTGTAAGCGGACTGAAAAAAAAATCGAAAACTTTCAACAGCAAACGGCTTGTAATATTTGATATCAGTAGCTTACTACATCAGAAATGGTGTCTTTTACTTCTGTTTTCCAGGCGTCATGATGTCGCGCGTCGTCTCCAAGCAAGGTGCGCTCAGAGCAAACAAACAGTACGAACTACGACTGGTCCTTGGAACAACGAGGGCTTTCAAGCTGTGCTCTTGTCAGCAACACAACGCCAGGCTTCCTCACTTGCAAGAAAGAAACGTCGATACCAGCAGTGCATAGAAGCCCAAGACGCTCTTTGGTGTCCTAGAAGAGCAGTACTTACACCAGGCGAACCGCGTCTGTTGAGGGCCTTCTGTTGAAGCTATGTAACGTAAATGTAAAGTGCTTTGGTCTTCCTCGGTTCAACTCAGTGGGAATCCAAGGAGATGCAGCAGCTCGTCGCCGGCCCAATGTCGGAATTGGTCCGACTTCGGTCTCAAGAGCGACCACTACTCCCGCAAGTTCTGAAAGGACCTGTAATTGCAACGTCTCGTGGCCCTGGGCAAGTACATTAAGGCTAATCTAGTATCCTCCTTTCGTTAGAGACGAGGACAAGTGCTAATCCATCCGCTCTCTAGTCTAGCGAACGTCATCCCGAAAACCAGCGTAGAATATTCTTGAGGGATGAAGGATTCTCTTTACTCTAAGTAGAATTGCAGTCATCCCCGTTTGGGTCTCTGGAGCCTTGCAGCATTGGTGTGTTGCTCGCTTGTGATAAATGCCCGGCTGCCGGCAGCGAAAATGTCATTTTGGGCGTGCAGCACAGAGTGGCTACGACATCAAAAACGAGCAGTCGGCAACCTATGTTAAGGCAAGCGAGCATGAGAGCAAACGACCATCCCCCTCGTTCCTATACCATGCTTCTTGGGGTCTCAACTTCTTCAAGGGGAAAAATGTGTCTTTATTTTCAAGGTGAATGAAAAGAAGTGTCTCCTCCAAGGAGGCTATTTATTATTCGCAAGGTACTACAAGACGCAAGCGCAACGCGGTGGCAGCTGCTCTAATGATGTCCAAAGCAATTGGCTTTCTCGAAGGCGCTGTCGGGTTGATGAAAAATTCCTATGTAGATTTATCGGATTCCTACGCCCAACGCTTCTTGAATTCCGGTGGTGCGCGGATGTTGGGGTTTAGAAAGTTTCGTCAACAAGGTTTGCGGCAACAAGGTCTGCCACCTAGAGACGTGGAGAAAATTATAAGCATTAAGGTTCTACGAAGTAGGAAATGTTCGGGTGTATTAGATTAGTGTTAGTTATGGACCTAATAAAGATTAACTAATCCACTATCGTCTAGAACAACTGCGTTAAGGTTCTACTAAATGGCTCAGCGACGCTCAAAGCACTGTAAATAAGAGTAAAACAACCGGTTAGTTTTTACCTCTAAACTTAGGCTTATCCCATGCAGCAACTAAATGGTTCACTTCTACGAGCACAGGTTGCATTTTCTAGTTTGCTTTTTAGGATTCAGAGAAAATGAACCTCTGAGGAAATGAAACGCTTTGAGCTCTAACTGCAGATGTAAGGAACTGCAACTGACGGGGTTGGTTATCGTTGGAGGGCCAGAGGAGTTGTTGGACATGCACGAATTATCACAGAAAATGGCTGGTACCATCATTTTTCAAGTAGAATAGTACACACGTGATTTTTTCCCCTTTATATAAATGCGAGGTTGTGCTGCAAATCTTGACTGGCTTCTTCCCTTCTTATAGGGTCGAGGTTTAGGTCCAGCGGCGCTCAAAGCACTAAAAAAACAACCGGTTAGTTTTACCTCTAAACCCTAGGTTTATCCCATGAAGCAAAATAGTACACAAGTTAGCCAAGAAACAATCGATTGCGATTCCATATATGCAAGTACCGGTTAGCTTTCCCGCATACCCGAGGTGTATCCCTGCTTCTACATGCAACATATATTATACAAGTACCTACAGGCAGTGACATATACAAGTACCTACATGCAACGTATATACAAGTACCTACAACAGAACAACTCTCGTCCCTCAGGCAGTGACATAACCGTAGTCGGAGTCCTCCAAAGTCCGAATCGGAATGTTCATCTGGGTCATTACTTACCCATCACTCTTGGTTTCGATTCTGCGAGAGGCGTCTTGTCTGAGGTCGCGGGAAACATCACGCTGGACGCAATATCTTCACGGAAATGCTATCATTTTGTCCGTACTGGCAGTATTAAGGCAAATAAACCTGCTCTGTGACTTGAAAGATAGCTCTGCACTTGAAAGACGAACTTCCTACGTATCCTCGTAGGTCAGTCTAACACTACCGCGATTACTCTCGAAATTGCGCTGCAGATCGAACCGACCCTAGTGCTTTGTAATGAGGAAATCTACAGCGCAAAAAAGTCTCTGCAACAGCTCGTGGAAGAGATAGGGGATTTGATCATGATTATGGAAGGACATGAGTTTGATTGATGGTAGTTGTGTTATTTCACTGAGTCAACCGTTGTGATACGGTCTTCTTGCTCTCCCGGTATGTAAGTCTTTACGTGGGGTTTTTTAAGTAAGTATTTGAATGGGAGGCAGCATGTAGTTCTACAGAAAAAAAAAACAACGCAGAGCTTTTGCGAGTAATTAATGAATGAGTGAATGATTGTATCCATCCTTTTCCTTCTACATGAACCAATAGTCTACCATTCGAAAAGACGTTCGTCGAGCACCTCGACCTCTCCAACTCCCTCTAATCCATTGCGCAAGAACAAGTTGGGTCTACGGAGTGGAGTCGTCCTCGTTTCCAACTCCTTCATGGAGCGAGCCTTGTTCCAAACGCAGATCCTGAAGAAAGAGATTATGACCTTGCGTACAGTGCACCGCGTCCGCAGCGAGGAAGAAGCCCTGGGAAAGTTGTCAGAAGCTTCGGTTTTATGGCTCTTTACAGTATTAGTTATGGCGACGCTTCCCTGTGCTGTGTCGCTTGTCGTGCTGACACATTTTCACCCCTCCAGCACTTTCATCAGGGACGAGTATCTGATCTTCATTCATCTTCTTCACATCAATCAGGGCCATCACCATCATTTCTCTCCGTTTCTTTTCTCCTAAAGAAGAAGTTTCCTCCTGACTAGAAACTGAAAGTGAAAAGTTGCTAGAAGTAAAATACGAATTAAAGCATTGGATTACGATTAAAGTAAAGAGTGAGTAGGAACTGAAAAGGAGATGCTAGGAGTTTTGAAATTAATATGTTGAATCATACCACAATTACTTATGTGATGAATTGAGCTCTGCTAACGGTTGAGCTCTTCCAGCAACTACCTGCGGATGCGCGACAAGGGCTGTTGTTTCGAGACGACGGACGAGGAGGGCCACTATTAGTCTCCGTGGATCCAGAACGGTTATTGGCGGATTTGACCAGGAAGTATCTGACGAAAAAGTGGCCGGGTTATTTGCCGAGGTACTATTTACTACCTAAAGAGTAAGTAAGAGTGACTAGAAGAAGAGCGTAGGTAACGCATGAGTAGATTGTAGAGGAGTGTGCCCCCTCTACTGGGCTGGCGAATTGTTAGCTACCAGCGATCTTGTACGCCTTGAAGATTGTGATTGTGATGTTGGACTTGAAGTTGAGTTACAGAGCCCTCCCGTCGACTTAAGATTGTGATTGTGATGTTGGACTTGAAGTTGAGTTAAAGAGCCCTCCCGTCGACTTAAGATTGTGATTGCATGCGGTGTTGAAGTTGAGTTAAAGAGCCCTCCCGTCGACTTAAGATTGTGATTGTATGCGGTGTTGAAGTTGAGTTAAAGAGCCCTCCCGTCGACTTAAGATTGTGATTGTATGCGGTGTTGAAGTTGAGTTAAAGAGGACCTGCTCTGTTACTATAGCTAACGGAGTGGTAGTGCTTGCTGAGTCAAAACTTTTTCTTCATCCTGTTAACATCCTGGCCTCTGGCCCTGAATTGTTATCAGTATCAGTCTCTACGGGCACTACGGACAGTGTCATCAGAGGCCCATACATGTTGAGTTAAAGAGTCCACCCGTCGACAGTCATCAAAAAATTGAAACGCTTCCAAACTTCGAATATGCACCTCCTCCATGATCCAGATTCCACGATTTTTCAGTGGAGGGTCGCTGTCCAGTGCCGACAGCCTTCGATGCAACTTTAGGATGGGCTTTAGGCCACTGTGCCGCCTGTTTGGTACAGACGAAAATGAATGGGTATTTTTAAGGCTTCCCCTAATCATCGTTGTAAGGATTCCTCCATCGTAGGTATGCACCCAAATACAAGGAGCAATGCATCCAAATACAAGGGGCATGATGCTGAGGCATCCAAATCAAGGCATATTCTTGAGGGATCCCGGCAGGGGTGAGCCCGGGAGAGCTCTAATAGGTAGCGTGTGTCACCGATTTGCTGCAAGCCGGCAATATGTGGCAAGCTGAGGGTGTGAGATTCGAAGCTTTTTTGGACAATCTTGAAACCGGTTCTAGTAAGGGAGCATCAGTAGGTCCTGGTGCCGCAACTCTTAGCAGCTCTTCAAAGGAACAAAGTACACCAATTGTAGGAGGACACGCCAAAGGAACTTCCGCAACTACTATAGGAGGCACTACTGTAGCACGTAGTACTACAATAGGAGGCACATCAGCTTCAGCTTTTGCTCCCGCTGCAAGAGCATCATCAGCATCAGCTGCCGCACCTCGGTCTGGGTCTCCGCGGCCCTCGCCACGCGCTAGCGTTCCCGCCGAAGCGTCAGCAAAGCGCGCTAGTCTAATGGCTAAACGACAAGCTTATGAATCTGGATGCTCAATCACGGCTAGTCGTGCTCGAGGGCAATCAAATTTGAATGAGCAACCTATGTCTACACGATATTAATTCGATTCATTCTATGTAAGTAATAGACAAACGAACTATCCTGCCTCTACTCCATTTCGTCTACGTTATTTCACTACTTCATTTCCCTGCTCTTCGACAGTCAGCTGCTCCACGTCCTACTCTGAAAGACTGGAGCGTGAATCTCTCTACCGATCCGATTTACCGCGTTTGTCGCGAATTAGCCACCAATTGGTCTCGTCGCATCAGTTATCGGCAACCAGGACCGACACAATTCTTAAGGCTTACCCTAAAAAAGCTTTGTCCATGTTCAGGGAAGTCATCCGGCTAGGCGACGAGACGTTTTGTTTCATGCTAGGGAAACTGTAGATGATCTCTTCAGGATCCATGGTCTAAAGGTCCAATCTCAGAGCAGTCATCCTAGGCGAGACGTATTCATAGAGAAAAAGGTCTCAGGAAGGTCTTCCAAATGGATACTACTTAGGGTGAGGAGCTCTAAAGTTCAACATCAAGGGCGACGGCTTGTTCCGCACGAGCTTCGTCTATTCCACAGCTTTGGACTACTCGTATACCATCTTGGCGGAGTACCTGTCCTTAGACAAGTTGCGGGAAGCTACAGTATTGCACAATAATTCGACGGTGCTAGCTGGACCACCTTTGAGGAATCCGGAAACTGTGGTGCAACAAGCTTTTCCTTAGGACTACCGCTGAACCATCTTCATCAGCGCCACCCCTGGCTCTTTTTCACTTCTCCATAAGTGAAATACCTAGTTGCTTGTCTTTGTGAGCTTTGTTAGAATTAGAATCATCCAACGCGGTGGCAGCTATGCTCTCTTCAAGGAAGATAGATGCCAACGCGGTGGCTCTAATTTCCTTCTGAAATACAGCTTCATGGACTGTCAAAAGAAACAAGTACGACAAGACGGAGCACTGCTGGGGTAGCACAACAAAAGGCATTACAAGTACAAAGGGAAAATTCTGGTTCTGCTTCTAGTTCTGGAGACGGACAACTACATGGAGACGACCACGACACCAAGCCAAGTGTAGTTAAGCAGGCTCGAAGTAATTCAGAATGGTGCAGGCAATAATTAAGTTAAAAGTCGCTTAAGCGTCAAAAGATTATACCTCCATAACAGGTAAATGAATGAATGAATGAATTTTCAAGGAAGTAGAAGCGTTCTGCCATTTTTCTTGGACGTTATTTTCTTCTTAGGAATAGGATACTCATCTTGAGAAGTGTTGAGCTAAAGAACTGAATTAGATTTTTTTTCTGAGGAGCTCTAATGTAGTCCTCACAGCAGAAAGGGTTCGACTCCTGGACGATTATGAATTGGGTCTTTGCATTTTTGTTTTCGTGAATGGCACGGCTCACAACGCTGTTAATTGGCATTTACTCTTCTGAGTAGTTCTTGTACTCTACGACTTGCACACTGATGATTTGCGATGAGGATGATATTCAATTCTAATCTCTCACCTCTTCAGACTGCTTGGCACACCAAGAAGCAGCGCAGAACAGCAGTTGGGCCAAAATAGGTTCGCAAAGCAAACCTCCTGTGGATTTGGCTTTTGGAGGGAACGTTGTATTACCTGGCAACTACGGAGGTGGCGGGACGTCGTCATCTCCATCGCGATCCTCTAGCGTAGTTGGACTCCATTCCCTAGGAGAGACTACGGATCGGATTTTCACATCAACGGAAGGAGCTTTAATTCCCGGAGATGGGACTGGGACGACGACGAACGTACAAATTGCAACTAATAATTTGTTGATTGGCGAACACGAACTACAGCAGCAGAATTCACCGCCAAGCGTACGGTCTTTTGACTCAAGATCAGGCTTTTCTGATGACAGTGATACAGACGGTAGCGCCAGTGATAGCTTTAACTTTGGACAGATAATGAAGCCCCAGCCAAGAACAACCACAGGAGGTACAGGAGTCGCCACTCAGAGGAATACAGCCACCATTCTTAAGGCTACCGCAGACTAGGCTTCCTTTTCAAGTCTCATTCTACCTTGGCTTCCTTTTCAACTAGTACGCGGAACGAAAGAGAGAGACCAAGGATGCTAATGCGGTTGTAGCTCTAACATTCTCGCAGCGGCAAGCTCTACAGCGAGGAATATCATCGCTAGTGATGGTATCGTAATTAGTGCAGCGAGCCGAAAAATCGGAGAAAATCTGAATGCTCAATTTAAGGCATAACAAGCACACAAATTATCCATCTTTCTGCTTCCAGAGCAACGTCTTGGTCCTCCCGTTTTCAATCAAAGGAAGTCCCTTGAAAGGGGACGACCAAGTAAGATGCATCTGAAATGCTCCTGCTTTCTGATTAGCTGAAATGCTCCTGATTTCTGTTCGGTCTAACAGTCCTGCGGTGGTGAGTCCAGCATCCTCTGGCGGTCGTACCGAGACCATGGATATAGAACCTCCTCCATCTGGAAGTTGTATGAAGAGTGGTCTCAAGCGCGGAGCAGCTTCTCAACAAAGCATTTTCAGTGGAACAATCTCTGATCCAAGGAATATTGCTGAGGTTGGAACGGACCAAGTAGTCTTTGCACCTGGAGACGTACTAGCATCTATTAAGGGTTAACCAATTACATCCCCCACAACCATTCCTCACTCTTTTTCCAGTAGGAAAGAGGTGAGGGATGTTCTGAAGAATGTAATTCTGCAACCTCTAAATCTAACACCAATTCCAAAGTAGAAGTGGGTCCTCGAGAGGACAGAAGAAAAAGGCCACGGGTACTTCCGGTCAGAGACTTGTTAAGGGTTTGTTCCACCTTTCCACTACCTCCGTTCTTGACCTTTTATTCCATTCTGGGAAGGAAAATTAATAAGTCAACAGGCTCAGGACGAGGGATGTTGTTAATTGTTCTGAAAAGAATGCAATCAAAATCATGGGGGAACATGACCGATGTTGTTAATTCTAAAAAGAATGCAATCAAAATCATGGGTGAATATCTAAAGACATCTTCTTCTAAAGTTGAATCGGATGAGCGATATGCAACGACGGCGCGTTCAATTTCGACCCTCATTGCCTGCGTATCTAGCACGCGGGGACTATCAAATACTAGAACTGGACAGAGCAGGAGTATGTTCTGAAGCGAAATTTCTTCAAAAACTATTTCCGTTGACGCACACTACTCTGAAACCAGTCCGATTGGAGCCTCTACAAGAGCACCAGCCAGTTGTGCGAGCGAAGTCCGGCGAAGCTGCCTCGTTGGGTGGAAGTACTTCTATGGACCCTTGTTCCACCATAACGACTGTTACGGCTACCGCTGAAGCATATCCTCAGGGCCATCCTTTGGGCTTCTTTTCCAGCAGGGGAGGGTTTAGGGCTCAGGGATCCGCTCAAGGATGCGACGCGGTAGCTCTAAGACTGGGGGAGGACAACTTTTTTCAGTGCCCTCTGGTAGTAACGTCGTCAATTTGAATGCACCAGCACCAATGGCCTCATCTAGCACGTCGCATCAATACGGATGTTTCCTCGGAGGTTCAACTACCGGAGGCAATGCTGGACAATTTTGCAACAGTAGATTCTCTCTGTCTCCACCAAGTGGTCATGGACAAGCAGGTGTACAACTACAACAAGGAGGACATCATCCGAACATGTTGGGTTCCTTAGGAGCGGCTACAGCTTCATCCTCCTCGTCGCAATTCGTGCTGCCACCATCCAACACTCTGCCTCTGCGAAGTGCAACGTCAGAGGGGTCTCGTCAACCGAGTCCACGAGGTGGAGCTTCTATGGCTCGGGGATGCTCAAAGCCTCTGAATCTAGGAGTGGTTTGCTTAGGCCGTGAAGCTCCTGGCATGCACAACGTAATTTGGGGAGCCTTCGAGTTCTTGAAAGACTATAATGCTTCGAGGAACTATAGGGAACCGCAACCTGTCTATGCTGCTTCGACATCGACAGGTCCTCTTCCAACTCCAGAAGGTGGCGTTTATTTTGACAAAACAGACGGATTAGAAGGTCAAGTAGACACGACTTGCACTACATCAACCAGTCGTGGAGGAAAATTATACGGTTTTGTCGGAGGTGGTCGCGGTCTACTGGAAAATCGCTATATCGAGATCGACGAAGCACGCTTGACAGCCTATGTAAACCAAGGTGGCATGGATTTGTTGCAACGCACAGACCACATCTGCGTCACGAGAACAGAGGAACAACTGGTGAAAATCTTAAGGCTTCCCCTAGAAGGAAGAACCTCTGGAGGCCTTCTTGTGTCTCAGCTACCTTCATTATCTTGACAGAAGTGAAGTCCCCTAGTGACCTAGTTGTATCAGATTGATATTAAAGACTTATTTGTCGATAGAAGATAGCCTTTTCTTTTTCTATATTCAGAAGCATCCGTGTGGGTCGTACCTTTCAAAGGAGGTAAAAATACCACTCAAAGAAAGAGGGAGAGCCTTGTTCCATAAGGGAAAACAAGACACATGATCCCAGGATGGATTCATTGGGCAAGTCCGTGAGCTCTAAAAATCGTAGAAACCTTGACGAGCTTAGACATTGGCGGGCTCTTGATCATCGGCAGCGCACACAGCCACGCAAGCACAGCGTTACTGAGTGAATACTTTTTGGAGAATCACCTGCCAATATCCGTTGTCGGCATCCCTGCGTCGACAGAGAACGATTTGCCAATCATCGAACAGTGTTTGGGCTACGACACTGCAGTGAAAGTTTTTTCGTCGATTATCTTAAGGCCATAACATATCACAATGGGACAAGTATCCATTATACTATTTAGAACACGACAGCTTCCACTGAAAGACTATTAACTTGGCTCTATTGTTATATTTTTTTGTCCAAAGAAACTGAAGGATCTTGGTCTTCTTCGGTTCAAAACACCATGCATTATACTAAATAGAACACGAAGATCATGCATCGCTGTGGTAGCAAGCTCTAATCGCCGGCAACTTAGGCACACACGCAGCCTCGACACGTAAACATTGGTACTTCTTGAGGGTCGCTGGGAGGTCGCCGTCTAAGATCCTAGCTGCGTGTTGCCGTCAAACGCATCCTAGTATCATCGTTTCCGCAGATGAAGTAGAGCAGAAGCACTTGTCCTTGGCAGACGTCACGAATTCAATCTGCGATGTTATAGAACAGAGAGCGGATAGGAATTGGAACTTTACGGGGCGTAGATTCTTGAGAATATGTTATTCCTTTCAACACAGGCGCTTCTGATAAATGTATTATCCTTCCCTTCCTATCTCCTGCATGCAATCACTAAGGATATTGTGAGCACGGGTCAGACATGACTATACTGCTAGATAACAGGTCTTAGATTTCCATCTTCCCCTTCCACTATCCCTTTTCCGACACAGCTTCATACCCAACGGCGTCGTCCTGATCCCTGATGGCTTACTTCCGCGTATTCCCGAGATGCGACAGGTCTTGCAGGAGGTCAACGAGGTTTATAAAACCGTAAAGCGCAGTAAAATTCCTAAAGTCAGCGACCTGCTTTGCTACCTCAGTCCCCTGTCGCAAGGCGTCTTCAGCAACTTGCCTGAGACCATACAGCAGCAAATACATTTTTCTGGTGTCAAACATGTTGACGTGACATCAATCGAGGCCGAAGGCTTATTGCGAGGTCTCGTTGAGTCGGAGCTCAGTCGCAGGAAAGGCCTTGGTCAATTTCGGGGTGGGGGGTTTCAGTGTCATACGCATTCCCTATGTTTTCAAGCTCGCTCAGCTCTACCGACAAATTTTGACTGTGATCTTGGTTACACCATGGGCTATGGCGCCAGCATTTTTCTGTCCCAAAGCTACACTGGGTTACTGTTAAACGTCGAGAACACCAGCGGACCCGTTGATTCTTTTATGACAAAATGAGAATAGCGATAACCCCAGCGTTACTACCATAAAAGAAAAAGTGTAAGTTTCTTTGACTCCAAGTAGACCTACTTCTACGTCGAGATTATCATTGATTGAGTGAGCTAGCTGTGGTCTCCTCGTCTGGACAACGTGCTGAACAAGTTCAAGATCAGGGGTTTGTGGCAACTACTTTCAATACATACATTATCAACCACCTACAACTACCTCTAATCCTTGGGGCGTCTCAGGCGTATTATTGTCCTCTATTGTGACGATTCGGGAAACCAACATCGGTGTGCGTCGAGTGGAGAACGCAGAACGCTCTTACGCAGTTTCCATCGATGGTACTGGTTCTAGTCGTGATGGTGCAGCAGCAGACTTGGTCGCGGACTCTCAATTTTAAGGGTTTCCACCTTGCATCGTGCACTGTACTATTCGTAAAGTTTATTTTCTAATAGGAAAGACTATTTCTCTTCGAAGTTACTTGATGAGATCTACAATAAAACTAATGGTTGTTCCTTTTTAATAGTTAATGTTTAAATCAGTTTGATAATTCCTTTTTGATAAGTTAATAACTATCAAAAAGATGGCGTCTTCCAAGATGATGTGAAGAATGCAAATTGAAGTCTAGGCAATATGGGAACCTTTAACAAATGCCACCCCCCGTCGAGCGGGAACCTGTGAACCCTGGCCCAGTGCAGTTTAGTGGGCCTCTGGCAGAACCTTACTACGATAGGGAAAATGCGCAACACGCGGAGAACTTGGCTGCCGTATCGAAGCTGTGCAAAGAGGTGAAACTACTGTTATGGTCAGCATGCATCTCGATCTTTCTCAGCATCTTGATGGTAGCTCCCTTTTAGAAAGGAAAAGGAAAAGGAGGGTAGCATAAAATAGAAAGGAAAAGGCACCAAGGTGGGGGGACCCAGATGGTGGATGCAAGCACACGCTAATACTAGCTTCAGCGAACTGCCGAGTGGAGGTACTAGATGGCGTTTGTGGCTTGTTGAAAAGTTCATTGGATCTGATTAAAGCCACAAGTGCGTCAAACACATTATTCACAGCGGCTGCGAGAGGAGCGTCGTTGAGACGAGCTAGATAAGTTTGATAGAAAGACTCTTGTTCTTTACTCTTTTTTGAATCGACATTAACCCACTATAATCAAGTTCTTCATTCGTGTAGGTTGTCCTGTTGTAACTCAGAAATCAACCTAAGAAAGAACAAGTTCAGATGATAGCGTTAGCGATGTATCAAACAGCAGCAGCACAGTTTCTATGTACCTCTAGAAACTGATAAATCCATATTAGAAACAAGTTGAAAGTTAAGATACATCCGATAGAACAGACTTCCTTGGCGTCAGCAGCATCCGCGCGTCGACGAATGAAAAAAGTGAAAGTGTTCAAACAGCTGCGCCATCTCGTGCCTGTTTAGGGTTGTCTTCGGTGCAAAATGCTTCTTCTGTTTTGGTCAGTGCGTGTTTTAGCTGCAACATGTCAGTACTTCTCTTCTCGAGGGAAACGACGAAGAGAAAGAAGAGTTTGCCTTCCCTAAGAGCACACCACGATCTCACTTAATGATCACTTGAGAGCTGAAACTACAGCCACGGCTCCACTCATGCTGGTGGCTTCATTAGAATATTAAGGCAAGATGATGTAACTACCTTCTAAGGCAGTTGTTTAAAGACCTCCACTACGTCGTTGATCCATCAAGCCTTCGTTGAAGATCCAAGCAACAACATACTTTGATGCCTTCACCAAATACACCAAAAGATCCAAACTAAGACTATCAAAATGACGGATATGTTTGGTGCTGCGGCTTCTTTTGCGTCTCGCGAGATGTCCAAGCGGGACTTGAAAGAGTGTAAGAGGTTTGAGCAGGAGCTGCACGCCAAGCTCTTGTTGTTCGAACAAGCCAGAGAGTGGGCGGATCTGAGCAACGTCTTGATGGCATTGCACAAAATATTTTCGAAGGAGAATTTGAATGGGGAACAGTTTTCGGAAGCGTTCTATCAGAGGTACTTATTTTGTTTATATGGCACGAAGTTTGCCGCTCGCCGCCTCAGAGACTTGATGGAAGTCCTCCCCACAATTTCACTCCATAGAAATACTGATCTTAGAAAGCGTACACTCATCAACTTGTCTCTACGGGTTGTACTCGGAAGAGTACAAAAATCGGGGATGCGCACATATGACACAGAACGTATCTTGATGGAACACGCTCCATCTCCGCATTACGCTCCTGACAGATTTATTTTTGGTATACACATACATTTCCTCTTCAACTTGTCATTTCCTGTCAACCTCAACAGACGTCTCGCGCGATCGCAGATGAAACGCACATTGGGACGGCGTTTAGCCCAATGTCTCAACGCACAGTTGCCATCGGGTGTGCATTTGAATACGCTGAGGATCTACGACTCCATCTTCAGTCAGATCGGAAGCGACGGCTTGGTACAAGATTTGGGGATCTACTCGAGTGGTTTGTTTCCGCATGTAGCAAATTGCGGAAAAACAGTGCAGGCAGCAGCGTTGTTGTTGCTATGGAGGTTTTTCATTCGTGAGGTCTGTTGACCTAAGTTTTTCTATCCTCTCCTTAGTTTTTCTATGCCTCTCTGACCTGACCCTTGTTGTGGCTGTTGAGTCCATACTCAGTGATCGTTGTTAAATTGTTTCACGATGGACTTTTCTAATCTACAGGAATCACATCAGGAAGTGCAAAGAAAAGTAGATAGTAGTTTCAGTCTAACACCTCAAGAATAGGCACAATCATCATCATCATCATCATCATCAAGAATATGTCTTACTCTAATCTTCCTCGAAAAACACTATTTGCCATTGAAAACGAGACTGGAGCCCTGTTTGACAGGGTTGATAACCGCCTTGTTGCCGATTATGGAGGACGAAGGAAACCCTAACAATCCGAAGGTTTTAGACCTCTTCAAAAAACTGGTTGAAGGAGTAGGCGACGCAACCTTTTGCTCAACGTTGTGGCTTTTGCTCTTGAAAACACCGAAAATTCGCTTACCTGGGATCCGGTTGTTGAGAAGTATCATCGCGGATGAGATAAAAAGCACTACAGCGCGTGGCGGGAATGGAAGTCACAGTTCGAATATAATTGGTGGAAGCAATAGTATGAGTATCACACCCTCTACATCAGTTTCAGTCGGACCTGGTGGAGAAAAACATCAAGGACCAGCATCTGCAACTTTATCGCAAATCCTCAGTATGAGTAAAACATCAAGCTCTAGTGGGGCATCATCGAACAGTATGCTGTGGGGAGGTGCAGCTGGGGGTATAGAAATTCATGCCGGAGGATTAAGGCTTGGGAGTTGACATCTCATCTAAGAGCATCTCTATGGCCTCTTCTTCAAGTAGGAAAGCCAGCACAGATATGCGAGCTAGAGATGCCAACTTTATTCAACCCCTAAGAGGAGGCTGCTCAACATCAACATCATCCTCCTCTTCATCTTCTTCGGTCATAGGAGGCAATACAAAATCCGTTCTGGCGGGAACTGCCTCAGCATCCTCTTCTTCGACTTCTCTTCTCCACCAGGCAAGCGCTCATCTCTCCTCTTCAACGGAGCAGGAGGATTTCTTCGAGAAGTCTTACCCTCGTGGAGTAGATGACCTGCCTCTGCACAGAGTGCGCGCATTCTTTCCTGTACTTAAGACCTCACTTTTTAGTCCGTGATCTACATCTCACTTAATCCATCTACATCTTTTAATCCATCTAAGACCTCACTTTTTAATCCGTCTTTCCCTTCATCTGTAGGCTGTTTGCAAATAGAAAAGTTGCCACATCAGATGAAGGAAGAGATGGCTGTTATACTTCAATTCAAGAAACGAATTGATTACTGGATCTAATGAGTACGACTTCAATCTATAAACTTGTTTATATCATCCTTCTTAGTTATAAACAATTTCATCATCCTAATCCTTCTTAGTATTAAGTACTTAAGTTCATCTAAGGTACACCGATCCTGGGGTCTAGTGCTGCAGACATTAGAACTGTTGCTCGAAGACAGTAATCAGCTGGTTCAGAGAGGCATTCTGGACTTCATCGCACAGTTTATGCCATTGCGGAGTCGGGTGCTGTGGGGTGGACATAATGGTAATCTTCTGGCAAGTGAGAGGAGTTCGAGTCGTGTTACAACAACGACACCAAGAACAAGTCCTTCTTCAAGAAAAACGGCAACTTCTTCTATGACATCATCTTCAAGAGCAGGTCCTTCTAGCTGCATCCACAACCAAGTAGAACTCCTGCATAACAAGAACACTCCTGTACAACTTCTAGTGCATCAAGAACATCAGTTTGGCCGCCCTAAAGTCCGTTTATTACGCGCAATCCTGGCACTCTTGCGTCAGAATGATGGTTCGTTGAACAGAAGGATAGTGTTTTTGCTGACTAGTCGTTACGACGATTTCGGGAAGATGGACGCGGCAGCTCGAACCTACTTTGAAAGACACGTCCATGGAACCTTGATGGCTGTGTTTAGGGATGATTTGTTGAGACCGGTGGTAAAGCTAGGGGCGAAGATGGGAGGACATCAAACAGGAGGACCAAGAGCTACAGGTCCTCAAGAGCAAGAAGACTCGTGTCCTCGAGATGTGCTGGATAGCATCTTTGAAGCGGGCGCATACAGTGGCGGTGGTGGAGGAGTGGGTGATTTTAATATGTTTGCTACGGAACAACTGGAGCAGGGTCCTCATTTAGAGCCTGCTCTATTAGTGCAAGAAAGGACATCTCCTGGCCAAACATCAATCCTGCCAGCACTAAAAGACGAGAACGAACAAGCTAGAGTTGCAGAGGCTACTAGTGGTGCAGTGCCCAGAGCAACATTATCTTCGACCACGCCATCTTCCAGTCCAATCTCCACTAGCTATTGCCTCAGAATCATCACATGTCTACTTCAAGAGGTCGAGGAAATCAAGTCTCGAATCGTGCCTGAATTGAGCATTCCAGTTCTGCTTTACTTGGACGCTCTGCGAGACGCCGGACATCAACGTGAGAGTGAATATTTACGCGTTTTGGAGCAGGGAAAGGAGTTTTTTGACGGTGCTCCAAGGGAAGAAGTCCTCAACTCGCTGGAAAAGCTGTGGCGCTCACAAACCCGATCCGCGCATCCGGAGAACGCTTTGCATGCCCTACATTTGCACCGGGTGTTTATCGAGGATGTCTGTGAGGAAGCAGACTTCGGAGTGCATCTAGAAAGAATCTTAACCTTGGCACTAGCGTCTCTGCCTTTGATTGCACCAACGATCGAACGCCTACCTGACTTATGCGAAGGAGCATTGCTCTTTTGCACCAACCTGTACCAGCAAAGACGGACGCGGCATTTGCTCACAGCACAAAAGAAAAGTACTTTCGTATCACCATCGACAGCTGCGGCGTTGAATGAAAGTGATGCATCTCCTCGCGGCTCACTTGTAGTCGCTGGCTCACGAGAAACTACTATACTAGCATCGAGGACGACTGCGCCAGACATGAATCGCCAAGAAGGACACATTCAAGTGGCGGACCAGGTCCATCGTACGACTCTAGGGTGTACTACTTCTAGTAGAGTCACGATTGCACCCACGCCAGCCACGATACATGGTCGTGAAGACCTCTACACTGACGTCTTGCAAGGGCATGGTTCTGCAGATCGAAGCTCAGCTGTAACTTGTATTCCTCCAACAGCAAGGCTCACACAGGCTGGCCCCCTTGAATCGCCTGTACGGGACCATGAAGAGGAATCTTCCTTCAAGCAAGAACAGCAACAGTTCGATGAACTTCTGCATGAAGAGCATTCTCTCGAAGCCGTTGTGCATCGTCTCTTTACGCACTTCGACTTCCTGGTCCGTTCCATTTTGCGTTCTCGTGTCTCCGATGCACGCATTTTCCGCGCTTATGACTCTTTGTCGTCCACAGTAGTGCAGCTCTACGAGGAGTTTCAACCGACTGGGTCCACAGCACTGCCACCGTTCGTGGACACGGTCATTCGCGCTTGTACGGCGACTACTGTTCTTTTGGATCATGCGGCTGAAATAACGAGTGGTAGTAACGTCGACTTTTGCAGAGCTCCTTTCTCTTCAAAAAGTGCTGACGAGGACTGCGACGACGTTGAGGACCGTGAAACACTGCTTCTAGCTGGAGGAGAGCAACTGCAACAGGATCAAGATGAAACCTGCACCGAGGAACATGAGATGACTTTGGAGGAGATGCTGGCTAGATTGCACTTTAACTGTCGCGCGGTTCGGACCTTTGTAGGCCTCTTGCGGGATACGCGTCATCCACTACTCCGTGCTCGCTTGCGCGCGAGGTGTCGTGGGATTGTTGTGCACCTGTGGGAAATTCTGAATACCAGCAGCATCGACTTGGACGTCACCATTGTAGAATTACTCATAGACATAAATCGTTGTCTGGTTCAGATGAACGGTGAGGAAGGGCCTTCCATTACGGGTACCGCCAGCCCATCTGCTACAGCATCTTTTAGACGCTTCCTACTGGAAACAAGCCAAAAGATGTTCAAGAAGATGGGCTCTTGGTGCGTCTACTTCGATCGCTGGCGTGTCCGACATCTTAATCGAGCACTTTTTTCAGACCAACACCATTGACGGAATCATTCGTTACGCAAGTCTATGGAGAAACGGCATCTCATTGTTGTCACAGGCGAGAAACGATCAGATCATCCACAACAAAAGTAGCGTTTTTACATCAGCAACGAAGGGGAAGATCAGTGTGAGTACAACTCAGTCAGCATCTTCTTCGCTTCAACTCCATTGTCTCCGTGACGTTGCGGAGCTAGCAAGTCGGGATCACAGCAGCGCGAGTCGCAGGCTCATTGGTGGACCAGCTGCTTCAGTGAACATGGATGCAAATTATATGCTAGGAAGGACAACGAGTGACTCCCTGCAGCTCGGCGGTTCTAGAACCTCTTCTGTCTCAACAACACAACCTCGTCTTACACTTGGTTCAAGATCGTTGTCTTTTGTTCCTCCAACACGTAGCAGTAGTTCGTCTTCTTCTTCGTCCTCCAGGCGAGATTCTACTGTAGCTCGAGATCCTCCCGGTGCAAAATTCACGTACGTGCCACTGTATGCTGGGTATCTGTTTCCCGACATCACGAAATTGGTACTGAGCTTAAGGCTCCGCGTAATTCATCTTGAGAAGCTTATTCGTTTCCTTTTTCAAGGGAAAATAAAGATGCCAAAGATCATGCCTCTCGTCAAGATGAATACAGGTAAGGTCTAATCAGTTGTCTAGAAGCTAAAGAGCCGAATTTGAAACACATAGCGCGCAGCTGGGCCATCGAGGCGGTGACGCACTTACCGCACTTACTGGACCCGCTGTTTGAAGACCTAGTTGCGTTTCTGTTAATGATGGTGTCAGACAGCTCTCAAGCCTGCAGCAGAAGGCCAAAATACGCGAGACAGGGGGTTAGCGGTCGTGCACGTGAAGTCTTGAGGGAGTTCTACGCAAGGAAGATACAGAGGATCGTGAAAAGCAAATGCGAAGATGCAACGCGCACTGCGTCGGTCTCAGCGACGTCTGCGTCTGGGAACTCTACCGGGGTAGCGACCATGTTGTCCAACAACATGAGCAGGGCTGTATCCTCTGCATCCCTATCCGCGACACTTTTCGCCCTTCCTGGCGCATCGGCTACAACTTTGACCTCTACAAAATCTTCTCAACAAAACCTTGTTCCAGATCACAACGCTTCTGGTGCTCATTGCGCTAGTACTCCAGAGGGTGGAGCAGTAGGAGCAGCTTCACGAGAGAGTATTTGCACTGACGCTGTGGTAGAAGTTCTGCAGTGTTGTCTTGGTATCTTTGAGCGGTTCACCTCTCTGATGCAGGCTGATTATCACTTAATGTTTGAACAGATGCGGCGCCATCAACCAAGCGAGCATTTGCTAGAGGCACTTGACGAGTACTACTACTGTGTGAGGCAATTTCACTCGTTGCCGGACGTGCATGCGGGTGAAGATGCGGAAAAAACCCAAGAGGATATTTCACCAGGAGAGCGGGAAGTAAGCGATTCAGAAAGAGAACAAGCTTCAGCTAGGCAATCGCAAAATGGGACGGTTCCTGGTGCGGAACGAGCCTCTCCTGGCTCCGCCGAAACCTCTGCATCTTCGACTGTTGATAAAGGTAAAACCTTCCGCTCCGTCGCTAGCATCCGGGATTACGCTGACTTCATCTGCCATATCTGCCTTTGCTTTCTGGAGTTACCGGCAAGTCGGCCGGGTTCGACGAGACACTTAGACTCATGGCAACGTGAACTTGGTCGCAACGTCTTCGAAGCTGTTGCTGCAATGGTCTTGATGAAGGGGAATGATGTACTTAATGGTTCCGGAGGTCCTGGCTTTGAAGGGGGGGAATATGACCACCAACATCAGCAATCAGATTCTTCAAGCGGCACTAGAGATAGTTCTGGTAGTTGTAATCCTGACCTTTTTGGAGCATCTTCTGACAGGAACACAACTATGCTTATTGCAGACCCAGATCCACTGATGCGATGGTCACAGCATCGAGAATCAACTTCTCAAGAAGACAGTAGTTGTGTAGGAGCACGACTCGGGGTGCGATCCTCTAGTATTAAGGTCATACAAGGACATAGCTCAACTTTCCTGAGTCAGCTAAAGTCTACTAAGTTGCCTCAAGTAGAACAAAATTGCTATTAGTCTAGTGCCCATCTTTCTCGGCATCTCGGTACCCTTTTCTCTTGTATTCTCATGAAATACTTACAAGGCAAAGCAAAGGGGTCAAGATGAGGGGGCCGAGATGCAAGAGCAATCTGGCCGACTCGTCTAATAGTGAGAGGTTTCTACATAAGAAAAGTAGCACACAACTGCCAAGGATTGACCCTGTTCCAGAAGAACAGGTGGATGGTGAAGCTGTTGAGGAGGATCGGGAGGTTGCTGCGGAACAACACAGGGAAGAAGACGAAGAGCCAAAATTTGATGTTGTGCAAAAGGATCAAGGTCATGATGATGCCCATGCTGATGCCGAAGTGGAGAAGGACGACTCCCTCCACCTAGGACCTGCAGCCATTGCCTCCGCTGCGGACATGGATGCGAAGAGTATGGCACAGGTCAGTGTAGAGAAGAAGGGAATGCTGACCTCCTGTAGTGCGCGCATGACGATGCAAGAAGATTTTGGAACCACTAGTCTAAGTTGTAGTACTGCTGCTGGCGAAGACGACAGTATCCTCAGCGCCTCGTCTTTGCTGTCTTCTACTCGTAGAACGAGCCCTGCGGCGCAGCCCACGATCATGTCTTCCACAAGGACAAGCAGTGACGGGAGTGCTTTCAGGACCTCTAGTTCCACCTCTGGCGCCACGGCGCCGTTGAAACTAAGCGCGGACCTGTATTTCTCCAGCAAGATTGAGGAACTCGTGAATGGTATTCGTGCGATATCTGGAGAATTTCTAAAATTTTTCGTAGGCCCGATCTCAAATCCGGTGAAAGGAAGGCAAATTTGCGGTGCCATGATCGACCCATTGCTTCAAATTCTAGACTCCACGATACAAGCTCGGGACTACACCATTCAAGTCCACTTGATCGGTATTTTGAGGGTCTTGTTGGTGCTTTCGCAGAAGTATGCGCCAGCAACTTCTGCGTCATGTACAGGCAGCAACAAAGCCTCACCAAACTCAACTAGTTCTTCAAAAGCTAAAACTAGTACGAGCTGCAAGAATACAACTAGTCCACCTCCAAGTAGAGGAAGTGCGCTTGGTTCTGCCGCTACTTATAGCAGGTCGGATCACCAAGTAGCCTTCCCCTTCGACGGTGTATGGGATCCGACCAATCGTGTGGAGGAAGTTAATCCTGCATACAGCACTAGTCCAGGAGCTCCAGACGATGGAGGCGCAACTACTAGGACCAAAACTGAGGCTTCTGTGCAGATGAATGGAGGTAAGAGCAGATCTACTGTGGGCGAGCAGCCTGCAACCAATAGAGGCACCAGCACAAGTAGTACGACAGGGAATTGTGGAGTCTCTGAGCCGACGGAGTCGCTTTCATTTGACCAACAACAGCAACTAGTGAGTTGTAGAAACGAATCGCACTTCGTCGATGTCGGGAATTTAGCCTGTTATCCTCCTTTGTTGCCGTGTTTATTACGTGCCATTGCTAGAATGCAAGAACAGGGACTGGAATTACAGAAAAATGCAAACCAGTTAAGGCTCACTGTACTAATTCATCTTGAGAACAAACATCTTTGCGGCGGGGCTCCTCTCTGAAGGGAAAACCGTGCCAGAGATCGGCTGCAAGATGAATTTGGGTAAGTTCTTCGAAATCAAGTCAACACGAGTAGTACTTCATCAGCTAGCAAACAGACACAGACTACACACGACGCGACATTTCAGCGGTATTCGCAAGCAAGCACAATTGCGCAATTTGTAGAGTTCCTCGTTTTCATCGTGCGCCGCATCCCGGCTCCCGACAACCCGCACGAATTCACACGTGTCGTTGCCGCTTCAGTCAGCACGTTTTGTTTAGAGATCCATAAAGCCATCCATTGTGGCGGCAAGGAGAAGCTGAAGGATGTCTTTCGAGAAAGAAGACTCGAACAGACGGAACTGGTGACGTCGCATTTTCTCTTAAGGCTATTGAATACGACTCATTGATTTCTATGTTGACCAGTCAAATTTCTCACTTGTGGTCCTTCTCTGGATTGGGAGAAATGGAGGCAAGAAATGATAATTGCTCTACTCGTGGGCTCTAATTCGGAATGGCATTTGCGACATCGTGCAAGCGTGTGTGAGTCAGTGCGATACAAGACTAGCAAAGAAGGTGGGCGGCTGGTTCTTCGGTTTGGGGGTCGAGGAAGTCTTTGTGGAGACCGCGACGAGCCAGGTTGTGCGCAAAATGCTATTCCAGGTGATCCCTCAGATTCTTTCCGTCACCGTGGAATCTGTCGCGACTATTAACAGTGATGTGGGTATCATCAGCAAAAGGCGTGCACTGAATGTTCTGCCGTATTACTTTAATGCGACGCGGGAAGCGATAAGAAGACAAATGAGGGTGATTTTGAACACAATCTTTGCGAAATTTCCACAGCTTTTTGTGGAGTCAGTGTTGTCCATCTGCAGGGGATTGTTTCCTCCGAGAAACGTTCCCCTGGTGGGTGGAACAAGTGGAGTCAATGGAGCTACGACATCAACAGCTGGCAACGGCATGATGAGGAGTTATCCGTCTGCGTCATCTTGTGTCCGAGGCAGCAGTGGTTTTGGCAGCACTAAATCTCCCGACGAGCAGTCAGGTCCACCCCAGAGGACCACGAGAAGTGCTCTTGACCACAGTCGATCTGGCGCAGATCTGGACGGACATCAGAAAAGCAGCGACACCAACTTCTCTGCAGCCAAGCATGAGCCTAGTTTGGTGTTTCAATCTCTTTTAGAGACCCTTGCGACTCTTGAACAAGCGGGACCCGAGATCGTGTTTCGATGCATAGCACTTTCGTTCGAGGTAGAGTTAGGCGCTAGAAGTGCGAAGGACAGCGGCTCATCCGGTGCTGAGAAGTTGAATGTTCCCGAGTCCTTGTTTTTGTACTTTTTGTATTCGTACGTGGCCTATTTTGACCGAAGTAGTGGCATCCCGCCGGGGGAGGTGGTGGTGGGATCCAGGGATTTAGAAAGGGGAAACCGTGTATCCCGAACACAGCATAGTGCAGTAGACCAGAGTATTGGTACATCCTCGCCTGCTGACGGTGTGGCAACAAATGCGAGAAGTTCCTCTTCTTACAACAACAGTTGCGGCACGACTCGCGTCCTGAAAAACGCCGCATTCCTTGCATCGAACGCGACAAACACGAGGACCAGCAGGATTCCAACAACTACGAGAAATACAAGTGGTCCTATGAGTGGGACATCCTCTTCCTCATCATCATCCTTCTCCTCCGCAGGAGTAGTTCATGTGATATCTTTACCAGTATTGTGGAAGTGCGTGGCACGTATAACCGCTGCTGCTGTGGCACATTCCAAACAGCCGATGACAGTTTTGTGGATCCTAAGTTTGATTCAGTTGTGTGATGGCATTACATTGCGAAGGAGGGAAGCAATTCATGGTTCTCTTGGTGGGGGTAGTGCGGGTGTTAATGGTGGAGTTGGAGTGGGATCATCTAGTGCTGGTGGTGGAGGAGGAGTAAATAAAGATGCTGCAGGGCGAACGTCGAGTTCATCCCAACTACAAGCTCGTTCGTCGTCGATGTTGAATATTAAAGGAAGTCCCTGTGCTACTGCTGTTCTCCATGTGGACGCAGGCGATGTTGCATCAAAAACTGCTGGAGCGACGTCAGCAGGCTCGTCTGCTACAACAACTACCAATTTGAACGACAACGCCGACGGCAGTAGCACATCCAATCCTTACGGGTTTCCAAATTACATCTCCCACTACCATCCTTGACCTAGAGCATTTTCTCTAGTAAGTAGAAAAAAGGCCAAGGATGTTCTGAGGAATGTATAATTGCGCAACCTCTAAAATCCAGCCTTTTTTGACTTAGGAGCGCACATCGACATCTCGCGTTTCAAGAAAGACGTGGGTGCTCTGGTTACGCGTGTCGTTGGCCTTTTCGCTGATCATAGTAGCTCCTCAGAAACAGCCTCTGCGCAACAACGCAATATTAAGGCTACCACAAATCCATCTTCACAGGCATCCTGAGACCGTTTTGAAGGGGGAAAAGGTTCCAGGATGCGCGCGAAGATGGATTTCTTTTAGATCTAACAATAAGAGTATGGACTTGTCGCCTCCTTTCCCGCCACATTTAGAGGCAACGAATGAATACGACACACGCGCTGTAGCAATGTACAATTGGCGATTCAAACCCTTGTTGCAACTCTCTAAACTCTCTTCTGGTATAGGAGGAGCACATCAGTCCTCTTCGCCTCCTCGCGAGCAATTTCTCCAATTCCTTCCCCCAAGAGGGAGTGATGTGGCGAGTCTCTACGCTTTGCGGTTTTTATCTGTGTTTCTAGAAAGTTTAGGTCGCGGTAGCGACGGAGAGCCCAAACGCGGAACGCCGTTTGCACAGGCGGTCGTAGATGCCTTGTTGTACTCCAAGTACTCGACCCTGGTACACGCTCAAGTTCTTGGGGAATTGATTCCGAGAGTAGTGCAATCGCCTTCATCTTCCTCCAGCTCCTCCTCTTCAAAGACATCAAGCGAGAAGACACGGAGAGCTTTGCCCTTGGAAGATAGAAAAAAGTCCTCCTCATCGTCTAGGAGAATTAAGCCAGCAGAGGTGGCACCAAAGGATTCCAGTACAATGTCGAGACAGGAGAATGATCTTGATCAAGTGCAAGCTCAAGTGGTAGTGGACGATGCTTGTGGCTCTTCGACTTCTACGAGTACAACAATTAAGGGTAGGCTAAAGGTGTTCTTGTAGTTATACCGTTCGTGTTGCCTTCCTGAAGGGGGAAAGGCATAACGAACGGGGTAAACGAACACCAAAAACCTACCTCTAAAACAGCTTCCGAACGGCTATTCGAGATACAAGAGCAAAGGGAGGCTGCTTTTCGTGCGCTGCATCGAGAACGAGAAGCCCTGTATCAATCGGAATGGGCCTATTTGTTGCTGTGCTCGTTACAACATCTGCCGTACGACTTGTACCGCACAACGATCATGAAAACATTGCGGAGTTCTCTTTTAGCCGCGATCAACGACGGGAAGTTCTTCGAACAGAACTTGGTGGATGCTCGATCACTAGGTTGCTGGCAAACGATTGTGCGGGAACTGATCACTGCAGAGAGAGCGACAAACGCGGCAAATCCGAGTTTTATTATGGTCAGAAGCTTTGATCATTATATATCTTTGTTGTTCAGCATCTCTTTGATATCCTTATGTCCCTATAGTAGAGGAATACGAGGGAATAAAGGTCGCACCAAGAAGATCACACGATCGAGATGGATTCTTCTCGCAGTAGACTCTAATTTCAATTCCGACTCGCAATCCTCCCTGTTTCAGATTTGTTGGGTCTACACGAGAAACATCTTGACCACGCCATTGCAGGAAAGCACTAGAAAAGTGGAATTTCTGCGCAGATTGTCGTTTGTTTTGTTCTCCGGCGAACAAGACGTCTTCGCAAATGAGTTGCGGGAAATCATAACCAAACTGACACAGTGCTTACAAACAAAACCCTTAGGCGGACAATTGCGAATTGAGGTGTTGTTTGTTATCCGCATCCTCTTGTTGAAGATGGCTCCGAGGTACTTGATATGAAATGAAAATGGTTCGTTTTACTTAAATTTTGGTTTTTTATCGCCGTCCGGCCATCTCCCTAGAAGAGTAAAGCGAGGCGATGTAAGGCGCCAGACTGGCTAGTTGGTAGCAACAAGGCTCAAGCTCTTCGGGGACTCCTTCGGCCCTCCCTCTCCTTAGCAATAGTGTTCGCGTTAAAATGGATCCAAAGCGGTAAAATAAGACTTTTAAGTAAAAGGAACCGTTTCCATTTCATACTTGACGCCCTGCTGGCCGTTGATTTTAGCGGAGCTGATCGGCGTTTTTAGTAGTTTGTCGGCGAAAGTGGCGGAAACAGTCAGACAGATGCACATGACGAAGGGGACATCAATCAATTCCGCATCTAACAGACGGCCACTAGAAGACGAATTGGAGACGAAGCAAGTCCTTGCTGCATTGAAACTAGTCGACATGGCAGGCCTTTTGGACTTGGAGGAATTCACCTTGCACCAGTGGATGTTTCATACCACTGTGGATGTTACTTCCGGTAGTGCGAGTAATCTTGCTGGTAGTACAAGTGCAGGTGCTGGAACAAGCGGTGCGAATACTCAAAGAGTGGCTGGTAACAACATTTTTAAGGCGAGTAGTTTTTCATGCATTATAAATATATAAGTATTCTTAAGGCAAATAGTTTTTCATGTATTAGTAATATTTAAGATTGGTTCTTCTAACTGCGAGGTTAGTGAAGTTAAATAAGCTACAATCTATCTCATACTCCATTATTATTCATAAGTCTACGTAGTACTAGAAGACTTTCTTTGCTTTTTTTACATTTCGTTGTTCAAATATGGATTAATTTTGATTCTCGAATCTATTTTGTTTTCTAGAACCAGAAAGCTATATTAGTAGCTGCCTCTAACGGTGCCACCACACGAGAAGTTCCGAGCAAGCCTGAGAAGAAATTTAGACCGTTTTCCGTGACCTTGCGCAGATTACTAGAACGGGTCGAGACGCTTGAACAGGGCAGCTCAGCAAACTCGTCTTCATCTGCTAGAACGACCACAACAACAGCTTCCTCTTCGATAGTAGGTTGCTCCTCTGCCACTTTGACTTCCAGAAGCAATAGGAACAACAAGAGCAGCACTAGTACTAGTACTATTACTACTGGATCAACAAACACCAATACATCAAACATCATCGAGCACGATACACCCTTATTACCTGCTTGTAGGATGTTGAATGATACAAGCATCGGAGGAATGCTTTCTAGGCAACAGATCAGTCATGAAGAGAGGATGCGCTTAGTCGCGCAAGATTTTCTGAGTGTGGAAGCTGCTGCTCATGAATTTCCCGTTTTTGATGCCGCACAATACGCGAAAAGGATTCATTACGCAGTCGTTAGGGGGTAACGAGAACGCTTGACGATACAGGATGAATAAATGATACACATTGTCGCTTGGCGCTTGCACACTTACTTTGATTACAACGATACAACTTCTTTGGCTTGCTCATCGACCTCGATTACGATACAACTTTTTGCTTGCTGCTTCTTAATATCTTCTGCAGCCGTGAAGATCATTTTTTTTGTTGCTTTATCTTCACAATTGCTGCTCCCTGCGCCTATTCTTCTTGTTACTCGTACCTACTTGCTCATCATGATAATCACACATGCTATGTACATCATGAACATACGGGTTTCATGAGCCCCCAGATGGTGTAGCTTGACTGGGTGGGAACTACATGCGCATGGGAATGTTGATGACACGATGACGGTTGATCTGCTGTAATCATGTTTCGACGACTCGCCTTGTTGTCGACAAGCAGCACTTACTCCTTTGCTCTTCCAAGATGGGACCAAAGTAAAGGCGCCGCGCAAGGACTGGAATAAAACAAAGCGCTACGCGCTATTCTAAGGCGCAAAAATTAGGAGAAGAGCGAATTAGCTTTGAGAGATCAGCTCCAAGAGAGGCATCAAAGAGAAAATCTCCCTCGTGCGGAAGAGCTAGTCACAACGAAAGCTATTGTCCGCGATAAAATAAAATAGAGACCCTACGCTTACTCCAATAGTGATATGCCCTACAACCACCCCCCCAACTAAAAAGTGAACGTTGACACATGGACTAAAAAAAGCAAGAACCATGTCAAAGAAGAAAGAATCCAGCCATCACAACTTCATAAGAGCTGAGAGCACCTTGCGATATCAAGATTGAAACAATAACCTCTAATTCTAAAAATGTCCCGCCGTGAACTTGGATAAGTCTAAGAACGTTGTCTCATGAAGACTTATAAATCAACTTCTACTTCCTCTTGTTCATCTACTTCGCCTCCGCTTGTTGTTCTTTACTCCTCCAAGAATCATGGCTCGCTCTCTTCAAGTGAAACGATGTAGCGTGAGTCGAGTCAGAGTTGGCCCATCGTTTCATGCCAGACTGAAAAAGTGGATTCAAGAAATAGAGGAGCAAGCATCAGAGCCGTCACCGAAGCACAAGGACAATTATGTCTGGAGGATGATTTGAGAAGGTGATCTGATTATCATCATCATGCTAATTTCATTTAGCGATTCATTTCTTTCTCCTCGAAGATCGTTGTTATTCAAAAGAATAAGAAGTCTGATACGAATCAATGTAAGTAAACTTTACCGTAGTCGTTTACGGACGTAGAGGTGCGGCAGTAGCAGCTGCGGGGAGGTCGGTGCCCTGTGGGGGCAGTGTGATTGATTGACTGATTGACTGAATGGCCAGTAAGGGTTGAGCCTGAAGTACATGACCATGACCAAGGCCGCCTATAGTTGATTGATTGACCGTAGTACGCAGGAGGTCACTTGTACCTTGATTGATCAAGAATCATGCGCTTTCTTCTTCGGTCGTCTAATCTACGAGCAATAAGTCAAAGTCTCCCAAACCGAATAAAAGTCCTAAAGGAGAAAAAGGCAAGCCAGCTGGAAACGGTTTTGCTCCTGGTAGTCGTGGTGGTGCTGTAGAAAAGCAAGCTCCTGCTAAAGCACCAGGAGTAGATCAGCTCTCGAAAAACGAAGCTGCTATTCAGGCTGCGCAAGAACGCAGGAAAAACCTCCTAGAAAACAGCTGCCTAGCAGGAGGAGAGAAGGCTTCTGTAAGTGCCGCGGATATCAAGTTAGAAGAAGTCGACGTCGAGGAGAGTTCTGGTCTAGTTAGCAAAGAGGACGAGAAAGAAAAAGCAGAAGCGCCTACTGTCGTTCCAACCGCAAAAGCAGTAGCCGCGCCTGTAGTGACAGCAAAAGCAGTTGCCGTAGTTGCACCATCTGGATCTGCGGAAGCGACAGCGAACTCCACTGCTGTACCCCCCGTTGCTGTTGCGGCACCATCCTCAACAACTGCTGTTCCCACAGCCAAAGCAGTAGCTACACCTGCAGCTTCTTCTGACCCATCTACTGCTGCTGCTGTAGTTCCTGCAGCCAAAGCCGTCGCAGCGAAACCGGGATCATCTATCGTTGCTGGCCTTTCAGCGAGTAAGCCAACTTCTATCGTTGCTGGCCTTTCAGCGAGTAAGCCAACTTCTATCGTTGCTGGCCTTTCAGCGAGTAAGCCAACTTCTATCGTTGCTGGCCTTTCAGCGAGTAAGCCAACTTCTATCGTTGCTGGCCTATCAGCACCATCACGGACATCAGCGCCCCCGTCTTCAGGTGGTATTGTTGCCGGTTTAGCAGCATCTTTTAAGGGTTGAGACATTTCATTTTTGCAAGTCTTCCGTACTTGAGATGGCTACTAAAAAATGAAATGTTTCAACCTTTAAATCTTCGACCCCTGCAGCTTTTAAAGCAAATAGCCGCGTTTCAGCACCAGCTAGTGGAGCAGCTGCTAGTGTTGGGGGAATTGCAGCTAGCAGCGGACCAACAGCAGTTGCATCCTCTTCTACACCGAATCCGTACGGCACAGCTGCAGCTGGAGGTGGTGCGAATAAGAATAATCTTTAAGGATGGATGAAGAGTAGGATACATGTATATCATTAAGGATGGATGAAGTCGAAGAGTAGGATCGATGTAGTTTATTATATCATTAAGGATGGATGAAGTCGAAGAGTAGGATAGATGTAGTTTATTATATCATTAAGGATAGATATAGTAGGATAGACGTGCTCCACTGGTATCATTAAGGATAGATATAGTAGGATAATCTTTACGGATAGATGCACTAAATAAAACAACCGGTTAGTTATTACCTCTACAAGCTTAGGCTTATCCCATGCAGAAATTTATATCATTCCAAGCACTGCTCTCTCTGCTACAAAGCTTATTTTGGCGTTGATGAAATGAAACTGTCATCTAGTGCTGCTCGTGTCCCGTCTAGATCTGTCATCTGTAGCCTCTATTAAATGTAGACATTTCCGAAGCTGACCGCTGGTCCTCTCTTGTGCCATTGATAACACGACCAAGACTAGCTAGATGAACTGCAGTATAGCCAAAAAATCTCCAATACGTCGTGTCAAAACACCGATGCCTCTAAAATTGCAAAGACGGCGTAGCTGCACAGGGAGCCGCCGGACCTACCAGCAAGTCGGAAACTGAGAAAAACTTAGAGGAGGACAAGATGGGAAACTGTGCTGGATCCAAGGAGGCGAAGAAGGAGCCCATAATAAAGCCGACCAAAGGGCCAGAGAAAAAGGAAGAAAAGCCAGCAGAGAAGAAACAGTTCAGCTGGGAGAAGAAACAGTCAATAAACAAAAAGGATTACATGCTCATGGATCGAAAGAATGAGGTATTTTTTCAAGCTCATCAATGACTACAACCATCTGCTCAATTTGCTATATAACTGGACGACTATAACTAAACAAAACAGTGATTGTGATTCTTTATTTACGTACTCAATAGACCTATTATCCCTATGCTCTAATCAGTGAATGATTCTTTATTTACGTACTCAATAGACCTATCATCCCTATGCTCTAATCAGTGATTGTGATTCTTTATTTACGTACTCAATAGGCCTATTATCCCTATGCTCTAATCAGTGATTGTGATTCTTTATTTACGTACTCAATAGACCTATTATCCCTATGCTCTAATCAGTGATTGTGATTCTTTATTTACTCAATAGACCTATCCCTATGCTCTATCCCACGCACACGCCCAGGTAATCGTCAAAGAAGGCTTGCAATTACAGCAATTCGTGGTTGACGGATGCGAAAACTGTGATATTTTTGTGCTGGATCCTATGGCGACTGTGTCTATTGACTATAGCAAGAATTGCCGGATATTCATGGGACCGGTATTTTACTACATTCGCTTTTGATTGTACAGATTATAAGAAAGTAGAAGTACTTTTTAACCTTTGTGTAGATTTCAGGCGTTTGTGCTACTTCTACTACAACACGTATCTATAGTACTAGGATCATCATGGGAAGAATTTGAGTACTTAGAAATTATTGGCTCTTCACCTTAAGGACAGAACTCAGATCCTCCTCATAATCAAGATCTTTAGGGTAAGGAACGATAGCAAGCTTATCCTTCTGCAATATTGATGGTTCATTGCCTATTTCTTTTCTTTATGAGGGCTGGAGAGGTTTGTCATAAAAGGTGTATATTTTATCCCTCACCAGATAGAATCCTCCATATTCGTCCGAAACTGCGAGAACTGCAGCTTTGTGATGTGCGTCCAGCAATTTCGGTCTCGAGAGTGCAAGGATTGCAAAATGGCGTTGTTTTCTCAGACAGACCCGATTATCGAGTACTCGAATATTATGATGATACTAACTATCGAGAATTTGATGACATTAGATGACAAATACAACAAGGAGAAAAAATGAAAAACTCTACTAAATAGGCTTCGTTTTCTCACCCAAATACTCTCATCCTCCACCCAAATCCACCTCTTGTCAGGCATATCAATCAATCAATCACCCCACTTTTTTCTCACTCACCCAAGAAATACTCTCATCCTCCACCCAAATCCACCTCTTGTCAGGCATATCAATCAATCAATCACCCCACTTTTTTCTCACTCACCCAAGAAATACTCTCATCCTCCACCCCACTTTCATACCCTACATGGAATTCTCTTGCTTTCCTTTGTGCTACTTCGCGTTGAAGCAGCAACTGGATATTTGCAAGATCAACGCCTACGCCAACAAGTGGTACAAGATCTTCGACTTCAACAAGAGGGAAGACGGCGTGCTCAACTACAGCCTGGCAAAAGCATACAACACGAAGGAGACCTTGAAGGAGCTGATCGACTTTGAGAAATGTACTAGGTGTTTGCGTACTTACACAACTTAGTTTGGTCTACGTGTACTGAAAGAATCCGGCCGCTGTAGACAATTTGTTGTACTGAAAGAATCCTCCTGTCGCACAAAATGTAGCAATAGACCTACAGATGCTAGAGCACGAGACATTTTTGCATTGTGTCCTCAATTCAATGCAGGCACCAGTACCGAGTTGCGGGATGAGGTCTTCCAGCACATGGAGAGCGGAGGCTTATTTCCGGTGATTCCGATTACAGTGGGGCCATTGGTAAGAGTGAAATCAACATCTATTCACTTTCGTGAAACAAATACAGTCATTTCAAGCACTGTTCGTTAAACAAAAACAGTCTTCACTCATTTCAGGCAGTGTTCTCTCCGCTTCAAAGCCGATTCACTTTCGTTAAAGAGTTCTATTGAAGACCTCATGAATTTGTTTTGTTCATCTATAGAAACTACTTAAAACGCTAGACAAAAAGACCGCGCTGGTTTTCCACATCAAGAGTAGAGCAAGAAAACTCTTCCTAATTTTCCCTGGGAAACACAACAAAACAGCGTCCTTCTTGCGACCCCGCTGCTGAGAATCGCGTTTTCGTGCTCTTCCTCGAAGAAGAAAAGTTGAATCTTTTTCTGCAGAAGTTTCACGAAGCCAACGCTGGAGGTTACGAGGTTTTGCAGAGTCGTGTTTTAGGCCTTGACAAAGCCAGAGCAGAGCAGTTACAGGTTTTTGACATCAAGAAACTCGATCTTTCGAGAGGAGAATTGCCCTGTATCGGCTTGGATCTGTGCGGGAAGGGACTGAATGCGAAGGTACTGAATGCGTTGCAGTTACGAGTTGTGCTGTTACTAGAGCTTCTCGTAAGATTTTGATTCACCGCTAGAGCTTCTTGTAAGATTTTTACTAGAGCTTCTTGTAGCAGCTTCTTGTTTCACCACTTGCCTTCCAAACTTTGCTTCCACAGGCCTCTGACTTCGCTGCGGAACTCGAAGGTTCTTACGTAATCCCAACCGACAAAATAATAGCTCTTTCCGAGCTTTTCTTCGTCACGTTACAAGACGATGAGGGCATGGCGCATAGTCTGAAGTGAAGGTGCATGGAGATGATGGAGATGATCTTGTTGCAGTTCGTTGTAAAGGGCTCGATGAAGGGAACGAAATCGCATGGAGATGATCTTGTTGCAGTTACGTCCGATCAACACAAGTCAATGCTTGAACCAAAAAAAACTTTAACTTGTCCAAAAACTTTAACTTACGTATCTTAATGAGACAGGCAAGAAAGAGATCCGTGTACTTCTGTTCTGGTTCGGTAGTGTAAAAACGAGAAGTTTTGACGTGACTTGGCTCATGTACGCCTAGATTCTTCGTCTGTGCCTTATGTAACGATTTACTTACGGATGGAAGTAGACATCTTCACCGTCTTGACATGACTGAAAGGTGTTCCTTAAATCTCGACGAAGTACGTACTATCCGAGTTCTTGCCTTGAGATAAGGCCATCATCTGTCATGTTAGAGCTGAGATTGCTTGTCGGTTCTTCTAAGAAGAGTTTCTTAGGCACATACCTCTTGTTAGGCACATTCATTCATTCATTCATCATTTGAGAGCGCAACGAGAACGACCACGAGAAAGCATCATTTAATTCACTTCTGTATTCTTGAGAGTGCTTACTGCTATCTGTTTAATGGTTTCAGAGGGTATCTTATGTGTTCTGCCATTGTTGAGAGAAGAAAGTCAAAAGCCACTCTGTTGAGGAGCCATAGCTGCCTTGAATAATCTGTATCTGAGAGTGAGCGACAGAGGCGGTAACAATGCAGGAAGGCAAGCAATAACTTGAAGCTTGCTCGGTTGGACATTCATCTGAATCCGATCTGTCTCCTAAGCCTGATATCTCCTAATCCTGATAACTCCTAATCCTGACAGGCCCCGCGAACCTCTATCCCACCCTTGCGCTCGAATGATTTCTTATTTCTTGTTGTATAGATAAAGATAGCTACTAGATGATAGACACACTACGCACCATAGTTTTTTGTTGATCATGAAACTGTATAAAAACGGTAGACGCAAAAATTCCAGTAAGTAGATGAAAGTCGAATTTTAATCTACTTCTGAGTAGTTCTTTTGTGAAGTGACTATGACTTAACAGTAATTGTGTGAATGATTTCTTTTTGGAAGCTTTCAATTTTAAGACGCAACGAACGAAAAAGCAACCTTAGCACCCTGTTGGTAATGAACAAATGATACGTATATAAAACAACCGGCTCGTTTTTCCCCTTTCTCTAAGTTAGGTCTATCCCTTCATGGCATACGTATATTAAAGTTCTGGAGGTCCGCCTTAACAGCCGGCGCAGCTGCAGTGCGCTTGCGCAGGTCTACAATCAGGGCAAGATCAGTGTGTCTACCCGCATACCATCGCACACAGACAAGTTCTTCAACTGAGACATCGCAGTCTTATATCTCCTGCACCAGCGACATCAACTCCTCAGACGTGAACCGCGCAGAAGCCCCCCTACTCCGCGCACCTCCTCGCAAAGCTAAAGATGACGGACCTCTTGCTAATGGTTGAGGACGGCATGTCCGACTGGGAGATATGTCAAAGCGATTATGTGACAAACCTCGCAGATGCGGATAAGAATGCAGTGGTACTAATAAGTATGATCTGCATGTACGTAGTTGATGAAACGTGATTGTTGGATCATTTACTTTGTTGCATGAAATGTGATGTGCTCATTGACTATCGTGATTGTTGGATCATTTACTTTGTTGCATGAAATGTGATTGTTGGCTCATTGACTATGGAGTAAATAACTAATGGACGGAGAAGACTCAATTTGTTGGCCACTTCCTTGATGAAATAGTTAGTTCGAGTATTAGAAAGTCCTAGGTTCATCTTACAGCTAGTTTGAGTATTTGTCGTCTCGCTCTCGCCGTGGTCAAAAATCCCACGACTTTGTTTTTACCGACGACTTGAAATGACAGATAAAGTCCTCCGGTGCAAGACAGCTGACGCCTTTGTCTTTCGCAGCTAGCGCAAACTATAACCGATTAGTCACGGCGCTACTGGAGGTAGGCTGCGATCCGAATGTGGGAAATCCATCAGCACTGCACTACGCCGCAAGTGTGGGCAATATTGCTATCGTGCGACTGCTCATAAAACACGGCGCCGATGTGAATATAATGGACGCGTACTTGGACTTTTCTATCTTTTTTTTGGGGTGGATCTTCTGAATTTGTTCAGGGCGAAAAACAAAAATACAAGACTTCGCTCGCTGTTTTGGATCTTCTGAATTTGTTCAGGGCACCAAAGATAGGTCTTGTATTCAATCTCAGCGAAGATTGGTAGGTCTTCCTTGGATGCTTCCGGTATTTGGTAACCTGAATTTTGAACCCTTATGATCAAATTCAGGTTACAACTAAATACCGGAAGCATTTACATTCCTGAATTCTTCAATCTCATCATCCCTCTTCCTCGGAACAACCTCAGGTATAACCAGACGCCTTTATTTTTCGCAAGGAATGCGGATACCGTACACTACTTAGTGGAGCATGGCGCGAAGATGAATCTGAAGAACACAGCAGACCAAACTGTCCTTCACACCCTCGCTTTCAATGGCTGCGTTGATAGTTTGAGGTATCACAGTGCTTTTCCTTGTTAATGTGTTGATCATCTATCTCTATCACATTTCTTTGATTTGAATTTTCTTTGGTTGGTAAAGGTGATGAAAGACCACTTATACAATCCAACAACAAGCGAGACAAGCGGGTAGAAGTCATCGGGGAAATATTAGGCAGTTCGCCAAATAGACCCACACCATCGCGCCACTTGTGGCACTACGGTGCTGAGGTGATAACTCCTCCTGCAAATCAAACCATTCTGTACCACTAAAATCGACCGCACCTCCCTCAACAACCCCCCTCACAGCTACCTCCTCCGGCTCTTGCCCAAAGACACGTTGGACACTGCGGATAAGGCAGGAAGGACGTGCCTCCACCATGCGGAATATCACTATGTGCAGATGGGGGAGCCGAGTTGCGTTGCCCTCCTACTCTCAAAGGGCACAAATCATCTGGCCAAGACCAACAAAGGCATCATGCTGCAGCCAAATACACTTGCAGCAGCGATAACACATGCGAAGGTACTTGGAGTTCTTTAGATTTGTTTCTTGGTACTATGCATTAGTTCTTCACGCTGGTGTATACTTGGATGATAAGCGACTCACTTCATCTAGCCCTTGTGTCTAATCTTTAAAATGTCACTCGCAAAAAAATCCACAACAGCTTGTCCAAGGCGCGGTGAGCGGGGACATTAATATCGAGGATATAGAGCAAAATATGGCAGAAAATGCTGTGGCTGCGAAGTTACAAGCAGCAGCTAGAGGCAGAATGGCAAGGAAAAAAGTGGATGCGAAGAAGCAAGAAATGAGGTATATCATTCTTTTGATTATCGCTAATCACTTTCAGTATTCGATCGTACTCACAAAGGAAAAGAATGGATCTTCAGCTCATCACCACGCATGAGAATTGCAAAGTTCTTAATCTCGATAACATGACGTCAAGGGAATTAACAGAGCAAACTACGTGTGCTCTCGGTCGATGTAAAAATTCTTAATGCTCGTGGCCAAGTACATTTTCTTAACCACCTCACAGGGCCGAAGAAGAAGCCGCTGCCACCAAAGTTCAGAACCTGTATCGCGCACGCGAAGCCAGAAGAAACGTTGGCGCCAAGAGGAGAGCCAAAAAAGACGAAGAAACTGAGAAGGAATTGAAGGCAATGTTGGGAGAATCTGTCACGTTGAAGGAGGTAGAGAAGGCTGCGGGAAAAGTGCAAGCAAGCTTCCGCGGAAAGAAGGCAAGGGAAAGGGTAGAGGATTTGAAGGCAGAGAATCGATACACAAAAGCAACGCAAAGCTTTGCCAGTAACTACTGCCCGCCGGCGGAGGTATAATTCTTGTCGAACTAGTATTCTGTTGGGCTTGTTGTAATCGTACGAGATGAACCTCATCATGATTCCTTGATTCAACTTTGAATGACGCCACTACTGCACATAAGTAACAAATTGGAATTGACTAAGACTTCTTCCTTTCCCCGAGAAAATTTCTCATCGAACCCCAAACTCAGAAGCCGGAGACAATAGCCCTGACGGTAACAAGGGAGAGTAGCGAAGACCCATTAGGAATCGTCTATTTGAATGGGGAGAAGCACTTTCAACATCAGTTTCCGTCAATACCGAAGGATTATGCACCAAAGGTACTACTTCCTTCGATGAACAATTTATAGCAACTTTTTTTACGAATTCGTTGAGCTTCTAGCAGATTGCAGAGATGAATCATGATGGTTTAGCTTGAGTCGTGTGCTGAACGTCAACCGCATGATTGGGACTGTATCCTGGATCAATTCCTCTTTTCCAGGTTCTCCTCGTAACGAAAGTAGGTCTGGGCGCTGTTTTGAACCATAATCGGGACTTGCAGAGTACAGATGCTAAGAGCATGCTCCGGATGTACGATCGCATACTCTCTGTAAACGGCAAACGCACACCAACCGAAATGATCGAAGAGTTTCGTTCTAGTGCCTTGAAGTTCGACATTCAAGCCGAAAGATATCCCAACAGCATCCGTGTGAAACTGGACCGCAGTGGAGAGGGCGGCTTGACGCAGCTAGGGTTGTCCTTCGATAGGAAGTACAGCAAAACCCATTTGCGAGTGCTGCATGTCAAGGGAGGCAAAGGCGGCGAAGCGGAAGCAGCGGCTGGCGGCGACGGCGATCAACAGGAGATGCAGCGGGAAAACACGAGGGAGCAATTCGAGCGCGCGGGTTACGTCCCGTCAACAGTGGTGATGGCATGGAATTTGAAGTGCGCACAGGAAGGCAAGTACTGGCAGTGCATCCACAGAAGCATGTTGATCAGCGAGGTGAACGGGTACGAAGAAGACGCGTCGAGTTTAGCCGACGTGATGCGGGATACGCAGATGCATCAACGGCTAAACCTGACCCTGCACAGGGGCACGGCTCAGGCGCGAAGAGACCTGCAGGAGCTGCTATTCTCGCCAGCCAAGGAATTGCATCTGCGAAGAAGCAAAATGCGCAAGGCCTTGGAAGAGGCGGATGCGGAAAAGGAAAGAGAAGCAAGGAAGAGGCAGAGGGACATGATGCTGAATCCCAAAATCCAGAAAGCAAAAGACAGCCTCTACACGCAAAACATGTCCCTCATGGTCGCGCAGAACCCGAGAACAGAACAGGAAACACTGTCAGCCTTAGCCATAGTGAGCCCGAAGCAGAAGCGCATGCGCGCATTGGAATTGGAAAACGCAATACCGATAGACGGGTTCATGAAGATCGAAAAGTTTTGGGACAAGAGCATAGTGCTAAGTATAGCCCTGACGAAGCCGACGCCAGACAGGAAGTACGGCATAAGCTTCTTCGACGGCGCAGAGGCATTTGAAGAAGCAAACAAAGCATTGCCGGTGAATGCGCCGCAACATCTGGTACAGTTTGATTTCCTAGTGGATGTATTAAGTGGTTGAAGTTAATCACCATTGTACTTCTATGAACGCCTGGTTAGAAAATCTGAGATCCAAATGGTCTTCGAACTCACTGTCACACCTGCGTCTAAAAATCAATTAAGGTCGTCAAAGCCGTTGTGTGGGGTGGTCTCTTGCACGACTACAACGAGATGAATATGGACGACGCCGATAAAAAGGTCTCTGTTGGTGACCGCATTCTCTCTGTGAATGGCGTTCGAGACGACCTAGAGGGGATGAAGGAACAGCTGAGAGCTTCGGATAGCATCACCATAGAGGTGCAGAAGTTCGCCAGATACTTTTCCTTCTTCACCAAGAAGGTCAACGGCGACATTGGTCTCGGACTGCAACTGGAAGCGACCACCATCGGCAACAAGAACGAGATCAAGATCGGCAAGGTCTACGGCAGTACACAAGTGGTGAACAAGAGGCTAGTGGAATTGTTGGGAAGATACGACTTGGTGTTGGAACCATTTATGCGCTTGTGCGGTGTGAATGGGCGAACGGAGTGCGATACGAACGTCCTGCGACAGGAAATAGTAGATGCGAAGGAGGGATCATGGATAAAACTTATGGAATTGGAATTGACTTGATGATTAGATTAAATTTATAGTTTTTAGAGTGGAAGATGTTGTTCCAAGTTTTCTTGGCATCGATTGTTACTGGAAAATCAAGATTATCGCTTTTTGCTGAAACGGGAAATTTCAGCTGTTCGGAAAAGCGTTGTAACAAAATAAAAATCTGAAGCATGACAACTCCCTATCCAGACTCGACAAAAGACGAGTGTAGTATCCTCCTCGGAGCACCAAGCCCACCTCTAACCCCTTGCACATCCGCCGAGCGCAGGTGCTCAAACTAGCCGTCATGAAGGTGAGAAAGCAGGTCATGGCCATGATGTTCATGCAGAAGTTAGGCGGAGGAGCCGCCGCCATGCTCCCAGCATTCTCGGACGAAGAGGAAGAGGACGACGATGGCGAAGAAGAAGAGGACGACGAGGAGGACGACCCGGGAGAAGAGGACGAGGAAGAAGATGACTAAACCTCTCTAGAAGAGCAGAGGAGGACGACCCGGGAGAGGAGGACGAGGAAGAAGATGACTAAACCTCTTTAGAAGTACTGGGTCTTCTAAATGCTCTTTAGTACGAGAAAGAAGACGACTAAATCTCTTTAGAAGTACCGGGTCTTCTAAATCTCAGAGAGACGAAAAATTCACATTTAGATCACATGTCATAGAGCTCGACCCATGAATGTTCTTGTCATACTAGATTTGGTGCAGTATTTTGCCTGGCAGTGGTTGCATTCATCGAAATTAAAGTGTTGTAGAGCTAAAACCTTTGAGTTTGATGTTCTCTTCTTTGTGCTTCCACGTATAGACAAACTTAAGCGGATTTGATTCCGAGAAAGACTAAAAACCTTCGGTTGAACTCCTGCAAATCTTAGACTTCTAGATCAATTTCCGTATTAAATTTGTTGCCTAGACTTCGAAGTCAGTGCAACTTGAGCTCGTAGAGCTCTGCTGACTGTGCACTATCCGTATTATTCGCAATTCGTAGACGATAATCAAAAAGTGCAAGAACCTAATTATCCCAAATTCTACCAAATTCGCGTTGATCTTACCGTATTGAATTCGCTCTAAAACACAATCCAAGGAAAAATCTAAAACTCGACTATCGTGCGAGAAAGAACCAAAATCTCGTCTGCGAGAGATCTGTGTGTAAAATCCCATTGGGCTTGCAAAATTGGCGCACAAAAAAACCTCAGTATCTGAGGAAAACGCATAAAAGTTTCGGAAATATGGTGTTCTTTAGATTTACATGTGCGTTCGAAGTTTGTGATGCTTCTGAAGATCAACAATCACCGAAAAATGACACAGGGATCAACCTCAATCACGACAGCTCAATCTTTTAGTCCAAGAGGATGATATGATCACTTCAACCCGACCTCAGGCAATCTAGTCAGATTTTTAGATCCAACTTCCACGAGGCAAGCAAAAATTTCATGATGCTCATCTGAGCAATCAGATCAGCCAACAGACTTGAGATCAGCTGCCGGTTCTAAATCTGCACAATTTGAAAGTTTCCAAATGCGGTTCGGTCTGATCTGCTAAGGCATCGTACTCAGTCAAGTCCTTGTGTTTCCTCTACCGAAGTCGCTCATCTAGAGCTAGAGAGTTTTAAAGTCAAACAATAAAGCTGGAGAGTTGAAGAGTCAAACAATTTCGTAATCCTGCCTTCTAAAATCAATGTTGAAAACAGGGAAAACGCACAACCTACCTTCGCGGTTAGTTGTTTTAGTCAGACAAAAACAGAGCCCAAAATGGAAAACGAAGAGGGACTTCGCGTTGACTTGTACATCCCGCGCAAGTGCTCGGCCACGAACAAGCTCATCTCGGCCAAGGAGCATGCCTCTATCCAGATGAACGTCGGACAGGTATGCACGTTTAAATTTTAGACTTCCGTCGTAAGAGATTTAGATTTGGATCATTGTCATTTTTTGTGCTTGTGCTGTGGACGAAGTTCGTTCGAATTTTTAGGGACCCGAAAAGCGCAACTTTCAGCAGCACGTTTCCATACATAGATCAGTCGACTCACCTAAGCATCTCATCGCAAAGAGTCATACAATTCCACTATTCCCAAAAATCCACTTGCCTTTACTAAAACTAATCTTCTCCCAACTAATCCTCTCCAAATTTTACACCATACAGGTCGACAGCGAGGGAAAGTACACGAACGAGTTCTTTACTTTCCACTTGTCCGGCATGATCCGCCAGAAGGGCGAGTCCGATGCCTGCCTCAACCGCCTTTTGTTCGATAAGGGTTTGATCACCTTCTCCAAGTAAGGGTCTTGTTGTTGCCAACATTTCTTGAGGAGACATGTAATGGTGCTTTCTAAAGCGAGAAGAATGAAGGAGGAGACGTGAAGAAGACTCTGGGAGGAACAGGAGGAACTTGATGTGGCCGGATGAAGAGATAATGCTGCTTCATGCGGCACTGGACAACATGAAAATCACATTTTCCTGTTGAAGACGAAACGATCAAAAAGAACCTTGTTTCTCACACTGTCAACTGCTCTGTCTATCTGACTAAAAAAAGTCTCAAGTCGCAATATCGCGACTTCTGTGCTGCTGTGGAGCACCTGCTTTCTGGAGCCGCTTGTGTCTGAAGCGTAAAGCTGTGTGTAAACCCTCGGTGTTGAAAAGTCGGTTGACATTATTCTGACTAAGTACCCGCCACGTATGGATTCACCTAGGTGAAGGTTTCCTCGTGTTGTCCGAAGAGGAAAATCCTGAACAATCGAGTGTGAGTTTTGTGTTGAGATACAATTCTCTTGTGAGTCGTAGAAAGCGAAAGCGAAATTTCAAAGGCGAGTGGAAAGGAGAGCCTCCCCCGAAGTATTCCTAGTCCCCTGTGTATCCCGAAAGTGCCCGAAAATTGTCACGAAGTAGAACGTAGCGTTTATAATTCGAAACTGTCGAAGTTGGATTTTCCTCTGAAACCCTCATTCAACAATCGGAGCGGCACCAAAGATCCTAAAATCCGTCGGACGGGCGACAGAAACGAGCCAACGCCAACACCGTACCACCGTCTCCGACTCTCTCCTGCCTCACATCAGCGGCCTCCGCCTCCGCTCCGTCAACCAAAGCGTCGTTGAGACAGAAGGTGAAGATTTTAAGTCGAAGTTCATGCGTGTCAGCAGCATTTCCTTTGTCATAGAACCTAGGAAATTAACTACTGTAGAGTTCCTAACCTGGGAACGAATTAAGTGTTTTAGAGTTCCTTCAAGGGCCTATTTTAAAGTTTTCTTGGTCCTTTCCAACCCCATCACTGATTCATTCGGTAAGATGGAATCTTTCTGTTGAATGATGATGTCGTGCTGTGCTTGTGAGTGTGGATGGATGGATTTGGATAGGGTGGATGATTGGTTGGTGGCGACGTTTGGACGCTTCGCATTTGGTTGCTTTCGCATGGAGGCGTGGCTGGTTTTTATAACCTCCGACCGTAAAAAGTAAAGAGGAGAAAGATCTATTGTGTCAGTGGGACTGGTTCTACTTCTACATCTGCAACCTCTAGCTCAACTCGACTTCGTTCGAATTCATCTTACATTCTTCCACAGTAGTACATAGCTCTGCACTGACACCGATCCTCCACCTTGCTGTCCCTAGTTTCTCACATGATGAGCCAACAAATTTAGATGACGAGTCGGACTGCTGTCGGGAGTGACGTTCTGTCGCTCTCGATGGCTCTCAGGACAGACAACATCGAGGCATTTGGCTGATGAGAACTCACTTGGGTAGAAGGATGGGACGTTCCAGTGAATGTAAATAATTTAGATTTGGAGCAAGATCAAGATCTCTCAATGATCGTACAGCATCAGAACCTGCCATGGAGTAATAAAAATCTCATCCAAAGGCCTACTCTGGTTCTCGGCCGTCGAGTCGAGGCTCAAGTGTAGCTCAACAACGGCCAGTCTCTGTCGGACTAGATACCAGCACACGTCAAAATCATAGGTGGCGATGACAGGGATGTGGAGGCAAAGTGGTCTGCGACTTGGTGCACTGATGAGCAACGAAGAAGTAGTCATCAGATTTTAGACCATTTCTAGGCGTTGTCTAACAACCAGATGAGCAGCAGCGCAATCCAAGAGGGAACAGGTCCTCTCCATTGTCTGGGAAACTAGGGCATTTGGATTTGGTTTCGTCTGGAGGTGGAGAGGCAGCGCTGGAATAGAGCAGTGGCACGACCACTTCTAGTGGTTCTGAAGTGTGGAAACGACCATGATCACCCTCTTCTTACGTTGACGAATACGTGGAAATCCATGAAGATGTTCGCAGAAAACTGGGTGAAGCGCGTGATTACATTAGCGGATCTTCTCCTGTGGATTACTGCTGTTATTAGCGGTCTCCCAGTGACTTATGGACTAGTACACAACTCGGACAAGTGGTCAGTAACAACAGCAGTAAAACTAGGAAGCCTCGCCAGGGGGGGATTCACCCAGAGATCTGCGTCGTACACTTGGAAAACAAGGAGACGGGATGAGCGGAATCTGAAGCTGAGGCACGAACGCGAACTCCTGATGATCCCAGAGCCGTGCCGAATTTCACTACTTCTGGTGGCTGCTCCTGATGGAATTAGTAGTGTCATTCTGGAATGATCGAATCCTAAACTATTGGAGTTCAACATCAGCCGAAAGACGAAGCAGCAGTAGCGGCATTCCGTGCTTACATCATTTTAATGTCAGGAGTTAGCATAGCAGGATGGGAAAATTCCTTGCCGCAGTCGGTTTTCTGGTATTGAGATTGTTCAGAAGCTCAAAATACTAGGTCTCATTCCTTCCTAGAAGCTGAGGCCACTCGGAACTTCGAGTTGGCGGAAAAAAAATGGTGCTGTGTGGCACATGGTTGTCGACGCAGAGCACGAAACGAAGCCTAGCTATGTGAAGTCAGTGGAAGCTGCGAGAGGGAGGATTAGTGTTACGAAGGGCATTTGTAGATGTGTAGATACTAAGAGAAGGTGGTGGGGTTGCCTGTTCTTCTAAAGCGGAAGCAGCGCTGAGGTACTCTAGCGATGATCCTTGTTTTTTTGTCCTTCTTGTAATCAAAAATGAATGAGATCCCTTGTTGAACTTTGAATTCCCACAAAAAATCCACAAACTCCTCTCCACTGCACCATCAACCCACGACAGAGATCGGAACGTTGCACTTACAAAAACGCCGCAGCGGTCAAGCCGATTCCTGACCGGAGTGTCCAACAACTCGCCACCACACTGCAGGAGAATGCTCTTGCCCCCTACAACGAGGTATCCTGTCAAATTCCGACTGTACTAAAATCCTCTAGCCGTGTTGTCGAAAAAGCCGTGTTACGCGGTCCCGGTTAGTTGTAACGTCAGCCGCGTACTGGACATCGTGCGATATGGGAATCACTTTTTCTTGGCTTGTTTTCAAGGATAGACCAACATTTCCACTACGACTGCTTAGCTGCTATTCTCCTATCGTTTATGCAGATGGAATCACAGTGTGGATCTTGTTGCAATGTTAGAGTTAGCAGATGTTTGGCTTTTTCTACCTTGTGCTCTGCACTGTGGTGAAATCTCTATGCCTCTTCTGTGTTACAACATTGCTAGAAAAGATCCCGCGGCCACTTTAGTCGTCCTTCTGGTTTTCAGATAGATGGCGCTCGGCTGTAGCTTCGCACTAGAGAGTTGACTTCCCCTCTTTTAGATCATCATCTAGAAATTCATGGGACAAGTCTTAGTGTGGCGAAGTACAATTTACATGAATGGTGTACCTGACCTAACAGGGAAGCATTCTCCTCATTTAGCATCGACTAGGTTGGCAACTCATTTTTTGCCTAAGGTCTACCTGATCCTGCAACGAAGTGCTATCCCAGCTGAGCATCTTCTTCTTTCTAATGCCAGAGCTCCTCGACCAAGGCCCTTCCTTTTCTCTATCGTTCGGGTCAAAGAGCGATTTTTCGAGGAGCCCCTTCGTTAATAGAACTGTCTGGATGGCGTGCTCTGACGGTCAGTGTCCGAGTCGTCACCTCTAGTACCACTGTTTCATCCGCATTTCCGGTTGAAGACGTCTGCGAAGTCCCGAACGTCCACGTTTAGGGCTAGGGTCTAGGGTTGCTGGAGTTGGCGACTCAACAAGGGAAAAAGAACATGGCCAATAGAAAAACGAAAGAGGATAGAAAGAGAGGAGGTGGAGGGAAGACGTTGTTATGGTCGTCACTTCTAAGTATCTCCGGTGGTGCAAGAGCTAGAGCATGCTCTCCGCTGTTTGGTACGGGGATAAAGTTCAAAAGGGAGACGAGGACCTACTACAGGATAAGACACCGCTCTTCAACGTCATCTGCGGTCTTTCTCTCCTTCTCTTTGTCTCTCTCACCGTCGCTTTCGTCCCACTCCCTTGTGCAATCCCCTTCGTCGTGGGCGCCGGACTAGGCATCTCAACCATAACGGCGGTCTGTTTTCTGACAATGGCTTTGGAAAGGTGGGCTTTACCTCCTTACGCCAGCAAGAAGCTGACGCTGCAGCCAAGTCACGACTTACCGAAGCTTCTGGCTATTTTTTCACTTTCCCTTTTAGACTACTTTGCTGAGTGGAGCCCTCTTGATTTAATGGGGAGCTCAAGGCGAAAATGGGAAACTCACTCAACCAGGGATGGTGAAGAACTAGGGTTACGAAGCAAGAAGGAAAGCCTATCGAAACTCATGCAATTGGAGCGGACGCTGGAGACGGTGAGGCACTGAGGGCAGCGATCACTGAGTGCCGTGAGAAACTGGGAAAGATCAGCTGCGTGCTTTTTTTACTTATGAAGCCTGAATCCTGACTCCCAAGAACATATTATCTACTTTGCTTATCCTACGTTCATAGAAATCTGCTGCTGCATTATATTCTAGAGAGAAAATAACTTTCTGCACCGCAAACGACCCGTGCACTAGTCCTCACACATCGCCTCTCCCTTCTAGTCCACAACGCCTACCGTGCCAAAAGATCTTTGCTTTATTTAGAGATGGCGAGGGCGATTTGCTTTGTTTAGAGACGGCGAGGGCGATGGGAGGAGCACATTGTGGATGGGCTTTCGGGAGGAAATATAAAAAATTGCACCGAAAGTGGATGATAGTGCGAATAAATTTCCTCTTGAACAAGAGACATGGAGACCGCTTTCAAGTGGACCAAGGACACCGTCATCGATCGCTTCACTCGAGACGTCGACTCGAACAGCAGGGTCTTTAACGGGTTCGCCTTTTACGGGGGTGCGAACTAGTCCATTTTTTATCAGTGAAAAAAGTGACAGTCCTTCTACGGTAGCTCTCGACGAGTTTGAAATGGATATCCGAGAAGAGGAGGAGGAGATGAGACCAGCAGCTTTGAAAGCTGCCTCTCGTAGTACAACGACATCGTAGTCATACAGCTTTCGACGAGGGTGAGTTGTTTCCCCAAAGCAAAATCGCATTCCACCGATAATGGCTTCCCTGTCTTCACCAGGAGTCTCTGATTTAGGTCCCTTAGCCTGGCAGAACTCGTTAGGGAGCTTAAAAAAGCCAATCCGATTTAACACTCCAGAAGAATTGAGAGACGTGGAGAACCAAGAAAACTATGTCTATGATACGACTGCGCAGTTATCGTGGACGATAGCATCCTTTGCTACAAATGCAATCCCACGACAGGAAATTGACTGTTGGTCCGGGGCCGGGCGGGATAAGGAACTAGATCACAGTACTAGTGTAGTGGTCTTCTATACCCGTGGAGTGGGTGCATCCATTCACTCAGTCATACTATAAATGAACCTAGAGATCTTAGATGCAGTAGCGTGTTGCTATCGCATGAAAGTACTTACTGAAATTTTAGGACGTGTTTAGGACGAGTTAGCTAGAAGTACAGCCATTCAACGCTAGAAAACGTGGAAATTTGCGATGTCTATGTTTCTAGTAGCTTACCGGCAAGTATTAAGTTCATAGACTGAGTCGTGCCTGAAGCTGTTGGCAATACAACTTCACATGAGCTGGTCTTTAAAAACCAATGGTGATGATGGAAAACCTGAAGAAATTGTTGTCTATCGTTTTTTCCTTCCTCATTTTCAAGCAAAAAGGTTATTTTTCTGAGAAAGCGATGACGATCTGAACAAAGTGAAAAATTCGGATCTTTATCATCTTCTGATCAGACCCTCGATCCAGGCAGTACTAGCAGCAGCAGCCTGATCAAACCCTCGATCCAGGCAGTACTAGCAGCAGCAGCAGCAACAAAAAGAAAAATTATACATGTCCCGAAGGGAGAGTAAAAATCAAAATTTTACTGAGTGCATATCCAGCCTATATGCTCACTCCGTCATAAGTGAGCCTACTCCTATCCTATCCTAAGAAGCAGACTCATGATCATGATAAGGACCAGCACTGCTACAAGTTGTCGGTACACCCCTGTTGATATCCGCACTCTTCCACGCCAACTACAGGATTTCTTTTCCGAACCAAACAAGCACGACCAAGTCCCCACCATGGCGTTTTTTTTCCCGGCCATGCAGTAGTTGAGTTGTGTCTGAAACTCAAACTACAAGAAGATGTACCATTCATCATTCTGGTCGTGTGTTAGCGGGTTTGCGCCTGACATGATTATCTAGAAAGTGTCCTACCCCATTTAGTCATGGATTTTATTTAATTCTCATTTGCTCACTCCAAAGCTTTTCGTTAGCTCTAATGATCCTTCATCAACATCATGTCGAGTAAATAACAACAAGAAAAGATGACTAGTGTATGTAGGGCACCTCCACACGTAGTAGATTTGGAAACAAACAAAAATATGAGCCCGAACGACATGGAAGAAGGAGACGAGAACCTCCTGAACGAGAGAGGCCCTCTCCTGGCTGCCTCCTCTGAGGAAGCACGAGCACTTGAGGCAAACGAGAAAGGCCCTCTCCTGGCTGCCTCCTCTGAGGAAGCACGAGCACTTGAGGCACGATCAAGGTCGTCCACAGAAGGATCATGTCCTCATCCAGTGTTGGGATCCTCTTCAGCAACAGGCAGATGTCCGTCAGAAAAGCCTATTAAAGGTGAAGGTCCCAGAGCCCGCTCTTACGCCTCCTGCAGTCTTTTACTCGTATGCATCGCGCTGCTTAGTTGCATAGAGAAAGACCTGATCAGCCGTATTCGGTTACTGCTAGCATTAGTGGCACTGATTGTTAGCGGGCTTGCGTCATGGAAAGGTCCCGAAGATGGTTGCGAGGATGCTGCTGCTCAACAGAGGCAGATCTCCCAGACGCCTGCAGCACCATCTACAGCTACATCTTCTACAGCAAACAAGAAGCAAAAGAACCCACATCATAAGCATATCCTGGCAGTCGCATATTTCTTTGCCATCGTTGTCGCTGTGGAATTTATCCTTCGTTTTCTAGTGGTGATTCCCAGTGTGCGGGATAAGCTTTTCTGGTTAATAGACTTCGAGTACGTGGGTTTAGCCGATCAGAGTGGACGACGTGAAGATTCTCTACTACTCTCCTCTCTGGTAAGACCCGTGAGCATCGACGTTTCGATCCTTATTTTCTGTGCTCTGCATGTCTGCTTCAGTGGTGGATGCTGCGTTAGGAGGAAGGAAAAGTCTGAGGAGGGAAAAGAGACGAGCAGGGTGCTGCAAAGCAAGCGCAATAATTGTTGTACAAGAAGAACGCAAAGAAGAGGGGAACATGATCAAGAGTCCTCTGGGCCAAGGATATTAGCGAATGAAGAAAATGAGAGAAACCGCTGTGACCAAGATGAAGCACAGAACGAAGATAACACGCTGACGGGTCTCATTTCGGTAGGAAAATGGACTAAGTTTACCACAGGCGCGTTAGAATTCCTCTCTGCTTTCAGTGCGGAGTTCGGCGTTGGAGCGCTGTTTCTCCTCGCTGTAACCAGGCATAACATTTGGACACTTTATTACGGCATATTCGTCGTTTACGGTATTTTTTCTTGTTGCTTTCGGCATTTGAGGCAGACCGGTGGAGAAGATACCAGAAGACGTCGACCTCGCAGACTTCTACAGCTATTAGCTTGGTCCGTGTTTTTCAGAATAGCCTTTCACAACGCCTGGCAGCAGTGGTTACCACGTGGTGCGATGATTCCGAAGCCTAGTGCTGAGACTTTTGGAGCTAATATCTTCTTCTGTATACCTGGAAAATCGGCAAGTTCATGTGGAGAGGAATGGGTAGCGTTCTTGGGATTGACCAGTCAAGGGAAACCGGAATTTGGAAAGGCTCCTGGTGAAAAAAAAGCTGGTGCTATCGTTGATGGTGGCCACGACGAGTGGTCTAGAGCGTTCGTTCTGAATTTGGCCACCCGCTGGAGAGACGGATTCTCGTCGTCGAATCTAAGAATGTGGAGGCCTTGCAGATCAGTCTGTTGGGCCGAGTTGTGGACATTTTTTATCCTCACGTGTCTATTGTTGCCAGCTTCACGACCGATCGGAGCAGGGAGTGGGAACGGTGGTATCAGGAATATCTTCGGTACCACATCAAGGACACAAAGAACCAACGATCGCGACGAGTACCTAGAAGTAGAAGCATCAACATCAACCACGTCCTCTTGGCAAGAGACATCGCGCTCAGTAGCCCGGTCCTCACTTTTCCGAGCGACTGGCTTTGTCTTCGTGCTCGTGTTCGGGTTCGCAGCACCGTCTATAGCAGCCCGACCGATGAATTGCGACCTGACAACTTTTGTCAGTTTTGGACTTCTGCTAGCTTTCTTAGCGACGTCGCTTGTAGTGCCGGGGGAGACAGAGGTCGAGGAAGCTCTGGCTTCTCTAGCTGAGGACGAGACACGTACGCAGAGGCAGGACAATGTTGAGATGGAAATTGTTGAAGTCGTACCAGCAGTATCCATCAGCAAGAAGAAAAAACAAGGACGAAGGGAAGTACGATGCGTCGTTTTGGTAGCCTTGTTTTTTCAGCTGTTCTGCACTTTGGGTCGACGAATGGCACAGGTACCTTGGATTCCTTGTCCGGTGAGTCTGACTTCTAGTACACCAGAACCAGCACCTCCACCTGCGAGTGCAGAGCCTGCGACGGCATCGCGCAGAGGGTTTTTACGTCAACAAGTACAACCAGTGGTGGCAGAATCTTCTCGTACGAGTATATCACAAATTCCTCCTGTAATGAATTCTACAACACCACCACCGCCTCCACCCTCTTCACGACGACCAAGTGGAAGTGTTACAGGAGCCTCCACCCCATGGCTTCCGGCGCCTATTTGTGCTACTGCCGTAGAAAGGTTTGTATGGGGAAAAAGACCTGTAGAGCAAGACAGCGGTCCTAAGCGAACTGCCGAGAGTCGAACCTGGATTCAATTGGCTCTATTGCTGGCTGGAATAACGAAGGAGCCCTACCCTGGTGGTAGTCGCGCGGTTTACGATATTTGGTCACTTCTTGCCGTCTTAGTGTGTTTTGGATACTTGGCGTGTCTCGTTCGAGCGGGAGATGTTGAAGACGAGGAAGGTGTTGAGTACAACAACGGCGATGCGCCGAAGAATGTGGAACAAGTAGTTTCACAGCCTCCAACGTCTACAAATAGTATAGACGAGGACTGCTCTGCTATCGGTATCGGACAAGCGTCCGCACTAGTAGATGACGCTCTCCTTATCAAAATCCGAGCTTTGCGATACGAGTGGAGCATTGTCGCTTGGGCTCGGGAAGACCTCACTGAAACAAGGACGAAACAGACAATCCTTTTCGCAAAGATGGCTAGATATCAGAGACTCATTCGAGATTTGTCGCGTCGTCTCTACGGAAGACAAGAAGAGCCTAGTAGTTTGGAGCTGATGGAAATGAAATCGGCGCCTGCCGCTTGTTTGGGGAATCGAACGACCTGCAGCTCGTCTGCTTTTGCAGAAGAGTCAATTGCTGCTGCCCGACTAGAAGAGCTAGGACTAGCCTCTGGAGCTGACTTAGAGGCGGTTGCGAAAGCGATCGGCATAGTTAAGAACCCTAACGACGATGAGGAAGTGTTGGAATATCTTCGATTCCGGTCTGACGTCCGTCGCCAACTCCGGTCCTCACGAGAGGATTTGGATTTGTCGAGTTCCAAAATTTCGAGTTTTCAAATAGAACAAGATGAAGTTCAGGGTCAAAGTGAAAATGAACAAAATCATGGAACTACAACTAGTATGGACAGGAGAGGAGCTCCTGCGGAACAAGCAGATGACCAGTTCTTGGAAGAGATTGACCTAAACAGTACTAGTTCGAGTGGTGAAGCAAAAATCGGAGAGAAGAAACAAAGGCGCTTTTGTGCATGCTTCAAAAGACAGCAGTTTTACTTCCGTAACCGCGTGCTTGCTCCCTTGATCGAGGATAGACGATTCGTGCGGAATTTATGGGAGCCTTTTCCGGCGCATAAGGGATTCAGATTGCCTCAGGAGATCAATCAGGATGAAGCGCAAAGGAGACATCAAGACTCGTCGAGGACTGTCGTGAATGGGCAGCACAGTGTCAGAAGTCGCGGAGGAATAATTAGTGCGAGCACATACAAGTCTTTCGCTTCTTTCCTTTACAAAGCTTTTGCGTCCAGCACATTGACTTTCGTGCTCATCTCCACCCTCGTCTACGTCGTGTTTTCTCCTCCGGGACCGAATTTGGTGCTGATGTTACACACTTCACTGGTGCTCATCGGTGTCGCAGCGTCACCATTCACCCCACTGAAATTTTGGCGATTCCTCCGTTTTGGTCTAGTTTTCACCATGTGCTGTAAGCTGGTGGCGCAGTTGCCGATAGTAAATGTGTGGTCGAGGGAGCTAGTCGTGAAGATGGGTTCATCTGCACCCAACAGAAGTTGTCTTCATGTTCGGGACCTAAAGCGCACCGGCGTCCTGTTGGGTCTACAGCCTTCGACAGCGGCTTTGTTCGCACCGACGAGGAGTCAGGATTGGCTACATTTCATATCGAAGACTAGGACTTCTTCATCAGGGAGACGGAGTGCAGGACCAGGGATTGAAGTAGTTGCTGATAACGAGGAGATAACAAGAAGCGTGGTCGAACAACAAGCTGCTTCTGAGGCTACAGATAATCAGACAAGAAATGAACAAGCTCCTGGTGGTGATGCTACAGATGAACATCATGTCAACGATTTCTATAACAGGCAACCGAATCTCTCTACGGAGGCCAAGGCAGGTGGAGATTTATCAAAGGAAGAAGATCCCGGTAATGCCAGTCTCACGGACGATGATTCCTGTTCCGCGACAAGCGGTGTTGCTACGCGCTTCTGGTGTGATTTGTTCGCTATCATTGCGATTTCCTTGCACATCTACCAAATGTCCAGAATGGGACTACATTTGGTACCTTTGCAAAGACTCTCTAGAAGATTGGCAGTGGTTCGGGATGAATTACACCAGTCGTGCGAATCCTCATGTAAAAATTCGCAATCGTCTTCGCAGACAGCAGCGGAAGCACAGCAGCAAGAAAACGTCATAAATGATGAAGCACAGGAGCGAGAAAACGGCACATTTTTAGAAGTGGAAGATGAAGAACCGCCTGCTGATGAGCAGGCTGAATCGCAACGAGTTGATGTTGAGATCGACGGTGCAAACAGGAGTCCGACTCGTACTTCTTTGGCAAGACAAATCATAGAGTATGAAGCAAGGGAGTTCGAACGGAAGGACGAGGCGCAGCTGTTTACCCTGAGCATGCGTGGTCAAGTTGCAAGAAGTCCCCAAGTTGTAGTAGATCCAGCAAGAACTTCGGCTACAACGTCTTCAATGACTGCATCTTCAAGTCTCTGTGAAGGATTCCGCACATTTTATGGGAGCATCCGCATCCTCTACTTCAGTGAACTTCCGAAGCCTGGCTTGAGCTTATACGGTGCCAGACTGGGAGTGCTCATTGCGTGCATCATTTGGGCCTTGCTCTTCTGGGATCGGATCTACTTCGGGAAAATGAGTCGGGACACCTTATGGGCGATAGTTCGACAAGGTAAGCAAGTCCCGGGTCAACAGGTGTTGACGTTGTTGTATCTCTTTGTGGTTGCGGTGGCCGACAGAATGTTGCATTCGTGGGCGAAGACGTTGAGGGAACATCATGAGAAGAAGATGACAAGAACATTGGAGTTGGAGAGGACAACGATGTTGACGGGGACCGCCAGTGCAAGTTGTAGTGCCTCTCCACCTTCTGCAAAACAGAAGAAGAGCAAAAAATCGAAGTTGAGTTACGATTATCACGCCAGACAGGTTCTTTGCCGGCTGCTCCAGAGGATGCTCGTTTTATTGCAGATCTTAGCTGCTCACACATGTTTGATCTGGGTCTTTTTAACGACGCCGTCGGCTCCCTTGACCACCAACGCAACGTTCCTAGCTCAGTCGCCATTCTTAGCCGTGCTCTATATGCTGTATTTCGCTTACCTGCTACTCACCTGTATCCAGCAGAGGTACGATCCGCACTGTCGGCATTGCACGAGGTCAGGACTGTCATTGGTGAGTCGATCGTACGTAGCAACTTTCGAGAGCAGATTTAAGGTAAAGACGCTGCCTGCGGTTCCAGTAGTTGCTGTTGGTGGGGAAGAACAGATGAGAAACGTGAGGAACCCGATGAAAGGAAGGAAAAATAAGAAGCTCGTCGTGGAAGCTGAAAGCAGAGTTGTAGACTCAAGAACCGAAGACCACGATGATGCAGGCGTGAAGGAAATTATGACGAGCAAGATGAACGCTGACGACGGTGAACAAAAATGTTCCGGAGGATTGCGTCAGCGGAGAGGCAACATGAAACAGTCACAACAAATTGGAGATGGACGCTCCTCTCTTCCTCTTCCTCACCCACTTCCCGTCCAACCAAGCACCGCTGGTTTAGGAATTACGACAAAACTTTTCCTGGCGAAAACGATTTTTCACTTGTATATGGTTTTGCCGTTCTTAAATGAGTTTCGAGTGTTGTGTGATTGGATTGTGACACGGACCTCTATGGACCTCCTGATGTGGCTAAAGTTGGAGGATTTGCGTGGCAGTTTGTTCTTGACAAAATGCGACATGATCAGCAGGAGGCGACATGCGGAAGAACCCCCCCGGACGAGGGGTTCGAAGGGTGACAAGGATGATGGGTCGGAGGAGGAGGATGGAGATGGAAGTGATACGAGTGATAGCGATAGTACGGAAGAAGATTCAGAGCCAGATTTGACTCCAGGTGCACGTAGACAAAAGCATCTCCTTCGCACAGCCAGAAAGGAGAAGACGAATGCCCGCACCAAGACAGAGAAACTTTTTTCGGGTGGTTGCTTTCTGCTCTTCATTCTTGTTCTAGTCATTGGGCCATTGGCGTTGTTCTCCACTATGAACCCGAACACCGTGATGACACGCGTTGCCAGAGCAAAGCTCCGACTCGAATTGATCGTCACTTCATCGGGGTCAAACCGTAGGGCAGTAACGTTGTATCAGTCGACGCAGGGAACACCTTTTTCACCGCCACCGACGCCTGGAACAGCTGACTTCGAGGAAGCAGGTCAAGATGAGAGGACCATTGTTCCTGCAGATCGTGGTTTCATAAGTGAAGACGAGATCAGCGAGAGTGAAGGGGAACTACAAGAACGAGCTTACCAAGGTGTGCAGAATCGGAATGCTGCTACAACAGGAGGGGAGCCCTATAATTCTCGCACTCAGCATATTAATCTAGCAAGTAGAACAAGGACAGCACAGGTTATTTCCTCCTTCGAACAACAGCAGGCAACACCACGGGATACGCTTTTAGTCAACAACGGTGCAGACCTAGTACAACGAGTCGCTTTTCCACGTGCCTCGGACGTTTCCTGGGGTTCCACGAGTGCAAGTTTGAGACAGGACGTGAGGGAAATGCTGTCCTCTGAAGCATCTCGTCCAACAGCAACTTCTGGTAGTACGTCAGCTAGGACTTCTTCATCTCCTACTCTTGGTACTCTCTCCAGTCTCCAGTTTCGTTTGAGCTTCGTTTTCGATAGGGAACGAGTATCAGACACCGATATCCCGGCTGCTAGGGGACTCAAGGTGCTGAAAATCTTCAACAAGCGACCTATTGGTGGAAGAGCCAAAGCATCTTCGTCGCTAGGGGATCAAAACCGATCAGAAGATGAAAATGACGATGTACTGGAGAATATCAGGAAAGCTTTAGCCGCACAGTTAAACTCGTTTTATAATGATCCTGGTCTCGTCCTCGAAAATGATGTTGGTCGTGTTGTAGGGAAGAAAGACGCGTTCCCAATATCTACGCCAGCCGTCGTTCTCCCCAATATCTACGACCGCATTGTGCGGTTACCGCCAGGCAGGGAAGTTGAAACTGAATACCTACACGAGCACGATGACGATCAACATGAGGAGGATGATATAAGGGGAATAAACTTGAATAACTTCCAGCAACAACATGGCGGTGGAGATCAATTAGTACAGGGACAAGATGATATTCTCCAACAGCCTCAGCCACAAGAGGAGACGCGAGGAGACGACCCTGGTGAAGATTTACTAGGTGGACGAAGGCGCGAACAGCATATTAAACATGCTTTTTTTAAGGCTCAACTTTCAATGGTCACCATTTAGATTGGAGTCACTGAGATCGAGGAGGCGACCCCTTCTTGAGAGAACCAACAGGGGAAAGAAACGAAGGGAAAGGGGAGAGCTTTGAAGGGGGTCCCTTCCGTTCCGAGTCATGATGACCATTGAGTGCTGAGCTTTAATTTTTATAATCACGGTGATGCACAACTAACCCAACAAGTAGACTCTCGACCGGCGCTTGTTCTCGGCGAGGGTTCTAAATCGAGTATCCATTATCCCGGAACCCGAGGCATTGCTTTATGTCTTTTTTCAGATCGGGGTTGGGGTTCCGCGGAGGACCTATATTGGCAAATGGCCGTGCTTCCTCAGCAAAAAAAGAAGCACATCGGAAGTGGCGAAAAGGAACAAGTGGTAATGTGTAATCGGAGTACAAGGCAAATTGAAACTCACTTTTCAACATCAGGAGATCATGAAGGCACGACTTCTCGAGGAACACAGCAACTCCAAAGTTTTGAGTTTGTCACTCTATCCGAGCGCGCTTTGCGTGGGGTCCAGTACGGCGTTCTAAGAACCAGTGGCTCCAGTAGTTCGTCTTCCAGTGGCTCCATTCCGTTTTTCAGTATCCTTGGCCTCTATTCTCTCCTCGTCTATGCGGCGTTCAAGCTTATCCGCTCAGCCTACGACAACATTAAGGATTCCCCAAATTCATCTTAAGAAGCATCTTTGCCACGTTTTCAACGGGAAAAAACCCCAAAGATGCGCTTCAAGATGAATAAAGGGAAGGTCTAACAACAGCTCAGAACGCGTGATCTACACCGAATTGGAGGACACGACGTTCTTCGAAGATATTTGCGATGGCATTTATCTGGCTAGGGCATTAGGGGACCTAGATACGGAGTGGGGACTGTACATGCAGTTGTTGAGACTGTATCGGTCACCGGCGATGCTGTTGGAGTATTCGACGCCACAGACGGCGAGAATGGAATACACTATTAGATCTAGTACGACACGACAGCGCTACTAGGTCTAGGGTTAGCTTCTTATCATACCATGTCAGTTGCCAAGCATAAAAAGTACATACACGCATCGAACGAGTTATCTTCATACCATATTGACAACATTCATAGAAAGTATTCCTTGTTCACATTCAATTTATTATATTGACGACATGCATAAAAACGTAAACGCATAGTAAGTATGAGCTTCATCCGAGATGTGAGATGAGATGAAAAGTTTTGATTTTCTGTAACCACAGTTTCAATTTTCAACACAACATAGATGGGTCTACTACTTCTAGATGGAGGAGGGTAATTATAATTGGCTAGCTGGTGTAGTGTCACCAGCAAGCCTCGTCTTGCTCTTAACTCTAAAATGAAGTATTTATCCCACTCGTCTTCGAAGATGTGCGAAGATTTAAGAAAATTCCCTGTTTTGATGCAGACACGCCCACACTGTTTCAACACCTGCTCACACACGGACATAGTCCGCTAAGAAAATGAACCACGTAGATCACCTCCACCCAACACGATGAAGATTTTTACAATGATTGAGTTTTTGTATGAACTCACACAAACTTTTTTTCGTTACGTCATCGTAACTCATTCAAGCTCGTCAAGATTGCCTTTCGAAATCGCGAAAATCGGAATTTTTTTTTGATAACAAGGAATCAGTCACTCAGAGAACAACACGTCAACTCCATTGAGAAAAAGATGAGCTGTAATATACCGTCTCGCTTTCGTGCTCGGCTTTTTTTAAGGAAAATGAATCATATCATCGCCAACAGTCCGCCGGACTTCTTTTTTCGGTGACTCGTCTCGTTGGAGTGCTGAGCTTTTTTTTTTCGACTTCAGATAGACATAAAGGTTCTTTTTCAGCTCTCGACACAGAAATGCTTGATGTAAGAGTAAAGATCTCGAATCCGCTCTAAAAATCATCGATTAAGATCTCCAGAAATGTGTCGATCATCGAACGCGTCGATCGCGTTGAAGATCATTGCACAAAAAGATCTAGAAAAAAATCGTACCTCTTCGTCGGCATTCTGCAAGCTCCTGTCCAACAACGTAGTTGTAGAAATCAATGAATCGAAATTTGATTGATGCTTCACCAGCAGACTACTGATGCTGGCAACATGATCAATGAAGCTCCTTCAAATGCAAAATTTAGATCAGGAATAAAGTCGTGGGGCGGAATATTACGAACGGAGATTTAAATCAATGATACCAATTTTCTGATCACATCCTTAATATCCTGATGACATCCTTAATATCCTTTAGAAGTGAAGACCCTTGAAGTAAACGTACTTCGTTGATGAGTCATGCTGATAGTGGTGACTTTCTCTAAAATATATCTCTCTTTTGGCTCAAGGCCTTGTCCTTGTTGCCTGTTTCTCACTCACAGAGAGACCCAACCGTCAGAAAGAAAGTAGAAATGAATAAATGCAAACGAAAATGAAAAACGGAAATGGCTGAATTATCAAGTTCCTTCAATCATCGTAGGGTGTTCCCCAGACGGTTGGGTCTAAAATGGGGCTGGAATGAGTAGAACTGTTCTAGTCCACAAGGCCAACAGCCTGATGAAGAAATCTGGATGAAATGGAGCTTAAAAAGAGGCCGAAAATGACAAAAGGAAGGAACCAAAGACGACAAACAAAATTGAATACCAGTCTTCTCACAACACGTTCGACAACTAATTGAATACAAACCTAAGATAGAATGCAAAATGGCTAGTCCGGAATGCTAATTGCTTCGCAAGCAAATCGAATCGAAATACAAAGAAGGGAAGCGGAACACAGCACCACACGTCGCCAATTTCAAGTGATCCTTAGCTCACCGGCCGAAAAAAGCAGAACTCGAAAGAGACCTAGAAGAACAAAATATAGTAGTAGAAGCATTTGAATACGGAACTACGACAACCAACGACAATCATCCTCTTCATCGACATCTCCCAGGAAAGATTTATAAGCACAGCGAAAGTGTCAAAAGTCAACCAACAACATCTAGTGCATACAAGTTATAGCCCATAAGTTTCAAACATCCCATCAAGAATCACTCTACGTGGACAACCGAGTCAACCAAATCCTCCATTACCAGACCGGTCACAACTAAGAAGATATCTCCCCACGTCACGATTACCCGACCCATCGCACGATATTGGGCCAAGCCCACTACAAGATCTATAGAGCTGGAAGAAGTGACTCGAAACATCTAAGCATCCTACGGCGATCCAGATCCGATCCACCAAAATGCCGCCCAAAAGCAAATCCTCAAGCGGCAATCCGGTGCGCAAAGAAGGTGAGCAGGAGGGAGCACCGAAATCTCAAAAGTCGTTGAGACCCGGGAAACCTGAGGAGAGGACGAGCAAGGACAACAAAAATGAGCAAAAAAAGAAGAAGAAAAAGCTGTCCAAGGATGTGAAAGAGGAGGATATCGAGATGAAAGAAGTGTCAGAGGAACAACAACAGCCATCTTCCTCAGCATCCTGTTCCAGACGGATTACAATGCATCATGACGCAACCAGTGAAAAAGCAGATCCTACCACAACACTCGCTCCAGGACCGAATGGTGAGAAGGAGAGGCTATTAAACGACGATGACGACAGCAGAGACTTCTTGTCGGACATGGACATGCGACTAATAGGGCACGGAAAAGGTCCGACTCATACGCAACACGCGTCATCTTCAACTGAACTACCGCAGATGAGCTCAAGCCTGAGCCTTGCACCATCCAAATTCACACGAGATCCGAACACAGGAATGGTAGTTCTCACAAGCAGGCGGCAGCGCACGGCAGGACAAGGAGGAAAGAGTGGTCTAATGATGATCGACGAATCGGATGCAGCCTCCAGCAAAGGATCCCTCGCCACATACCCATCGTCGGCACTTGGAGGTGAAGCAGATGAAGAGGAGGGTGGAATCCCCGTGATGGAACTAGGGGAACCATACATCTCCGCGTCCATCGATCCATCAGAAGAATTCCCCTGGGAACAGTGGCCAGGGGACAAAAGGCAATTGTCCAAAGCGCTTACTCGAGCAGAAGTATGGGATGAAGAAGCAGGAGGACCACGATGGGGCACTGACAAAGCGGAAAGATGGTGTCTCCCACCGGGATGGTACAAGGTGTCGTGCTGCCATGTCAACCCAAAAGGAACATCATACAGCATGGAAGTCCGCGAAACAGCAGATCCCTCATGGTGGGCTGGAGTCTCCGACGAGGAGTACAAGAACGCCAGATTCAATATTTACAGTGACGATGTCGATTACAAGATCAAAAAGCATGAGACGTTCACAGCCACCGCGATTTGGCAATGGCGAAACAGCGCAAAGAGCGGAGCCCGATATGTCCTCACGGTGGGTAAATTCCGCCCGTTAATCGATCCATCACGATGGTGTATGAATGCGAAAACCACGATCAAGCCCCCCCCGCAAAGTACGGCACAATCACAGGGCTTAACGATGGAGTTCGTGCAGACGATGATAGATAAATCCCACAACCAGCTGAAGACCGAGCTTGGATCGGAGATCGATGCTATAAAAAATGACCAAAGAAAGCAGAAAAAGCAGATCAAGAAACTATCCGCAGTTGGAAAACAAACGTTATCAGCAATCGGCCAATTACTAAGCATCCACGGAACGGAGATGGCGCCCATCTTGGATGCGTCCGACTCTGATTCATCATCCGACGGCGGGGACGTGGAGAAGAAGAGAATTCGAGAGGACATGCAGAGCGCAAGAAATCGCGTGGCAATTGAAGATCGACAACACGACGAAGAGGATGAACAGCCATTGTACTATGCAGGCGGAAAGGCAGAGAAGGAGCAACCACTGCCCATACCCGGAAAAACAAGAAAGAATGTCACACCCGGTGAGAAGCTAATGCATGGAGGTAAGAGGACCCAATCTGCAAATAGAAGGCGAAAAGGGACCGGCCCAGCCTCATCCTCATCGCTGGCCGATAGCCCAAGGAGACGCAGTAGGCACAACTCACCGCCACCAAGGCAAATTTTACAGGATGCTTCCAAAGCACACCCAGCAGCGTTCCTGCAATGGGAGAGTCCGAATATGCAAAAAAGCGAACATAAAATCGAACATGTGGTGAAGATCGCAAAGGAAAGTGCAATCCGAGCGCACGAAGGGATAGAGGATGCTTTCCTTGATGGAGTAATTCCACCACAGCCCACGATTCTCAATTTCGACGACCCAGAAAAAGGCGACAACGACGCAGAAAAAAACAGGATATCGGCGCAGCTGCGATACGAAAGGATGGATCGATATAGGCAGGGATTGCTCACCAACATCTTGTTGGGAGTTAAAAGTGGAGACTCGCTCCACGCAGTTCGTATTGACAAAATCACGGAAGCAGTATCGGTTCAAGCAGCTGACATGATCAACCAATGTTATCCTACCGACTACCAAGTAGCAGCGCTGTCGTTTAAGATCAGGAACGACGCAATCAGCAACAGATCCGGGATGCCGAAAACTGAATACGATCACCAGACGGCGGATCTCGAATTCTGGTGTGATGGATATTGGAATCATACAAGCAAGCTGAAGGTGGAGATAGACAAGGTACTGCAGAGAGCTGGACCTCTACATCGGCTATCCAAAAGTCAGGAAGCGGAACTATCTCCGGAACAACGGGATCGACGTAGAGGAAAGATCAACCTGCGGATCAAGGACTATGAGACTCTGAAAAGCAATATCGTCCTTCCTCCTCGTCGCTACATTTTCAAGGGCCATAGCGAGGTGAGCACATTCCTGGATGAAGAAATCAATTGCGTATTTGTGCCTCCATCTAAGGAACAGGTAAAACACATTCACAGCCTGCTACTACTTATTGACGAGTGGAAAAAGGAATCCTTCAAAAATAATCCAGCCGTAGATCCAGGATTCCGGGCATCCAGCCTCTACATGAGTATGGATGAACAAGCAAGGATGGCAGCCATACAGCAGGAGACGTCCAGCACACGAGCCGACCAGGACCCAGCTGCAGAAGCACAGCCCTTATTTCCAGACGTGACAAAAGCAAACTCGATGGTAGTGAAGGACGAATCACAGCAGCAAGAGCGCAACGTGCAAATTCGAGAAAAGACGAAAAACGAAGGCGAGAGCCACGCTCTCAATTCGACAGCCGTAGAGCGTCAAATTAGAAATGCACAAACTTCAGTGGAACAACTAGGAGGAGTGGAAGCAACATACGAAGGCAAAGCTGACCCTACACAGGGAGAGGCGATCCCAGGCACTCGGAGTGGAAGCGCGATCAACTCGGCCATCACGGCGAATCCAGGAGAGAATAACGGCGTCACATCACAAATCAACTCGACAGGTCCCATCCTCAGCCGCAACTCACTCGCGCATGGTGACAAGGCTACAAAAAGAGGGATCTCCATCCGCTCACCCAAAAAAATGGGGGCCGGGAGAGAAGAAGAGGATGAGGAGAAGCATTTGGCGTCAAAGGACGATGCAAGATCGGACGTGATTTCGCCACTGGTCACGAAAAGAACCAAAACGGTCAATAATGTTCTTGGAACGATAAGTAAAGCCCCGGTGTCAATCATTGCTGCATCTCATAAGTCGGGCACAGAGAAGGACACGAGCAACGTTGACGAGACGGACCAAAGTCGAGCGGCAGGCTGCACCATATCGGCGACATCAAATACGAGCACAAAAATAATGTCCACATCTACGACAACGAACATTCAGGCTCCCGCGCAGAGGTCGGATGCCACAGTTGTTCCAGCAGAAAAGCCAAGCGAAGAGGCCAAGGACGATGTAAAGCGAGATGCGGGGTTAGGCACGAACGAAGCATTCCCTCAAGCATCAGCTACTGGTAAGAAACAGCAGGGGGAAACGAATGCACACCTACGAAGAGATGCGCGAACAACGGGGATAATTGACGCTTCACACCGACATGCAGAAACCACAGCCGAATACCTCAAAAACGCCTGGCAGCTCCTCGGCGAGAAGGATCCACAAATCGCGTTGTTCAAAAAAATCGCAGACGAGAATAAGCGACAAGTCGCCTTAAGACAGCAATCCAAGACGAATGCCGCCAGCAGCATAGCTCCTAATCAATTACAGGACAATCTGGGGAACCTTCACAATGCCAGAGAATGGACGGCACAAGAGATGCAGACAGTCATTGATGTGCGAAACAAGATCGTCCCTGGGGGTCAACTATCAGCTGCGGCCGACGTGTATGTCCCCCATGCAACATCGGCATATAACGATCTGCTTAGTCTGCCTGGAGAAGACGGCCAGAATAATCGAGACCAGATCACACCCTCACAACAATACACGCCGGAGGAAATGCAGGAGTGGTTGAGACAAATCAACGCCCAGCAAGCAGCAGAAGATCAGACTGCAGACTTCCGCAGAAACCAGAAATACCAAGATGAATTTTATGCCTACAGGGACAGGCTCTACTATCAGAACCAGCAAGCCATCGTGCCACAGCAGGAATCCATCGTCCCTCTACATCAAGAATTCTCTGCTCCGATCCAGAATGCTATGGGCGCACAACTGCACAATCACCATTCGCACATACAAATGGTAGAAAGAGGTATACGACCAGACATTTCGATACAAGGACAACAAGCTACTACTGCAAGGCAAACAGTTGAAGCCTATCAGCAAGACCAATCAATGGACTTCCTAGGGTATCCGATGAACACGTTAGACCAAAGGCAGAAAGGCACATTCGACAATGACGGAAGACAATTCATGACGCAAGATCAAGATCAAGGGCAAGGTCAAGAACAACTTCAACCTCATCAATATGATCGAGCTAACAATCTAGTGTTGCAAGAATCGCTGGCCTCGCACTCTTCTCAACAGCTACAACATCGGCAAAAAGGTCAGCAAAGGCAGCCAGCTGCACAACGAGCTCAAGCACAAGGCCTCAACATTGAAGACAGCAGTGGACGGGGGCCGAGACACGCGCACCGACAACAAAAAGGCGAGCATGCGCAGGGACCACATCAAGGTAATAAAATTCAATTCTTGCCTCCAATTGTGCCAAATAGTCAAGACGATATGAGACTGGCAATCCCTGAGTCCGGACTTAGCTATTATGGCTTCTGCAGGAACATGGAAGAAGAAGAGAAATACACCAGACTGCATCACTACGTATTTTTGGGGCAAGATCATCTTAGTGGATCAGCAGATCCAAAAGATCCTCATAGCAGGACCAAACTTTCCATCCACCGATCAACAAAAGAAAGATTGCCCCACGCAGGGGCATCGACACGAGCAGAATTAGATGGGCAAGGATCTAGCAACAATCTCAATCTCAACACCGTCCCTTTGATGATAGTAGAAGGCGGCCAAATCGGTCACATCATAACATCTAACGGCCCGAACACGGCTCGACCAGAAAATCACCGGCCTAATGCGAGCCTTAATACTCAGAAAGCCACAAGTGAAGATGTGGGAGAGCGCTCAGATTGGACACAATCACCGAATTGGCTCTCAAAAACGATTTGGAGCAAACAGAGTAAGAGGAGGAGGACTGGTTGGAGGCGACTAGCAAGATGTGACTCAACACAATCAACAACGGCCCATAGCTCTTCAACAACATCAACATCAGGGACTACCAATAGATTCTCCTGCCTAAACTCTGGGAACGAGGCAGGGGCGTTAAATTCGGAAGAACAACAGTCCAAGACCTTCGACATCAAGTCTGAATGCAAATCGTTCAAATCGCAAAAGAGAAGGATGAATGAGAATAATAAGGATGAACCGCTTGAGGCACGCCGTGCTGTCAAAGAAATCCAATCTGTTTTTGTAGAAGAGGACCGAAAAAGAGCCATGTCTCCTACTAATCGCGACGCTTTCAAACCTACGGCTGACTCTAGGACCTACTCTTCGCACTCATCTTCCTTGCTAACAGCCTCCATCGTTAAAAACCACAGGTTCAAAGCCATAAGACGGAAAGAGGATGGAGAAGTTAAAGGAGGAGGCGGAGACGCGGTCTTCGAAATATGCAAAAGTGTAATCAAAGCAGGAGACAAAAGCTCGCAGTTCTCGGAAATCGAGAAACCAAGAGATGGAAGAAGCGGTCATCAACCGAAGGAAGCGCACAAGACAAAAATCAACAACAAGAAGAAATGGACGAGGAGAAGTTACAAAATACATAATGGTGGTGGAAGGAACTCGAACAACGCTGCATTTATCAGGATGAAGAAAGATCCTCATCAACCCAATGTACGAGAAGAACTGCAGATGGGAATAACGAAGTATGACGTGGACTGCTGGACGTATACGCAGCATGATGATGAAAAAAAGGGAGATAAGGAGGAGCAGGAAGAATCACAGAGTGGCACTAGTTTACTTGCCCATGCAGATGTCGGACGTTCAGAACAACATAGTGTTAGTGTAGAAGAAAAACAAGCAGACTCCCCTGGGAATAAAAAAGCAAGTGGAAGCGCGAAACATAGTAGGGACACATGGAGAGGAGGAGCAAAATCCATTCGGACTCCTTACTCGAGCCCATCATCTATCTCGAACGCCAGGTGCAAGAAGATCGAACAACAAGGAAATCCCCAAGAAGAAACAAAAAAAGGACAAGATGAATGTGCAGCAGCCACGAGAAGACAAGACAATAAAGGTGAAGAGCTTTCGCGTGGGTACCGCTCGAAGTTGAAGCAAACAGACTGGTCAGAAACGACTAGCCCCCAGGAAGGAGAGGAAGATGACGCCAAGCAGATAGCCAACCTACAACGAGGTCGAGTGGAGGGGTCTTACAAGGTGGCGCAGAAGGCAACTCCGACCAATAAAGAAAGACACGATGGGAAGCGGTCTCTGGCAACGAACATTGCATCGGAAAGAAAGCTTGAAGCTCACAGTGACGATCTACAGAAACGGGCAGTCGTAGATGGCGGAGAAGATACATCAGTTGAAAGCAGACGCAGGTGGTTGGGCATATCATCAAAAACAAAGGACGACTACTACATAAGCAGGCTTACCGAGCAAAATGACAGTGCATGCACTCATTCCAAAATCAAACATTGTGAAGTCAATAACTCAAAAACCCTTGGTCAACAAAGTGCAATGTTAAAACATCAGCGAGTCAAGCAAGACATCGAAGAAATAGCTGCTAAGAATATGACTCAGAAGGGAGCCGCAAAAAGCTGTTCTACCAGGGGAACATCGAATCGCGGGAGTCCGCTAGTTGAAGTGGGATGGCCAAACGAATCCAAATCAAAGCCTAAGATCGACATCTCCCCTAAATTCGAAGAAAGTCAAAAAGTCCATAAGCTGAGCGAGGATCGATCTGAACAGAACCAGACCGAACCCGATTCATCCACCACGTCCTCCATACACATACCAAAATCGTCCATGCCTCCAAGAGGCAGTTATCCAGAAATGACAATAAGCGAGGGAAGGCCACGCCAAGAAGGAAACGGACAGTCACGAACGAAAGGAGAAGAGCAGAGGTCACAGTGCAGAAGTGGCCATGACCCACTGTCCGACGGACGCACGGAAGAAGGAGCGCGAGATGGAGAGAGAAAAGCCCAGACGGCCATTGAATTGCAAACCACATCAAATCAGACAGAGAAGCCCAAGCCACTCAAATACAGCACCTCCTGGGCGGGGGCCCCAGGAAAGCTGAAGATAGCCACACAGAACATGCGTTCTGCTGGAGTACACACCAAGAAATTCACGGAAGTGGCCAGGGCAGCGGCAGAAAAGGGATGGGACGTGGTGCTTCTATCCGAGTTTGAGACCGGATATGGTCAAGGAGTGAACGAAGAGGAAAGGCCTCCTCAATGGTACCCTGTCACGGAGCAAGAGAGCGACACGCTAAGGGAACATCAACAACGACAGTGGGGACTAGCTGACCAATTTCAGGCTAACTTCTTTTCAGCAGAGGACGCGGACGGCGACGCATCCGGTCTGGAGAAAGAAACGCTCACACGAATACGGCCCCATTGGAAGATTATGGAAGGATTCTGTGTAATGTGGACCAGAGGAGCTGGCATACTTCTGTTGTCGAAAAGCCTTCGATCACAAGCACAAGAGCGATTACGGGGCGACGACACGATACTCAAAGCATGGGATCGCGTAATAACGCTATACTTGGACGAATTGATACTTACGGCGGCATACGCCCCCACGTCCTCAAGATCGATAGAAGCGTGGAACTCATTCCTACTGGTTCTCGGTACCACGCTTATGGATGCGAGGAAGAGGCGCCTTGATAAGTGGAAGGATCATGTCATAGGCGGGGACTTCAATGCACAAGTGGGAGATGATACAGCCAGGCCGTCGACATACTCCCTAGGTGAATATGGACCATCAACAAATTCCCCACGCGCGGGGAAACTGGTGGAGCTCATGACAGAGTTCAACTTTGTGCTAGCAAATTCATTATTTGAAGTAGAAGGCGGAGATGCAGCTCGAGCAACGTTTACCAGGTCAGGAGAGCCCCTAACAGAGATAGATCACCTATGGGTCAAAGGGAGGATGCGCCCACATATCACGGCCATAAGGCGAACTATGCTGCGAACAACGGAGCGGCCCCGATTAGATCATAAGGCAGTAGTGGCTGAAACAAGCATAAGAACCAGAGGGAAACTGAAGGAAGAAGGCAAACAAAAGCGAGAAGCGAGGTGGGTATATGACCCCAATCCCGATGAGGAGTCACTACAATGGTTCAACGCAAACATAAAGAGCATGGCAGGATGGCCGCGGCAACCCACACTAGAAGATATTCGCGTTCAGATTCAGGATATGAGTGAGCATTTCCTGGTGCCCCCAACAGAAGCCCCACCAGACGCAGTAACCGAGGATGAAGAGCCCACGCACAAAACGCTCGCCCAGGTGTGGGACTTTTTCAGGCAGCAGCAGACCACAGCCTCAAAGGCGACGGTTGCCATCAGCGGCGAACAAGCAAAAAGGAAGTATGACAGTGTGGGGAATACTCCGCTACACCCTGATAGGGAGAGCCTTCCGATCGAAGACGAGCTCCGGGAGGTGGTTGGGTCGATGCCAGAGGAGTTGAGGAGTGAATTGGCGAGGCCAGTAACAGCGGCAGAGATAAAGGCGTGCCTGGGCACAATGATGAAGGCAGGCGCTCGTGACAAACACGGCCAGTGCATGCAGCTGCTGTGCTACCTGGACGAGGACAGTCTCAAGCTATTAGCTGAGATAATAACGCACGCAACAGCGGAAGAAGGTGCCCTTAGCGCGGAGGCTTTGTCACCCGAGTTCCACGCATGTAGGGACGTTCCTCTTTACAAAGGGTCCGGCGCTGCAGATGACGCAGATAATTACAGATTCCTAGTCATAACGCCAATAGTGATGAAACTCATCGCCCGTTTGTACGGAACAAGGTTGCTGATGGCAGTAGAGTCCATGGGGTTGCTCCCCCAAGAGCAATATGGGTTTCGCAGGAACCGAGGCACGCTGGGCGCCCTAACGTTGTATAACAGAATGCGGGAGGATGCCAAGAACGCCGCCTCAGGAAGTGAGACCAAACGGCCGCTCATGTCGATGGTGGATCTCCGCAAGGCCTTTCCAAGCCTGGATTGGAGATTGGTCACCTCAACACTCCGGGCGCTAGGTCTTCTCGCAGACCCAGTTTGGAGAGTCTTGAGGGCAACGCATCGCTATGCCTCCCACTCCTTCGGAGAATTAACGTTCTGGGTTGAACATGGCTGCAAAGAGGGATGTCCGACCTCGCCTACCTTATTCGTGATCTGCTACTCCTGTGTGCTCCGGGTGTTAAAGCAGAGAGCTTGCAGAGCAGGCATCAGCACAGGCGTCACGCTGATAAGTGCCGAAGGGGGGTGGCGGATGCCCCGGAGGGAGAGGGCGCAGGCGCTCTTGTTTGCGGCCGACGGAGATGAGGAGGCTGAGATCTCCATGGAACAGGTCTCAGAGACGTTATTCGCGGACGATACAACCTTCTATGAGTTAGTAACGCGAGCTGAGCTATCAGAGTACGAGCACTCCCAGCAACTTGCAGCAACCCAGGGGGGAACGCCTAAGGAGTCCCCGCTCCTGGAGATAAATGCTCACACACTGAGAGACGCCGGAATGCGCGAAAATTGCAAGAAGAGGCAAATAGGAGACATCACAAGGATAAGAACACGAAACTTGGGCCAGCAGACTGCGGAATGTGATGACATCAGAATAAAGGTAGGCAAAGCCTGGAGAGCACACCACGCAATGAGGAAAAGACTAGCAGGACTAGGAGGAATAAGTGACAAACGGAAAGGTGAACTCCAGTCAGCGGTTGTTAGATCTATACTATACTACGGCACCCAGACGAGGGCGACCACCGCGCGCGCGCTCCAGGACATGGCAGCAACCGACCTGCAGACACTAGCATCCACCCTAGGAGTACCCGCCTGGAAGAGATGGAAAGGAATATGCACAGACGCGCAGCTACTGTACAGATCGTGGAGGGCTCCAGTAGAGGTAGAGCTTAGATTTCACATGGCAACCCACATTGGTCATGTACTTCGATCCAGGACGGAGGAATCTATGGAGAAAAGAGCGCTGCAAGAAGTTTTTTTCTTTGATCTTTGCAGCGAGGCCCAGGGCCGAGAGCATTTTCTGATAGACGCCGCAAGAGATCCACGGATATCACCACGTGAGAGGGCAAGTGCCCAGATGATGGCGCAATACATGAAGCATATGGCGGTCACATGTGGAGTAGGCGAATCGGAATTAGCCTCCTTACTTCGAGAATTAGCCCCAGAGCCATCCGATGCGCAGAAACAAGATTACATTGAACGAAAGGCAGCCTACTACCACCTCACGCGCTCGGCATACATTCGCGACACAGTAGAGCGTTGGGCAAAGGCGGGCGCGGAAGAGGCGGTCTGCTATGCGGTGTTACAAGCCAAATACTTCACAAAATTCGGAAAAGAGTGCAAACTAACAAAGAAGGAGATACAACAAGGATGGACGACAGAGATGGTGAAGGATGAAGCGGGCAGTGATCAATTTAGACTCACACACAACTCCAAGGATAGACTAACAAGCACAACACTCCCACCGGATGGAGGCCAGGTTCTTCAACTCGGTGGACTAACCATACATTCCGGAATTGTAGGCCACGGAGGAGCGGAGCTATATTCAACAAAGCACCCAAGGAACAGGAGAGAGCTCCGGGAGCCCACAAGATATCGACTGCAATCGCGAACACCAATATGGCTTACCTACCTGGTGATGGGAGATAAACACTCGGCTCACGTTAAAAGAGGGATGACGGCGCTGGGTGCACAAGGAACCGCCTGGAATGAAGACCCAAACATCACTGTGCAGCAAGGAGAAGGTCCGTCGCAAACGGAGGTTGAAGCACAAAAGTGGACAGCACTAATACTTCCAGACGCAGACGAGGTCAGCTTTACGCTGGAACCCGGCTCGTCTTGCTTTATGGTGGCGCCAGCCATAGGCGTTAGTGCCAAATGGATCTGGCGATCCCGCTCGGTGTTGTCTCAACCACTTTGTCCAATGTGTAAAGCCGGATCCATCTTATGCTTTTCCTACGAATGCGGCAAGAATAGAACCCTTCGTAAGAGCATCGAAAAAGGAGCCCATCCGCCGGCGGTCGTTCCTAACGAGCTCGCGGAGAGGATGCAAGACTTAGCAGACGAGCAACTTAAGGAAAAAGCGGAAAAAGAAGCTCCCAAGGTTTCGAGTGCCAGTAGGGCGTTCCGGTTAGTTCGTAAAGCTGGGCCAAAACGGAATGGAAGGAGGCAGCATCCACAGAGGTGGAAATGCGAACGATGCAGGCTCACTTATCACACGACGTATGGAGCAATGGAGGACCACGCAAAAGCACACGAAGCTGATGACTTCATCAAAATAGGTGTCATCAAGGCGAGAGCAAGACGCGAGATATTTCCCATCGGATCAATCAGATGGGAATACCGACCAGAGCAACATGCCTACAACCCGAGAACGGGGAAGAGTTTTATCGGTTCAGATGCGGCGCTACAAGAAATTAGAATCCCCCAAACATCATGGAAGAATGCAAATAGGGAGCAAATCGTGTGTAGAAAGTGCAAAAAGTGGGAGCTGGAGTACAACGAACAGATGACACTAATGCAAAAGGCGAAAAGAGTGGAGATCATGAGATCCCACGAGAAGAGATGCAAAAAGAACTAGCCAGTAGTAGTGTCTTCTAAACCCCTGGAGTGGGTACATTCATTCATTCATTCTCCAGACCAATAATATCGATTTGACTCCAACCGAACCACCAGGCTGCCTCTATGAACTGCCACTGCTTTCCTTGAAATTAATTTTTTTTTTTGTTCTTTCGCTTTCCTTATTTCAACGCAATCATCATTCATCTACTTATGCCAATGAATCATTCATCTATTCCAATGTCTAGCGCATTTCCTGTTTAGCATCATCATCTAAGTAAAAGTTTCCTTTGTCTGAGTCAGTAAAGTTGTTGACGTTCTTGTTAGCGCCAGTATTGTCCTGATATCGCAAAAAAGTTGTTGGTGTTCTTTTTAGTGTGTTCTATGTATAAGTAAGTATCGGTACTATGTATCTTCAAGTATTAAGTGAGTCTAGAATCCTTTGAACCACCAGGGAGAGGTTGCTTCTCCGCTTGGATCCACCTCGGTCATGACTGCGTGTTTGTATTCCTGGTTATTTAAATAATTCTTCTAAGAGGGAGCTCTGAAAAAGGACATGGCTAGCCTTCAACCATGAGAGGAAATGAGGAGGAGAGGCCTAGAAACGAATCAAGAACGACTGCTGTAGAAGATGGAATAAGATCTGATGTTGAGGGCCGCCAGAGGAAACAACTTCAAGAAGAAGCAGGAGAAATATGTCCGCGGCTAGGTGAAACGTACTACATCAAAAATGGCAGCTGCACGACATGTTCTGCAGCACATGCTCCTGAAGAATTACAACTTTGCGTAGTGCTGGGAGAACAGCAGAGCATCAAGAATTCTGATTCTCTTCCGCAGCAACAGCAAGAAGCAGAGCCGCAACAGAAAAAGTCAGAGAATCCTCAACAACTACAGCCGCAACAGAAAAAGTCAGAGAATCCTCAAGAACAGCTCCTTGCGCTTGAGGATTCTATTTCCGTGGAAGTGACACTGCTGAATGCTGAGGTGATTCGCCTCGAGAATTTGCCTGCCTCTGTCCGTGCTCGCGATGTTCTGCCTTTTTTAGTGGACAAGATGAACCAGGATCAGTTCGTGCCCGTGTCTCTGTGTGCGCTTTTCAACCTGGAAGACAGCTCCTTGATACCTGAGAACGCGCAGTTGACAGGGGTTTTGCCTTTCTCAGAGCAGTTCATAGTAGAATGTGGAGCCTGCATCGTGACGTTGCCAGAATACGTTGATCGGTTTTTCGAAGCAGGTCGTGAGGCAGGTGATGAAGCAGTTTGTGAAGCAGGTGCAGAACCTCAGAAACTACTTCTTCGGGAAAGCACATCTCCAAATCTTGAAGCACAACATGATCCACAAGGGCATCCAATTCCAGCTCCTTCATTTACCTCTTCTACCTCTTCAACAACTTCTTCTTCAGAACAAGCGTCTGATTCCTCCACTACTAGTTCAGAAGATGAAGATTCTTCTTCCACTATTACTATGAGTCGCATTGACCTCTGGCGCGAGTTAATCCGGAACGCCAAAGATCGAGAGAAGTGTCGGGTAATCGCTTTCCACATGCTGGACGAGGAGCTGAATGCTGTCCGACACACCGGACACAGCGCTAATAACTCCATCTTCACCTACGTCTTCGAATGCTTCTCTTAAGCGTTTGTTTCTACCTATAATTAATAAATACAGTCCCGCGGCCCAGTACTATAAATCGTCCTTGGCTTTTTGTTTCTAGAAGAGACTAAGAACAAGCCAAGGAAGTAGATGTGCTGAGGAATGTAATTGCGTAACCTGCTCTAACTCTCGCCTTTTCTAGAGTTAGGATGGAAGCGGGCTGGCAAGTTGCTGTTGACCTTGGTGGGGACCTTGCTGGAGACTGGACGGGTGACGAGCGACACACTGACACGCGAGAATAGTAGCGGAGTCTCATTTTTTTCGGTAGTAGAAAATTGCTGGCAGATGGAACAAGGTGGAAGTTCTTCATCTAGTTGTACGTCTACTCGCTGTACTTCCAGTTGTAAAAGTGCATCTACTGGTGGAGAAATGAACAGCACTGCTGGCGCTGTAGAAATAGAAGAGCCTGTGGGCTCCGAGAACAAAGAGACTACGATGACCATTGAACCCGATGAAGAGAGTAGAGAAGAAGTGGAAGTTGAGGAGGAGTCTGTTTCTACGTGCATAGGAACTACTACTTTGATCACCTCTACCCGTACAACAAGAAGTTGTACTTTCTCATCTCCGACTTCATCCAGAGAAGAAGATGAGATCTCCTTGCCGTCCTCTCTTTCTTCCTCTCGCTCTACCGAGGAACAGTATATAGTACCTCCTGTCGATGAGGACGCTACAGTTGATGAGGAAGCCACTCTAGTGAAGCGAGGCAGATGGCACAAACGCACCTCTACACGATTGCGGTCTAGCTCGTGCGTCACAAGCTGGACTCTTTTGGTGGAAGCACTGGCAGGGAGCAGCTGCTCGAGTCAATGCTGACGTGGGTCTCCGGAAATGCAGTCTTGCTGGTGCAGGGCGCATTGTTATACTTAAGAAGATATGAGTGAAGATATGAGTAAGTACTTACTTACTTGATACAAGGACGACTTGTTCTCGACACTTATTTCAAACTTGTTAACAGTTATACTTGATAAGATTCGATACCATTACCTGTAGAAATGACCTTTGAAAATATATATGATCCCATACCTTCAATTAATATTGCCGTATCTATAAATATGAATATCGCAGTCGTAGAACAAAAAATGTATAAGAAAGATCTAGTATCTGTATCTATGTAAATGTAACCTCGTGTATATCATACGCCTGGTTCTGGTTCAAGCGTCTGAACCAAATCATGCACAGCATAAAAGTTTTTGAATCAGTGATAGTACGAGGCTGAATATTTTTGATTTTTGGAGAATTGCTTGAAGTTGCTGATACTAAAGCGTGACTGAACTACGCAGGAGATGCAAGCAGATTTTACACTTAAGTTACTTAGTGTTAGTACGCTTTGATGTGTTAGTCGGGTGAAAAAATACTTGGTGGAATAGCATAATTCCCACCTGAAATCGAATGTCGTTGAATAACTGTTAATGCAGTAGGTTCGACGAACGCTAATGCTTTAAAAACATCTTCGCAGAACTGCCTGTTCTTGATCTATTCTTAATCGTATTAGAGCTAGCCAAAAAATAGGATGAAAAAATCGTTCGAATATATTTATGCGTGTGGGCGGTTCTTGATCTATTCTTTATCAAATAATTCGAATGTTGTTCAAAAACGACATCAAGCCCCATTATGATTCATCAGTCACCCGAGCCATCACCCGCTAGACATGGTGGAATTGTTTAATGAATATAAGAAAGCAGAAGTTGACTAGTATAACCTCCCTCAAAAGTTTGTTATTGTTTGCTTTTTAACAGGACCGAGGACGTGGTGACGAACATCAATGTTCGCAGTGCTATTAACATGAAGTACTAGTACTAGATCAAGCATATTATACAATTACAACATCATCACAGTAGCTGAGCGGAGTACACGCGTTGAGTGGTCGTTCTTTCCTCAGATAAAGATGTCGATGTCGATGCCCTGTAATATTTCGCCCAAATAGACCGACCACATCGTGTCTGCTGCAGTATCCTCCGAAGATGTCGATCGAATGTAAGTAATAATTGTGACCCTTCTTGTCAATATTCATCATTCACCTAGTAGTCTAGTATCATCTTCACCAACAGTAACCTAGCACCAATAAAAACTACTAGCAGTACCCACAGACAAGGTCCCGAACCACCGAATTGCACCATTCATGTGTATAATGCATGCAATTATACTAGTATGTGGATGGTGCTGGTGGAGCACAAAAAACCGCTATCAAAAACTTTACTGTTTTGACCAGTAAGTCTATAAGTTGTCCAACGTTTGATGTTTTGTGATTTGTAGTTTTAGTTTACAGGAGTTCTTGTCATGAAGATTCAATACTGGAATGGTGCTGAAAACGACAAAGTTTTATTGCCTGGAGGAAGCGTGCGTATCTGTGATAAGTCTGACCATTTTAGAATCTGAACCAAAATGTATGCGGAATGGGCGGTATTATCGGTCTCGGCTGCTTGAGTTGTTAAACAAAGACATTCACCACGTGGAGATGATAGTGTTAGTGATTGCATGGAGAGCAACATACTTTTACCCGCAAGTTTCCGCTGTTCGTTGCCTAGTAGATGTATTGAGTGTCCCTCTATCTCTTCTATGTGGAAAATTTGCTAGCTCCCACTTCCCCACAAGATCGTTTGAGTAGATAGCGCACAAATTTTTCAAATTGAAGCCTTCGCTTTTGTCATGGCTGTTCGAAAAAGCCGTACTTTATTCTACAGTAACAGTCAAGAAGAAACAAAAAAACAGAAGTAGAATTGCTTGTCGTGTGTCCACCTTGGGCTACAGTTTCATTTGCTTATCTTTGAGAAATCGATTTAGAAAGGGCCATTTTTGAAAAGAACGACACGATGATTTCAAAAAATGGCGTCGACATCGTTCTCGTCTTCACCCGGTGCTAGTGCGGTTAGTGGGCAAAGGGAGGGGGGAGTGCCGAGAAGCAGGAAGAAGTATAACTTTTGGCTTTTGGTGTTTCTCGCGACGACGATTGTATCGATCGTTATGGTCGGGGGTTCTTAATCTGCAGTTATATGAAAATCTTTTTAGACAACATGATGATATTGAAGAGGTAACAGAAACAGTGACAACCGGTTTTTACTAAGAGTGATTACCTAATATCCGAATCCGCAGCAGCTACACACACCGCTCGGTGCAACATGAACAGCATAGATACTACACATTTTGTTTTTGCGGCAATACAGCAGCTCTAAAACCTGTATTTTCATCCTTCTGGTGGTGTTTGCAGCTGAAAGTGGCTTGGTTTTACGGGATGTGGTTTTCGTCTCTTTCGTCCTAGCTATTGACGCGGTCATGATCTCGATCTTGTTGCACAAGTTTTTCATACAAAAACATGCGGCATTGTATGAAGAAGACGCGGACAGCAGACCTGAACCTGAGCCTGCCTCGACGAAGACGAGTATGGAACCATCATTCTCGTCAGCCACTCCTTGTGGACCTGACTCGACGAAGACGAGGATGGAACCATCATTCTCGTCAGCCACTCCTTGTGGACCACGTGAAGCTGTAACCCGACGTAGCAATGGAGGGAAAACAACGGAGGATACTACAAACTTGACAGAAATAAACCAAGAAGGAGTAGAGGAACAAGATGAACGAGTAGAGGAACAAGAACGAGTGGGGGAACAAGAACGAGTGGGGGAACAAGACGACTCAACAAATCATAACTCTACATCTTCTTGGCAAAATAAGTATCTTATTTTCTGTCATTTACTCCTGCCATGGGAACTCACTTACGCGTGTATATTCTCTGCCTCACCGATCCTTGTTGGTCTTGCGCTTTTTCTACTCGTTGGAATGCATCTGCAGTGGGTTCACCGCTCAAGAACCAAAAATATACCCTACTTTAACAATAGTACGCCTCCTCGACAGAGCTCGTCTACGAATGCGTCATCTCCGCAGGATCTTAAGGAGAGTATATCGCAGGCAGGACCCTGTGTGATGGATGACTTTGGTGCTGCTGTGCCGTCTAGTTTGCGAGGCCCGATATTCGATGTGGTCATATTCCTAGGCTCACTGTGCTTGATCGGGATCGCTGTATTTCGTTTATTTTTCGTGATGCTTTAGGTAGTTCTTGCTGACCTTACCTATGTCACCCATCATCCTCGGAGGCGAGCATGTGCCTGTGGGGCTCGTTGAGAAGGATCCACAACCTAACCTAACCGTGCAATAAGTCGATTGAGGGCTGACGGGAGTAATGTCGAAAGATGGAAAGCTTTTTACATCTACGGACCGTAGAAGCCTTCTTGGGATGGGCGCTCTGGAGTATAAGACAATTTGACGAGATCGTGATGCTGACGACGACAAACGAAATAGTTTCGCTCAAGTAAATTATACTTATAGAGGCTTCCATAGCCGTAGCCATTTTGGCTCAAGGCCTTGTGCTGCGAGCGTAATTATTCACAACAGAGAGACCCAGCCGTTTGAATTTTATAGGACATGGCTCAGCACAAAATCTAGTTGGCAGGTTAGCTGCAATCACCAATGATACGGAATTGATTTGGAATTTAGCTATCGCCCGCCGGCTGGGTCTATAAAATCTGGGCAGTAGAGCGGAAAAAATACGCTGAATCTAGAAAAACACACCAATGTTGAGGAAGTCGAAACTGAAAACTTGTTGAAAAAAGGATCCAACACGCTGAAAAACATGCTCTATGAATGAACGGTTCTGAGAAATCTAATTGTGATGCTACGCAAAGGAAAAAACTGAACGTGACCGTAATAAAATGACCTGTTATTTCTTCACTGGAAAAATCCACATGAATGCAAACAACAAAAATAATAACCCCTTCACATACAAATAAAACTAACTTTCATTTTCTAACCCGATAACTTGAATAAGATAAATCATACGGATACTTGCAATCAATCATCGTGTTTCTTTAATATCCCTAACCACAATTACACATAGTCTTTCGTTTTTAAGCCAAGACAAAAACATGGGCGTCAATGGACCGCAGGGCAATAAGCCCAATCAAGCAGCGAAAAAGAGCGAAAAGCCGAACTCTCTAAATCATACTGGTCCGAGCTCAAGCTCCAGTGGAGCCAATAATCGAACCAGTCATACTACTCGGAGCAGCCGAAAAAATCAACGTCGCGGCCAAAAGCAAGCTATAGGACTAGTAGCAAAGAACAACCCCTTCACGTCCACCACTAACACATCATCGCTCTCAACTTCTAGTAGTCAATATGGCAATCAGCAGCAGGACCAACAAGAACAGGAGCCACTTTATTATGCTGAGGGAAATTATCAGGGAATGGAAGTGGACAAAAGCAACGACGAAGAAGAACAATCGCGACTACGAGAGCTAAAACATGCGAAAATGATGCAACCCCTACCTCACCCACTTCAAAAAGGAGGCTCGCTGCCGATCATCTCCGAGGACCAATTGGTTGCGAACATTGAAAACAGCTCCAGAAACAGAATCATCAACAACGACCCGCGAGGAGCTCACATCAGTGGGATGATCGACATGATGTCGCAGCAGGCATTTCAAGAAGAAGCTAATAAACTGTGCGCATCTTCAGGAGAAGAAGTAAAGCTACTGGATATGAAAACTGGCTCCACCCCATCCGGCTCGAATAATCACCACCAACAACAAAGCTATGAGACATCCCCAGTTGGTCCCTTCAGTTATACGTTGGACGAAGTGACGAAGAGAAGAGCCTATAACGCGAAGAAAGGCGAGGGTGAAAAGCTTCCATTAGTTGGAAAAGGAGGTGCGGTCGAAGTGATGGAATTAAGCTCCCGCCTATCAGAGGAAACGATCACTAGGGGACTACGAGAGCATGAGGAGTTTCCACTTCATATGAGTAATCGCGACCCGAGACAATCGCACTGGGCGCTGAAACGCAGTGATGCTTTAGATCAAGCTGGTGGGGCACCTAAGTGGGGGAGAACAGCAGATAGGCGCTGGGTCTTACCTGAAAATTGGCTCAAAATCCGGGTTCTATGGTACAATGACAAAAGCGGGATGGTCATGATGGTAGTGGACATCGAAGATGAAGGCTGGCACAAAACTCACCCGCAAGAGCTACAGCGGACCTCAAAATTTCCTGTCATGCGAAGCAACCTAAATTACGAAGTTGAAAAGGGTGGGTTCTTCCTCGCAGCGATAATGTGGGAATGGATGAATGGAAAATCTCCGGGGTGGAAAGTAGCAGTGCAAGCTATGCGACCGATGTTCGATCACGAGAGATGGATGGTGAACCCGGCGACAAAGTTGGAACCGATCCCAGAGGAAGCTCCGTCTTATGCAGTCACAAGTACCAGTGGTAACAACTATACCTTGAATCAGATGAAAGAAATAGTGGAAGAATCTCATCAAGAACTAAAAAAGGAGCTAATGAAGGAGATTTCTGACATTCGTGACACGCAGCAAAGCCAGCAGGTCATGATCGACGAATTAAGGAAAGACAGGAAGAGCACTGGAGACTCTTTAAATCGGATGGAGGGACACCTGATCACCTTGATGAAGAGATTTAGTCTGGAAGTGCAAGACTCTCCACCCCAGGAAGCTTTTGGTTCCTCCTCTAGGATGCTAATGGATGGTGGCTGCGACATTAAGGATCAACAAGAACACCAAGCACAAAGCAAAAATCACAGCGCCTCAGCTGGCGCCGATAATGCAAATAAGTCGGCAACACTAAAAAGCACTCCTAAGAAAAATAAAGCTATCAGCAGGACCTTCAGTGAAGAAGATGACGAGTCGGAGTATTCCCCTCTTTTTGCGGTAGAAGTCGAAAAAAAAGGCGATCATCAACATGAATCCAAGGCACACATGGAGCACAAAATGGAAGTAGAATCGATGGAAATAAGTCCTTCAAAGCTCAAATTTGAAGAGGAAGAAGTAGGAGCATCGAAAACCGAAGCATCTATCAGAGCAAAAATTGGAGGCATGATTCTGAAAAAACTCGATGTCAGCAGCAAAACTTGCGAAGTTGACTGGGTCTTGGATCTGGTATCTCAGATAAATAAGATCATTCTTGGCGAGGAAGTGGTGAACAACATCGATCGAGAGCTACTCTATCTTGCAAGGCACACGATTGAGCGCGCCGTACTAGTAGTAGCAGATGCTAGACGCAGCAAGCCCCCCTCCGAAAATCAAGTACTAGTCATAAAGGAGTTTGTGACTGCAATCTTACGACAAGAGGACAGTGACCTTCTACGTGATAGCGGAGAAATTCTAGAAGACATTAAAGATGAGATTCTACTTCAAGCTAAATTGACCAGGCGCATGTCCCGCACCCCGTCCATGATTGGCCACGCCGAAAGCAACGCCGAAATCAACGCGACAAACAATGAAGTGCAGACTACAGCTGGACAGAAGGACTTAATGGAAAGCAATCAAAAGATTTCAGCAGTTGCGAATGACGACCAAGGGAGTTCTGCTGCCGGCGCGGTAACTTTTTTCACCGGGACATCAACCATCTCCATGAAGAAACCTGCTGACAGCGAAACGTTTCACACAGGTGCACCTGCGGAAAAAGTAATCAGGACAACGGCACTAGCTCCGACTACCCTGGAATCAAATAAGAAAAGCAGTGAAGCCACCCTCAGAGAACAGTTTGCGGCGGCAAAGAACAAAGAGAAGGATGCTGGAGAAATAAAAAAGGTGATTACTGCTTGCGCCGCGTCAATATCTACTGGTCCAGAAAAGTTGGTTGATGCGGAGATGGGAAAAACTGTAGAAGAGCACGCTAAATCTGGTGGAGATGCGAAAAACAACATTCAGAATCGACTAACCACAGCAACGACCACCACGAATACACTCATCAACGCCGCAGATCATGCTGGGGCTCCAAATAGTATACTGGGTGGAGTAAATGATCAAGGACAAACAGTTCAGACCTTCAAACTGAATCCGAATGCGAAGCCGTTTCAGGCAGTGGCAGGGCCACTGGTCTACTATGTTTCAGGAAAAAACAACGCGGCCAACAATCAAGTGCAAGCCCAGAATGCAGGTTTGATCAAATCGGGCGCAAGTGCTCCTCCCCCGCAACTAATCACAGCGGCGAATCCGGCACAAACAGCAGGAAATGCAGCTGCGGCTCCTCCTCCACTACCAATGATGATGCCTTCAGTTACTTCAACAACTACTCACGGAAGGACAGCCATAGCTCCGCCATCGGCATACAATGCTGCACAGCCGACGGCCAGTGCGCACAAGGGTGCCAACTCGGCATATGTGGCAACAAGTGCTCAGCAAATCGCTCTAGCGCAACTTACTCAAGCTAATCCACAACAAGCACATGCAGGAGCGCCTCAGGGCAATCCTGCAGTATCGGGGCCGCCCGTCTATAAAGACAATAGTGGCTATTGGTATTACGTCGACCAAAGCGGAGCTGCAGTATACCTCAGCCAGAATGTCCCTCAGCACTCGCTGGGTATTACTAGTCTTTTGATAGATAGACATGAAGTAACAGGAATTATGGTAAGCCATTACCAGCAACTCATAGATGGGGCGCCATTTATTGAAGTTCCTGCTAATCAAGTTGTTGCAGGAAGATCTATTTACAGCAGATTCAATAAGCCGAGAGCGCAGATTGATGACGAGGATCCAGCAGCACAAAGGCAAGACCTAGATGACAGCAAATTGAACTATCCGAAACAAAAGATCAGACCTGTCGTTCTCAGCATCTACGATAAAATTATCTCTAGCACTATCCGCGTTGATGAAGTCCAAGCTTACAAAGGAGCTCATCATGAAGAAAGGAGTCATTCGCCAACTAATCCATGGACATCACCTAATAGGCGAAAAACCTTTGTGAGAACCACTCACAAGCTTGACCTTAGTAATGAAGCAAAAAGTGCGGCTGCCTTCAACAACAAATATGCTCCCTTATATGAGCTGGATTCTGATTCCGTTGCTGACTCGTCCTCTGACTTGAAAAGCAAGAACTCATCTGACCTGTCGCACAACAACTCCCAGCAGATTAATCAAAACCCATCTTCTGCCAGGTTAAGCTTGAAAGAAGCCGAAAGCGGAGCACATTTTCAAGAGTCAAAAAAAAGAGGTATTGCGAAAAAAGCCAAGTATCCATCCGGAATAACCAAGAGGAAAAAAAAAGTGGACGAAATAAAAAAATATGCTGGAGGTACTAGTAGTCGTACGTCTGTTATCTCGATTTCTGAAATTGATAACTCTCGCAGACTAGCCATGAAGACAAGCAGATGCAGCAACAAGAAAAACACTTTCACTACGCCCATCAAGATTCATCCCCGTAAGTTTTGGCAGACACCTTGCACCTTGTCGAAAATACACAAAATCGACAAACCTGAAATGGGTAGTAGATACGAGCTTCCTCCTGATAATGAGGAAAAAGCTGAGAGTCTTCTTCTGAATGAATCCACGTCCAATCCAAATAGGCGCACGTCATCAACCTCACACAGGTTTACTCCGACATGGGAAAGCGAGAAAATCAAGGGGAAATATGCGCTATTTGCCAGCAACAAAGAAAAAGCAATGCCAGTGGAATTTAACGGAAGTCGGAAGAATGAAGGACTAGGTCAAATATGCGCTGAAGATTTAATGAAAGGGGACAATGAGAGAAGAAATACATTGCAAACTAGTGTGAAGCGTAGAAAAAAGTGCAAAAAAAGAGTCAGCATATTTGCTACTTGGAAAAGATCCAACTTAGACATCAAGAACAAGCACGGCGAAATAATCAAGATATTGCAAGGACGTCGATGGAAAAAACTGTCTCTAGCCATTTTCTATCTGAGCAAAAAAACAAGATTGGCCGCAAGGAGCAAAAAACGAAAACTGTGGTCGCACTTCAAGAACAAGAACCTTCTTAACAATGCAGCAAAAACGTGTCTTAAAAATAAAAATGCCATGAACATCTTCCACGGAGAGCATCAGCCTGAGTTCTCATGTTACAAGTCCATAGAGAAGCGTTCCTTCCTAGGGCAGCGTGGCCCTAAGGCACTAGGTTCCTATCATGCCAAAAATGGAACAAAATGCAGAAATGCGCACGATAGAGAGGATTCACATCCTGCAGCAGCAGCATACAGAAAAATCTGGCGTGGATCTGTGGAAGAGGGTGAGTTGGATGATGCTATTGAACTGCAAAAGCTCTTAACTTCCAATCTGTCGTCTCAAGTGAAGAGTCGGGTTGACCGTGCCAGCAAATTAGTCCCTAATGCTCATCCGTCAAATAGCACTGGCGATCAGACAGAATGCAGAAGGGTGTCCTGGTCCAAGAACGTTACTTCCGCCGAAAGTGGAGCTTTATCGAAATCCTCTGACCCTCTGCTCAAAAAACGCCCCAAAGCTGGAGTAAAGGAGCCCAGTCTCAATCCGAAGGAGATCCTCTTGCGAATAGCGGCGATTAACATGTGCTCTGACTCGGCACACAGTGAACGTTTTAATTATGTCCTTCGACAAGCTCGCCTGCAGCAGTGGTCGGCTGTCCTTCTTTCCGAATTTGAATACACCGATGGACCTGACGAGTTTTATTCGATGCAAGGAGCGGAAGAGCACGAGATTGTTACGCCTGGCCCCAGTTTTTGGACCAAGAAAGGAGACAGCTACTTCCTAATTGCAACGAGAGGCACTGGCATTATTCTTACGGATCCTGACCTTATATCTGACGCTATAGCCAAGCACAACTCGGGCCAGGAAATTGCGATAGCTCACGACAGGCTGTTAATTTGTCTATTAGGCAAATTTGTACTCGTATCCGCATATGCTCCTCATGCTGGTAGGCCTGAAGAAGAAAAAGCGAGGCTCTTATCAGGAATGCGAGAGGCTCTGGCAAGTCTAAAAAAGATGAGGCGACACAAATGGAAGACGAAGATAATTGCAGGGGACTTCAACACGCAAATCTGTGACGCTCAGACGCGTGGAGAGCAGCCCAACCTCGGAGAGTTTGGACAAGGAACAGTCACCAGCTTTTCAAAAAAGCTACAGGAAGTGATGCTCACTAACAACTTTTGCCAAGTCAACTCGTATTTCACGGCCGGGGAATTGTCGGAAGACGGAGAAAGAGCCACTTATTGGCAATCTGGAGCACCACTAACTGAAGTAGATCACGTTTGGATAAATGGAGGTGCGCTCGGAATGATAAAGGCGATGAGAATTATAAGCATAGATGGCGACAAAGTTGAGCATCGCTTTGACCACCGTGCCCTAGTGTTAACGACGTCGTACAAAACTAAGGAGCAGCTGGTTGATGAAGGTGAACGCAGAAGAAGAGCCCAAATGAGATTTACAAGGACGCCGGACAAGCAGATGGCCAAGGCATTTAACGAAGAGCTGAAGGAAAAACTAAAGGCCTCACTCTTCACGCTTGAGGATTTCCGGCCATTTCTTCAGGAGTCGGCCAGCATGTTTCTCGAACCAGGGCCACAGCCACCACCAGAAGCAACAGAGGAAGAGATTGCGACTTCTCGAAGGACACTCCATCAAGTATGGGACTACTTACGCACCTCAAACGATGGATCGACCACACGCAAACCTGGCATCACCGGCAAACAAGCTGAGGAGAAATACAACACAGTAGGAAACTCCCCGGCTCATCCAGAGCTAGAAGAAATTCCATTAAAGCCGGAGATATGGAAAGTCTTAGAACAGCCATCAGCCGAGCTTCGTGCAGTGCTAAACGGTGAAGTGACGGCCGAAGAAATTAGCCTCTGCCTGCGGTCAATGCAGCTAGATGGGGCGAGAGACGCACACGGGTTAGCCACGCGCATTCTCACCTATCTTGACAAAGAAAACCTTCAATGGCTGGCCAAAGCGATAAGCGAAGTAGTAAAGGGAGAAAGTGCACTGAGAAGCATGGGAGGCGAGTTCCACCTATGCAAGGACGTCCCATTATACAAAGGAAAGGGCCCAGTGGAAGACCCTGACTCCTACAGATTTCTAGTATTGACGCCGATTCTGATGAAGCTAATAGCGAAAGTGTTCGGCCAGAGATTACTGCGATTTGCTGAGAGTGCAGGCATTTTGCCCGAAGAGCAATACGGGTTTAGGAGAAAGAGGGGAGCGCTAGGAGCTATGGCCCTTTTCTCAAGATTAAGGGAAGACGCGTCCCAATATGCCAGGGCAGGGCTAAAAGAAACCATCTTTACGATGGTGGACTTGAGGAAGGCCTTCCCCAGTCTCGATTGGCGGTTGACTCGATGCATCTTCGAAAGATTAGGACTAATGGGAACGCCAGTATGGAATGTCTTGGATGCAACGCATCGGGGAGCGGTTCACTCATTTTCAGGCTCCACCTTTTCTCTTCAACATGGTTGCAAAGAGGGCTGCCCGACGTCGCCAACGTTGTTCTTAGTGATTTATGCGGTAGTGCTAAAATGTTTTGTGCAGAGGGCACGAAGCAGAGGAATCGACTCAGGAATAATTCTAGCATCGCGCGAAGGTTCCCTCACGTGGAAACGAGAGCGGAGGATAGCATCCCTGCTGTTCTCTCATGACTCCACCAACGAAGAAGTAGTGAAGTTTGAAGATGTAGCCATGATTCTCTTCGCGGATGATACCTCCCTTCTAGAACAGTTCGAGCCCTCTGAAGCAGAAAGGATAGACAAGGAAGCTGTCGCAGCAGCCAGAACAGGTCGAGCGCCTCCTCTCACACCGTTGGGGGAGTGCCTAGTGCAAACATTACAGGCAGCCGGAATGGGTGAAAACAACACTAAAAGAGTAACTGGCCGAGTGACAACGATTGCGGAAAGGAACTTGGGCATGAACACGGATATTGGCATTGATGTACAAAATAAACTGGCCAAGAGTTGGAGGCCCTTTTTTGCAATGAGAAAGCGCTTAGCAGGGCTGGGTGGTGTTGACCACTCTGTTCGAGGACAGTTGCTTATGGCATGTGTTCGAAGTGTGATATCCTTCGGCCAGCAAGTAAGAGCAACACTTCCAACTGAAGTAAAAGAGCTTGCAGACGTTGAAGCATTGATGGCGGCAATGATATCCCGCTATCCTCTCTGGAAGTATTACAATGGTGAAGTGAAGAAATCCCAAATTTTGAAGGAGATGAGAATTCCCCCGCTGGCAGTATTTTTCTACTACATCAAGGCAAAGCACTGGGGACACGTGATTCGCGCTGAATCTTCACCCCTGGAACGATCAGCAGTACTGGGGCACTTCTTTCCAGAGCAGTCTGAAGACTCGCCGGGTAGGGAAGCTTATCTGAGGACGATATCAGACGAAAGGGAACTTCCTCCAGCTGATCGCGTAGTCTACTCGTTACAGGAACAGCTTGCGAAACATCTTACCCGCGAATGTGGACTTTCTCCAGCCATGATCGAGTCCTTGCTTCAACCAAAAGAAAAGGAGGGAGAAGAGCTAACTGCTGCTGATACACTGGGAAGAGCAGATGCGCAAATCGTTGAAGAAATAGAAAGACAGTCGGACTTTTATGCAACTCGGAAGCAGTTCTACTACGTAGCCACCCGCGTCGCATTCATCTATAGCACAGTTGAGCAATGGACGGCTGCCGGAAGAGAACAAGGAGAAAAGGAAAGCCTATGGAGCGAACTGCTAAGCAAACATCTTGAGGGCAAAGCAAAGCAAACAACACTCAATGCGAAAAAAAGGACACAAGCAGAGCCACTCCAAGTCTGGCAGTGCAACTCAAGAGGCGAAGCGGAATTTAACTTGCCAATGACAACGACAGACGCTGAGTTCACACTCACAGGCGACGCCTCCGCGTGCCTTGAAGTTGTTAAGGGCGGCGAGCAGATGCATCCTCTCATGCCAGGGATCAGCATAAATCCGCAGTGCCTTGAATCGGGAGAGGTCGCCATCATTCAAGCAAAACAAGGAGAAAAAAAAGGAAAAAGCTCCGTAGCAGTACACTTCTCGGGTCCAGTATGGCTATATCAAGTCAAAGTATTTCAACAAGGCTCCTCAGCGAAAAAATTCAGCAACATTGGCACAGCCGAAGAAGGATGGGAAGACTACAGTGGAGAAGCGTTCACAAGCACGAGTCAAGCTGGTGAGGCGGTTAAAGTAATACGCCGAATGTGCTTACCAGCCGAAAAAGCGATAGCTTTAGAGTTCTCAACTGAGGCCCCACTATTTCTTGCCACGGCAGTTGCAGCATTCAGCTCGAAGGAGATCAGGATTAGAAAGATGCCGCATGCCGGTGGTGTTTGCCCCACGTGTGGATGGAGCTGGACCAAAGAGCACGCGAGAAGCGAGTGGGATTTGTCAAACCCGGAAGCGCGTGCAGATGCATTGATGGCACACTATGAACAAAAACATCCAGCCAGCAACCCAAGCCTTCCCAAAATAGCTCAAGCGCTGAGAAAAATAGCCAAGCAGGACACAGCAGCAGAATACGAAGGACAGAAGCAAAAACAAAGAAGAGGGTCGAATGCTTGTTATTGGCGGCTGAGGTCGGTTGGGCCAAAATTGAAGACAAGGAAGAAGCACCCGGAAAGATATGGATGTCGCATCTGCTCCATGAGATTTGCAACCTCCAACGGAGCAATGAAACAACACGAGAAGGCCCATGCAGCAAATGAACCGACGAAGGCATACAAGGTACTCATGAGCAGGACACCCACGCGGGCCGCTGTCGGAAGTGTTCAGAATCTATACAGACCAGAACGTCACGCTATCCATCCCATTTCTGGGAGGTACTATCCAGGACCAGGCGTTAGATTGCACAGCTTCTATGTTCCGGAAATACTGCGCTATCAGTATCGAAGAAAAAAGTACCTCAGATGCCCAAAATGTTGCAAGTGGAAGGTGGAAAATGATGAACAAGCGATGTCGTTGTTGGCGAGGTCAAAAAGAATTGACTTGTTGAAAAGACACATGAGGAAGTGCAAAATAAAGAAAAAAGAAAGATGCAACCCCTTATAAGAGCTGTTGAAAAAACACAAGAAAAAGTGCAAATAAAGAAAAGAAAGAAGCAACCCTTAAAGAGCTCGAAGGAAAAGAAATAAACCCCCCTTTCCCTTGCAACTAGACTACACCTCGCGAACAGGTAAGTGAATGAATGAATGAATGAAATCATACTACATAGCTTCTCTGGCCGAATCATGATGATCAAACACTGAAAGGATCAAGATTGAAATCAAAACGATCGACTCAAGTACTCATGGAGGTCAAGTTGACGAACTACAAGGGGTTCGTGTGATACTAGATCATGGGGGATCACTTCATACTCTAAGCTCGGATCTTCACTTCAACTGCGTACCATCCTCAGCAGATCTTGTGATACATCGTAACTTTTTTAAGTAGGTTAGTAATTGACATACTGCTGGAACTGTTTTGTCCTGCCTATAGGCTTGTAGTACTATATGGGACAAGGTAACGATGATAGCTGCGTGTTGACCTCCTTTGATATTCATTCATAATTTGTGAGTCAGAAGATCCTCCAATGATCACTTATGCAGGGGTGGTTCCTGTCTGGCGCTGAATTTGTACTCCCGTTCACAGACGACCCCACGTGAGAGTATTTGACGAGGAGATGGGTGGTTTATTAAGTAGATAGTTTCATTTTATGATTGACTACTAGTAGCTTCTTCACCACAATGAGCATCTTTTGAACAAGGAGTACCCCTACCCTTGTTCTCATTTTACTCACACCAATATGGAGGCGTTAAGCTAGCAGGTATAATATAGGAAGATGTCCTCACCAGTGCAGCAGGAAGCGCCTGTGACGCAAGGACTCGGCGTTCAGCCTCGTTCCAGCGTTGATCTAAATCACACCGAGCCCACTGCAGCCATGGAACACAGGAGCGAAAAGAAGGAGCCAACTGAATCGCAGGATCATGGTGCTGTACTATGCAGGTGCAACAAGCCTACTCTGAGTCCGAGACGAAAGAACCAACCTCACAGCGACTTCATAGAGCCTGAAGCATTCGCGCAAGAGGCCAAAGGGACCCTGGACCGTTGTTTTGGAGAAGGCATCTTGTCGGCTCTGGAATACCGGGCTCTCTTCTGGGAGTTGGGGCTGGATCGTGCAGAAGTAGAAAGAAAATCTGGTCGTGAAGGACAAGGAGACACGACGAGGCCGATAAATCATCGCGAACTCCCAGTAGATGAAGACGCAGGAGGAGGTGTCTGCACCTCGTCCTCTGGATCAGGTCGACGGCGTACGCTTGAAGAAGTAGCTTCACTCCTCACTGAGGCTGTGAGGAGACCAGGTGGTATAGTATGTCCCGTCAATGTCCTCGATGAACCCTGCAGCACTGCTTGGCTAGTATCAGGTTCATCTCCCACAGAATCTTCAAGCGGTACATCTTCTACAGAATCTTCAAGCGGTTCATCTCCCACAGAATCTTCAAGCGGTACATCTTCTACAGAATCGTCTTCAATCGGTTGTGGTAGTAAACAAAAGAACAAGCATCAAAAACAAGACACATCGTCCAAAGACAAACCTTCCACACGGGTCCACTGGACAGTCCCTAGGGTTCGGCAGCTTTTAAGGGATGCGCTGTTAAAAGTACCGATACAGCCAGCCACTCAAAAAAAAAGCACACAAGATCCGCCTCGTCCTCCTCACGACACTCAAAACCCGCCTCCTCTACCTCCCTTTGAAGTCCTCTTCGAGTCCGACTCGTTGCTGTGTATCGCTAAAAAAGCGGGTAAAAGAGTGAGTCCGATTCATCGACTGGCAGGCTTTACCAGCTGCTTGAATGAAGTGATGGGGTATTTGGAAGCGAAAACACCAGTAGGTGGACCCCGACATGTAGAATCGGAGAATGAAAATGTTGTAACTGATCTGGTAAATTCACTACGAACAACTCCAGCACCACAAGAACGAGGGAGGTTGTTCGCGACCCCCTTACATCGTTTGGATGTGCATACGAGCGGCGCCCTCCTCTTTGCGAAGAGTCCAGAAGCTGCGCGAATTTTTGGCAATCCAAGCTTCTGGTCAACGCATGTGCGGAAAGAGTATTTGGCGTTGGTACGAGTGGGTGGAGAACGCCAAATAAGTGAAGAACAGAATGGAGGAGAGAAAGCTTCTGGTCCTGCTACGCTCACTTGCTCCATACCTCTGGACGGCAAAGCATGCACTACGACGGTGTCGTTCATCAGCACTGCTTCATCGACAAAAACGGCATTTTTGGTCCTGTGCGAATTGACCAGTGGTGGACGAAGGCACCAGATTAGGAGACACTGTGCGTTGCTGGGCTTTCCTTTAGTTGGGGATCGGGAATACGATTTAGGCTTTGACGCAGGATACGATGATGATGAAAAAAATGGTGTCCTAACTGAGGAGGTCGCTCACCCTAGAGTTCGGGATCGGGAAAACGTTGACGGAGGCTGTACAGAAAAGGGTCACGGCGTCAAGAATGATGTAGAAGGAGGCCAAACTGATGATGAAAAAAATGCTGGGGACCTAAAAAAGGAGGAGCTTGGAAGTCACGACCAAGAGGATGTTGCTTCCCAAAAGAGAGGTGAAGATGGAGGTAAGTTTTTCCTTCATGCTTGGAAATTAATGGTGCCAGATCGTTTGATTGAAGCACCTCCTCCAGTGGAATTCTTGAGGAAGGCACAGCAGTTGGGCATTGATATGGCGAAGGCACATCAGTGGGGAATTCATGTAATTCCTCAAGGTCGTTTGGAAGATACTGCCATTGAGTAGGCATTGGATGGATATTCCCCAAGGGAAATCTTAGGCAGACAGAATCAAATGACATTCATCTGTCTACTGTTTGACAAAAATTTTTCTGAGGCGCAAACGATGTTCTTAAAAGAAAGACGACAACGAGAGGTGGCTTTTTTTACAAGGACTATGAACTACAGTTGAGACGAACACGAGAGAGACCTAATGCGGCTTTCCATATCGTGGAGAGGTTTTTTTGTTCTTTCTTCTGTGGTGGAGAGGCGACGAGGATAGTTCTTTCTAAGAGGATAGTTTTTTCTGTCTGCTTTCTACTTGTGTATGCCTAGGTGCGGCAGCTTGAACGAGTGGCAGCGTGATGAATGAGTGCTTTGCTTGAACGGCCACTTTTGTCGACGCTGGATCTGTTTCGTCTTGCCAGTAGCTTAGGATGGCTACTTGAGATGCCATGATGATGAGTGCTTTGTTTCTGTTTTCTAAAAGTGGTCGTCCGTTTGTCTTCTTCAACCTCCGTTTCTAGCTCTAGTGATGCTCAAAGTACCCCGTTTCAACCTACCCTTAAGCCCACAAAATCAGCCTTGGGTAAAGCAGAGGAGCATTTCCCAGGCCCGGAGGTAGTTTCCGGGTTTTCGTTTTTGGTCATAGATCTTTTGCATCTTCTTCTTCACATAAGAAAGATGAGAATTCAAATGTTTTTGTCGAGATAGTAGTAGAGAGACGACGTTCTGAGACGTTCATCTAATTTTATCCGGCATTTTGGTAGCTATAAAACGTACTCGTCTACTACGTATCTTAGGCAAGCTGCCGAATAGATTCGAGTCATCAAGTGTGCGCTTATCTTGATCGTAGAAGTTGTACTACTTCTACTGTAGTTGCAATACAATACAATTATAATCTCGCACAGATTTCAGTGCAGACTGCCGCGCGGCAGAATCATAATCATAATCATATTTTTAGAATAAACAAGGGCCGTCCTAGCAAAATGTCGTCTGTTGCAGGCAGTTTGTGTGAGATCTGCGATGCCATCGCTGGGAAGTTTGGCTTGAATCCTGATGAGGTACTTCGCGTCGCTGCTGGACAGATAGGGCAAGTTGGGGTATTAAATGGACAGATAGGTGCTGGAGGACAAGTTGGGGGACGATTAAATTCGTTAGTTCCCAGTAGCAAAGTCCTCAGAAAAGAGATCTCAGAAGCATCGTCTCAAGTCGAGGACGATGATGAAGATAGGACTGGGAGGCCTTTGAATTTGATGAACAAGGACGACGCAGGAAATTCGAGCTCATACCCTGAACTTTAAGGAGGCCACAAATAAAAAGTAGATGCCAGGTTTGATGTAGAAGTTCTATGTATTCTTTTTTGATTGATAGAAGTCCTCGCTGTCGTGCTCATATTTTGAATCCTCTATATGATTGTTTTTAAATGTTTTTAACTGTTCTTCATAGCTTGCTTCAAGAAGTCACTAGCATCTCCTTTATATATTCCCAAATTCGTTAACAAACTGTTCCTCTTCATCGTCCTCGTACGACCCACTTCTATACTTTCATCTACATTGATGCGACTAGCACTAAAACTAATGTTTGTTCCTTTCATCTATTAAGGTCTTCTCTTCATCTAATAAGAGTGTTCCGTGACCGATGTAGTCGAGCTGCCTCGTGGCAAGAACTTGCAAGATATGACCCTTGAGGACCTGCAGAAGACGATTCAAGCCCAAAAGAAGAGATCCGTCACCGAGGAGGATACCAAAGCAATTCCGTTCCTGTTGAGGTTTTGCCTCGGTGAGTTCCAATATGGTCAAGGGACCGTAGCTGGAAGCGTGCAGTCGAATCAGAACAGTCTCACCTCGAACCACAGACAGAAGTTACGTCGAGTATTATATATAATGTCAAGGTGAGACTGCCTTTGAAGGTGAGACCTATGGGGCTGACAGGACGACGATAGCGCCGGCGCTTAGTTAGTTTTAGCAGTTAGCAGGATGCCTTAGGATACTTGTTGATAGTGACCCTTTTCTCTTTTATATCTTCCGCTGGTCTGTCTTTTTTCTAGTTAGGTCGGCTCCACCACAAATATATAATGTCAAGAATCCATATCCATCTTTAGATCATGTACTTAGCTGCACACCCAACATCTTTAGTAGATCATGTTGCTGCATCTGTAAGTAATATTTTGCCTGTAGCATCTTTTTTGAAATGTTGTATAGCTCTAACCAAGAAGCCAATACTGAGTGGCACAACGTTTGGAGATAATTTGAGCGCTTCGAGTGGCACTCCTCCTGCTACTTTTACCCCACAACAACGCGCTGCTGCCGGTCTTACCACGGTTTTGGGTGTCGGAAGCATCAGCAACAAACTATCGATTTATGGCATTGGTAGAAAATTAGAATTGCAATAGAGGGTATAGCTAGTGTTCTAGGTTTACTTTAGAAGCACATGGAATTTTTGTTGAGGATCTGATCAGATGAAATCTGATAAATGGAGGCAACTCGTCATGTCCAACATAATTTTCCAAGGCGCAGGTAGTAAGAGAATCTTCCTCCCACCACCACTCCTTTTCTAATGGACACAACAACCTCCGGAGGCTGATGCGGCTTCAGTAGCATCCACTTCGGCTTCCACGTCACTCCACGCGCTTCCACCGCAGCAGAGCAAATTAGTCAAAAACAACAGCTACGATCAGCTTGACAGCGTTAGCGAGAATGGGGACGGGTCTACTGCGTCTACTGATGATTAAGGCTCTTCAAGAATTATATACAATTTCAATTTTAGTTCTTTTGTTGTACAACAACTCTCACTCTCAAGATTTCTCCCTTGTTGTTCCTTGTCAGGAAGATTGGGAGAAATGATGCAGGCAAGAACAAGAATAAGAAAAAATAGATGCGTTCGAGTGTATTAGATTAGTGTTATGTTAAGGACCTAATAAAGATTTGCTAATCCACTATCGTCTAGAAGAACTGCATTATTTATTTTTGAGGAGCTCTAAGATTCAGTTATGCACGCCTCAGCGGTGTCTGCCGCATTTGACGCTCTGGCCAGGGAAGCCAAGTTCCGCCACCTGCATCAAATGTCTGGTTGGGTGGACCTCACGGATAAACAGATCTGGGACGACTATGTTCGCGATACGGTAAATGGTAAAGTGCTACCTTTAAGGCTTCCCGTAATTCGTCCTCGTAGTTATAATTCATAAGAGGCATGATCCGCATCTTTCGTTAATTCATAAGATGAACTCCTTCTAAATTAAGTATATGAAAAATACTAATCGTTGTTCCTTCATAAGAGGCATGATCCGCATCTTTCGCTTTGGGTGTGCTGGTCCTCCTTGTTCAGAGGTAGAGGAAGCTGCATACTTACACATCATGCCCGTAGCCAAAGAAACAGATGACTTCTGGTGTGAAGATCAACATTTGTGCAACAAGCTCTAATACCAGGAGATCGAGTCTTTGAAGCTGGCTGTGGAGTTCTAGCCTTCCTCAGGTCGTTGCAGGAAACGATGCCACTGGAGAGCAGAAAGCTAACGCTAGGAGGAGTCGATGGAGCGCCGAAGACGGTCGAATTGGTCCGAAACGAACTGGCTGCGCCGGAAGACAAGGTACTATTTGATTAAACTTTAACTTATGTTCTATTTCTTTGTGATTAAACTTTAATGTAATCAGACAGTACATGATGGACGACTTCTGCTCCTAGAAGTTACTCTTCTCCTCCAGCACTGTTCTCTCTGCTTCAAGGCTAATTAATCTAATCAGTTCTTGTAGTTGGAAACTGAATCAGGAGCTCCTCTTTCTCAATCCGTATAATCCAAAAAATGCATTATACTACTTACTAACCTCTACAAGTACAACTTCCCCGACTTTTTCTTCGCCGCCATCTTCAGGACAACTATTATACTGTACTTACTAATTTCTACAACTTCCCCGACTTTTTCTTCCCCGACTTTTTCTTCAGGACAACTTCTACGTCGGTCTAGTCCCGGATTGTTTGCAGAGCGTGCCGGATAATAGCTGGGACGTGGTGGTGTGCAACTCCGTTTTCCAATACATTAACGACAAAGAGCTAGCCAAAAAGGCCGTGGAGCAGATGATCCGTATAGCCAAGAGATGGGTTATTATTGCGGACGTGTTGGACGCCAAATATCATGATGTCTCAAACGCGAGGATCAAGCACTTGGGGTGGACGAAGGTATCATAGTATCATGTTGTGATTGTACATTTAGTATTGCTTTTATTTGTTTTCTAGTCGTTGCTTGTAGTGGTCGTATAATTTAGATCATGTCGTGTTTGCGCTTCTGTATCTGTTTCATCTGTACTAATTGTGTGATGGAAAAGCAAACTACGAACACATTAGAATTTTCTCCTTCATCTTCTAAGAGGACTTAAAGTTATTTACAAGTAGTGAAGATATTCTCTTGTGACATCTTCATCTTCATGATCCTTACTGTGCTCCTTCTCCCCAGGACGTTCCGGAGTACCGCAGTTATGACAAGGTGTGGTGGGAAGAGAATTTCGATGCTGGCGAGAACCTGGTCTCAATCCGCCATGTGGAATGCCAGTACTACGCCAGACGCAAAGAGCGCTACGTTGTCTACATCGAGAAGAACGCACCCATCACCGATGCTTCCGCAGTGATGTCCAGAGCAGGGAAAGGAACCTAACTTCTAAGAATTGTAAGATCATCAGTTTTTTGAGTACCCTGATAGAGTAATCAAAAGTTCATCAGTATCAGTACCCTGATAAAGTCACGAATTATGTAGTACTGTGTTTCGTCCTGAATGTTGATTGTGATAATCGTGGAGGAAGTAATAAAGTATTGAGGTTTCCAAGAAATAAATCGTTAATGACCTATTATTATGACACTTAATCATTAATCGTTGATGACCTATTATTTCTTGTGTAGAAGTAAACCATGCAACAAATACAAAGAGACGAATAATTACGTGAGGCTTGCTTTTGAATCAACATAGTTGCAAAAAGCACATCGCTGTAGAGGGATGTAACAACTTTTGAAGATGACTTCATTTCAGATGGTGCACAGAGAGTAAGAACCCAAATCATGTGGAGGCAGGAAACATTGAATCTGGATGCCAGTCCGCGCAGGTTGTCGTCTCTCTCAACATATAGGTACAATTGCTCTAAAGGTCTGGATCATTGATAGCATGAGATTCTCGATCTAAGTACTCATTTAGACAGGCACCTTTGGATGAAAGTACAAGTAGTGAGATGACGGCCAAAAATGTTGATGGAAATTTTTTGAATTGTAGAAAAGTACGCATACAAGAACATCTTCATTGATGCAACTACAAGTGCTTCGCATCTGCAACGAAAAAGAACTCTTGTTTACGTCCCTTGCCCTTATGTGCATGTCCTTCTGGGCGGTCTCTTTTCTGAGTCAGCTCATTTTGTTAGGCATGATTGAAGTACATGACCATGGCCATCTACGTTTTCTACTTCTATTTCTACAGTAGTGAATTTTTTCAAACTAAAACAGCAGCTAACTAATATCGTGAAGTCAGTGACATGACATACACATAGGTCAGTGTGAAGAAGGTTATTTTATATCTTCGTGTAAGTAGTTCTTGGTCTATAGAAATCATCTCGTGTTGTACTGTGCTGAGATCAGAAATGGATGAAATAGAAGATGGGGGAAAAATTTCTAGTAAGCATGTACAACCAGCAACAGGGCCATTTCTAGTATGTACCACGATCGCTAAACCTGTAGTGAATGATAGATAGTAGCGACATGTTGTGGCGCATAAAAGAGCAATCGTCAGATGAACTTTAAAAGATGTTAAAAAATGTAAACGTCTCCTATGCATTTGCGTAAGCCATGATGAAGTAGATCGATCCCCTTGTAATAAAGGCTCGCACAATTACATGATCCCTTTGATTTCCTCAGCAGCCATTCATGTCTGCCAGTTTTCCTGGTACTAGGCCCACACCTAACCTAACCTAGACTTTTATTCAGATCACACCGCCGGATCGATTGTGTTTTTCATGGCCGTGGGTATTCTTGATCGTGTGTAAAAAGCTACGGATGAAGATGACTAGTACTAGTAGTAACTACTGAGAAAGATTCCTTACTTACTTTTCACTTCATAATTAATGATTCCTCATCAAAGAAGTCCTAGATTTCCACTACGCGCATCGAAGTCTTCCGTTATCTTTAAAGATGATGCATATGGGATTGAAATGACCAAGATTTCAGGGTCTAAAAGTGAAAGCTGATGCATGGGAGATTCCAAGGTTCGTTGTACTCTTTGTCACAGATGGCACGGCCAATGAGATGAACTTCTGCATAGTATGCAAAATTGAGGAGGACAAGTTGTACATAATTTTCCACAAACTCAGTATACTTTTTTCGGAAATATTGTATAAAAGACAACGACACTAACAGGAGGTTAATGTACTCCACCTGCCGCCAGTTTGCGAACTGGATAACACTGAGGCCACTCATCTTCTAGCAGCCCCAGGATACAAAAAGAGAAACTGCGAGATCCTCCGAAATCTGAAATCTGCTAGAGTATTTTTGAACGAACTGATAAGATAGATTAACATCATTGGACTATGGATTTTCCAAAAATCTTCCAATTATAGAACTTAAAAATACTGGTTGGTTTTCCTTGTCATCCGTTCCTTTCGGAAGAAGCACAGTGTTCTTCGCAGGAGGACATGGAATGAACGAAGTCGAACATCAATCCAAGAAGGCGAGAGTGTGAGGAGAGAACGTGGTAGAAGATGTCGACGAACTCGAGTTGCTTGTTGTCGTTTTGGGAGTAACTACAGTGCCACTGTTCGTTGTACTAGTACTAGCGTTGTGCTGCAGCTGACTCCCAGAATCTCGTCGAAAGTCGTCGAGTATCCATAGAGAGTCTAGTGCATTTGAGTTCAAGTACATTTACTGCCTGTACAATGATCACCTCTCTGCAGCCACCTGCTTTCGAGAACAATCACTGAGATGGACTATTAGTAGTTTTAGTACACGTAGTAGGAGTAGTGGTTTTGACTCCAAGAACAAGGTCTGCGACTCGACTGAGGAATCTAATCCTTATCTGATAGCTTTACTAGCTCTATTTCAACTTCCGTTCCACCTGGTAGTACTACTTACAACCTTGATAATATTATTACCGTAGTATAGATGGAGCTTTGATATTATTACCTTGATATAACAAACAAAGTTTACCGTAGCAAAAAATGGCCAAGTTGGAAGAGGAGCTGGCGCGACAAGTGTTAGAGGGCATGGACGAAAATATTAGCACGGACGAGGATGTTATGCTGCTAACTGCTTTTTATTAGATTGTATTTTGAACTTGAAGCAGGAGTAGCTTGTATATAGGTGTCAGCATATCGGTGCAGGAGTATGTTGTATTTTCACGCTGATAACTGATTCATGTACTTGAATTCGGTGGCGTTTCAGCATGGTGGAGTGGTGATTCCATGTTGATCGTTGATTGATCCAGTTCAAGTAGAATAGAGACCAACTGATAGCAATGCAATCATGTCAACAATCGTTCATATGGATTTAAATTGAATCAAAACGAGATAAACTCAAATTTTTTTGGATTTAGTAGTTTCAAACTCAAATTTGAGGTTTGAAATCCTAAGAAAATCGAAGTAGTGACCTAACAGCTAGCAACTAGTAGCAGAACAGCACTAGTATTGTCCAATAGTAGGACATATCACGACCTTGATTCTAGCACATTGATAGTCTCAATGCCTGAATTTGAGAAGATTTCTGAGCTTGTGGATTGTTTTGCTTATCTCTTCGTTCAATCTAAATTGAATTAAAACAAGATATATTCAAAATTTCTTGGATTTGAACGAAAATTGAAACTCAAACTCGAGAAGGTCAGAAATTTGTCTACTCACTGTGAGTTGTTTTCTAGTGGTACCGGTTCTAACGTATTGGGAAGATTCAAGCAAAGTAGAACGAAAACAGTACTAGAAAACACCGACCTGGCTATTCTTATTGGTACGTGTACAGCTGCCCTCAGTCTAACTGTAATACCTGTATCAATTTGATGTACAGACCACTGACAACTTGCTTCTAATTCTCAGTCCCGTGTCAAGGCCACAACACAGAAGCAAGGCGGTGGTGGCGCGACCATCAAGAAGAGGGCTGTAGCTGTAGGTGGTGTGCGAAAAAAGGGGTGTTTTGTGAAGCAATTGATACCGCCAATCTTGAAAAAGCTTCCGTCAGCTTCCCAACGTCAACAATTGCAGCAGCATGTAAAGACTAGTACAACAAATACGAGCAGGGTCGTATTCCCTAGTGCTGCATTTAGTAGTATTAGTAATACCAACATCAGCACTTCTTCTGTTCTCGATGTTGAGACCAGTTGTACAAATACGGGTGGCACGACTACTGTCCTCGATGTTGACACCAGTACAAATACGGGTGGCACGACTAGGATTACAACAACTACCTCTCCCAATCACGGCGAACAAGGGCTTCAAGACGACGACGTCGAGGACTTGACTTCGTTTTTTCGAGGCAAGAGGATCTTGGTAGTAGGGGATGGGGATCTGTCGTTTTCGGCGTCTCTAGTGTGCTACGTGGAAGACCCAGTGTGGTGTCTCACTGCGAGTGTTATTGAAGATGAAGCAGCATTCTTTTAAGGCTAGCAGGTTAGCTTAACTAGTACAGAGAGACACAGAATCAGTCAAAGAGTGATCTTCCTATAATTTCAAAGGACCTTCCTTGAAGATCCTTTTGACTGGTGTCTAGTTGGTTCACCTTGAAGACAAAAAATAAGGGTACCAGATCACCAATCAATCAATCAATCAATCAATCAGATGAATAGGTACTACCAGAATACTTACTCATCTACAAACCAGATGAATACTTACTCATCTACAAGGAAGGTACATCAACCGGTCTCTGGTACGAATTGCCGTTCTTTACGTTCTCTTTCTTCTAACATGTGGAGAAATACGACAAACAAGGGGTTGCCCAGTTACATCAGAGCGTGATTCGTGCCAGTGGAGCGCGGCTTCTGCACGGCGTCGATGCGACGAAGTTGGAAGAAGTCTTTGGACAAGCCGTTATGGCTGTTATTAAAGTAACAAACAACCGTCTTGACTTAGTCATGTACCCTCTCAGAAGTTATCTCTACGGTGTCAGGAACGGCATCATCAGGGATACACACATACATACACCAGTAGTGTTATTTGTTAAACACGCGACCAGGTGGTCTCCCTGCAGCACTATGGTAATGTCGCTGTCAAAGCAAGATCTTGAGCTACTTGCTGGTCCTCTATCCAAATAATCAGCTTGGACAACACTATATCATACAAGACAACTCCAACTCGTGTTGAATTAGATAAGCATAAGTAAGTAAGTTACTTCTTTTCTAACTCCAACAACACCAATCTTCGTGAAGATTTCGACGTGATCATCTTCAACTTTCCCTACCCCTTGAGCTTATCCGAATCCGACGCACGAGGAGGCGTGCAGAAAGAAGCACAACAGTTGGTGAAGATGTTTCTCTCATCTTAAGGGTTGAAACATTTCATTTCTACATGCTTTTCGCCTTGCATATTCAAAATACTATCACCACTACTTTTCCTACTGAACGTGGTGTCCCTTAGCAATACGGTCAACATCTAAAGATGAAATGCTTCACGCTTTAATTATCTGCAGAAAAGCTACTTTCGGGTGCTCGAGGGGAAATCCATCTCAGTCTGGTGAACCAGCAGTTCAGATCGTGGTGTGTGACACAACTTGCGAATGTTAAGGCTAACACTAAATGAAACAACCGGGTAGTTTTTACCTCTCAACCTTAGGCTTATCCCATGATGCAATGTTAAGGCTATTCGTCGGACTAATATGCAATGTTAAGGCGAGTTGATGAAATAGAGGCTCTAGCCTTAAGTTGCGCCACGCTTCTCGACCGCGCTCTTGTGCCACGCAAATCGTTAATCTATCTATGCATCAGATATTTTTGCTTCTAACATGAAATGCATCAGTCCGTGGTTTCGACAAGACGAGGCTATTGATTCGTCGTACTAAATCGTTAATCTATCTACTTATGCATCACATAGCACACATGTCATGATCTATTCTTCTAGAAGTAATGCTGTAGTAGATCATGTATCCTTGCTTCTAACATGAAATGCAGCCTCTACCTCTCCGAAGTCCGTGGTTTCGACAAGACGAGGTGGAAGTACTACAACTGCCGGTTTGGAGATGAGCGAGAGAAGAGATCGGGGAAATTAAGGCCTCAAATTGTAGCAATATGCTGAATAGCTACAGCTCAAGTAGACATGGATGATGAAGCTCCTTGTAGCTCTGTAGGCAGAGCTAATCTTAAGGCTCCTTGTAGCTACACAACCTGGTAGCTCACACTATCCGTCCCATGACATGACATCCCTTGTGACTCAAAGGAGAAACTGAGAAGGGGGAATAAAGAGGGAAACTTACTACCCACTCCACCGCGGATAGTATAAAGCAAGCTACGTAGTCGTGTGAAGAGGGAAAGAATCTCCTTGTCGGAAGCACGCGCTAATGATAGATGCCCAGAACAGAACGAGCTGTAATGATAGTAGCCACTCTATAAGTAACGAGCCCATCAAGGAGGTAAGAAAAGAAGAGGGACCATGAACTGATAGTACCCACTCTATAAGTAACGAGCTAAAAATGATAGTACCCACTCTGTAAGTAAAGAAGAGGGAAACCCACTCTAAGTAAAGCAAGCTACGTAGGTGATTGGAATGCTAGGACCTTCGTTTTCCGACGCCGTCTACCTGATGTACCAGTCGACGAAATCAATCCGGAGACCAACCAAATTCTCGGGAGTGTTGACGACAAAAGGGCCTTGTTACGGCTTTACAAATTTGATTAGACTAATTACTATTATGCCTTAAATTACAAGTCCTAATAAAGATAAATAATAATTTCTGTGGTTTATTGATTGTTTCGTCTCATGTGGAACTTTTTTGACTTCTATCTAAGGTTTACCCGCTTAATAGTTGTACTTTTAGAAAATATAATCAATAAGTAGTACTGAAGATTGTTTGCTTCTCTCCTTGTTAAAAAACACCGTCTAGTCGTCCTTTCATTATTATTTTAAAAAAATGGACGTTTCTTGTCTTGCGTCATTTGATGCTCTCTTCCTCCTCAACTGACCCGTGTACATGTACATGGACAACTAGAAGGACAACTCTAAGAACTCAAACATTATTATAAATTCCTCTGGTCATCTTTCTTCTTTTCTAGTTAGGTCGGCTCCACCACAATAATAGTACATAGAGTCGTGGCCGAGGTGTGCCATCTAGTCCTCGTCTGATCATTTTATACGTATAGACTCTAGGTCTACAGGACCAGTTGTTCATCCACATCTACGTTCTTTCTTGCCTCTTCTTCTAACCTTAGAGCTGATCCGATCTCAGCGTGAACGTGAACGTGAACGTGCTGCAAAAGTTGCACTCCGCGAGTTGCAACACCGAGTTCTGGTAAACGAACTACTAGCAAAAAGACATCAGGCCTTAGCCCTACAGCAGTCAACGCTGACGCAGAGAATATCGCAGAGAGTGTTATGCTAGTTTTCTCAGATATACTGATATCGTCCTTTCAGCAGGAATAAGGCGGTGCTTGCATCGTACTATTCGTTCATCATGATTCGAGGATAGTGATTTTTTTACGTTGATCAACTACTTCTACATCGTGATTGCAACCAGTGCTGGTGTCCCTGCTGATTCAATAAATTGCTTGCAAATGATCAAATAAGAAATCTAAGATACAAGACGGTCCAGAAAAGCAGCGTGTCGATGAAACCCATTCGTGTTCCTCGTGTAGTAGTTGCATCATCCTCTCCTGGTCGCACTGTTTTGCCTGTTCCGGGTCGTATTTCGTCGACCTCAACCAGTCGCGTTCGTACTGTTTTGCCTGTTCCGGGTCGTGGTATTTCTTCTATCTCAACCAGTGCTGGTGTCCCTGCGGCTTCTAGTAGGGGAACAACCGCCATCTCTACTGGCGTTAACAGGGAAAAGCCGCGTTCATCTTTGGGGTTGTTTAGCGGTGGTGCGCCGTCTGGAACTGGAGGGCTAAGCTCAGCAGTTCCAATGGTGCGTCAAGAAGGTGCAACGGCTGCGGGAGCTCTCTGTGTTGCCGCGCGTAGTAGCCCTGCTAACGGATTACAAAAGCCGACGACTCGCGCGGCAAGTGTCAATACGGGCGGCAGCTCAACAAATGCAGGTCCTCCACCCGCGGTAAGCATCTCAACAACAACTACAGCCAGCGACAGAAGCACTGGGCCCCTGTCCTCCACTAGTACAGGTGCTAGGGATCATATGCTGAGGAATCCCTTCATTGGGGGCCCTCCGGCTGTCGTGGAAAAGAATGCCAAGAAGGGGTCTGCCCGCCAGTTGGTTCCCTTGAAACGACTGCTCCCACAAGAAGGGCAACATGTGGGAGTAGTTGCGTTAAATAGTACAGCTATGGGCACAGGAGTGTCGGCAAATAATATGGGAGGTAGTACATCAGGAGCAGCTCCAGCTGCAAATGGTACTTCTACAAGAAGTACTTCTACATCACCACCGGCGCCTGGACGCGCCCCTTTGGGTACTATGGCGGGTAGTTGTTTGCCTAAGGCAAGAGGGCAGCAGGTCATCAGCGCATCAGCGGGTTCATCTGCATCAGGAGTCGGCGACGGGAAGACAGGGACCACTAGCTCTAGCATAGTAGACCACACTACATCTTCTGATGTGCCGGTGAAGCAGATGAAAAGCGCGCCTCCAGCTGCGGTGTCAAAATCAGGCGCAGCTCCATTGGCGAAGCATGGGATGAGGGTCATGACCACAGCTAGGCCTGACGCTAGCCCTGTCGCGGCTGGGGGCTCGGGTCTAATCAAAAATGGCTTTACCGCTGCCCCGTCGCAAAAAGTTATGCCGCACTGCCCGTTGCGGCCACTGTTTCCTACTCGCAGCGCCTCTATTGTTCCGAGTCATGCTGTTCGTCCTGGTGTAATTCAAAAGGTTGCTCCTGCTCGTCTGCAAAATGTGGTCTCTTCAAAAAGCTCTTCGGTTGTTGCTGGGGTGCCAAAAGCAGGACCCCTAAAAAGCTCTTCGGTTGTTGCTGGGGTACCAAAAGCAGGACTCCTTCAACATACTTCCAATGCCCAAGCTCGTGTTCTAGTTCCTGTGTCCTCCTTGATGTCGCGTGCTTCTGTTTTAGCGCGACCACAAGGTTCACCAAGCGGTACAACTAGTGGGGCTTCTTCGTCGTCCTTGTTTGCAGCTGCACCAGTACGAGGAGTAGGAGTTTCAGGAGGAGTAGTGCAGACCCAAACAACTAGCAAAGCGAGCGCAAAGGCGAGTCTTGCTGGGGTACATCTCATCCCTCCGATGCGCTGTTTTCAACCACAACAAATCCATGGACCTCAAAGTGTAGCCCCACAACGCACACAACAAGCAAGAAATACGAACTCGATTATTAAGGGCCTTAAGGCTTCAGCTACAACTCTTTGTATTTGTTCTAAGAGTCTAGAAGTACTAGCATTAGTCCTACTAGTGCTTCTAGTAAGGCTAAGGAGGTCATCTTCTCTTAATAGACAGAGAGACCGACATCGACATTTATTCGTATTCAATTTAATCTCTCAAACTTATTCGAATTCTAATCTTCCCGTTATCATGGCGCCACCGCGGTCTTCGCTGCCTAGGACAAGCAGAAGCATGGCGCGAGGACGAGGTCCAGCGCCGCGTTCTTCACCGCCTCGCGCAGTGCCAGTTCGCAAGGGATTCGAAAAATCGACACACCATCCCTATCCCAAGGCAATGGGAGGTGCCGCCCCACAAGGACAAGGAAGATCGCATATCGGCGCCGCTCAGCCCTTTCGTAGGTGACGATTATTTGAACGGATAATAGATACCATGAGAACCCACCCTGCTCAGGTCCCAGCTGATGAAAACTTTTGTCCACCCATCTCTCTCAATCTTTCAGTACACCAAGCCATAGTTGTGAATATTATGTGTCATAATAAATATCAATTTGAACCACCTTCATATGTAGTACAACTCGGAAATCTTCTTGAGGACCTTTTACAACATTTGACAGACAGACCACACATGTTCAACATAGCTTTTGAAAACAAGGCTAGAAGTACTACGAAAAAAACCCATTGTCTCCTGTAGTCGTATGATCATGAGCTACAACTACGTTTGAAGTAAAAATACCCGCCGATGAAGTTCTTGTCTAAGTAGTACAACTAAAAAGAATTACATCACTTCTACTTCTTACAAGAACTTAGGTTCTACTTGACCACTTTGACGAATGCAAACATCATCTATGTCATATCAAAGCGTGTCTATCAAAGCGTGTCTTATGTAGCAATATGATTCAAAGAATTTTTTATGAGTTTTACTTCATAATCCGTGACAGCCTGTCATTCTCAACCCTCACTCATACACTGTCTCCCACGCCCAGACTGTCTGGAGCCATGGCCCCTGAAATCAAGCCAAGAATCTTCTAACCCACCTGCTTGAATGATAATCCCCCATGGATGATGAAGATTCAGCTGCAACTACTGCCCAGCAATACATAAGCGGCCCGGATGCAGGAGAGAAGGACATGTTGTGAATTTCATGTTGTGTTCATGTTGTTGTCACCAGCACAATCTTCTTCCGGCGTACGAAAATCTTATCTGATGATGCATTACAGATTGAGTCGTAGGTGCGAAGGCAGTGTGTGCACGACCCCCTTTATGACTGCTTTGATGATCCTCCCACGCGTTCATCAACAGACGAGCATTGCAAGATAGAATGGAAAAAGATGAACAAGAAGATGGTAGAAGTTATATCTCTCCTCTTCGTAGAATCAGACTGATGTGCTGGAAGCTGCAGAACCGATATAATCAGATGTTGCACTCATCCTGCCACAGTGTTAACAAACAACCAAGGATCCAAGAATTGCCCATCTGATTTGCTTGACGTACATCCACTTCAATGAAACCAGGCACTCGTGACGTTTGTGGCTCCTGTGAGTCAACCCTCATGAAGATGTGGCCTCCAGATTTAACTTTTCCTTGTACAACTCATTCATCCAAAAGTAGGCTGTTCTTGTGTAGAGTTGGTAGATGAAATCTAGATCGGTGTTAAGCGATTAGATCTGCATATTGAAAGAACAATAGTCGTATTCCATTTTCCTTTTCGTTTTCTAGTAACCATCAAAGAAATCTGTGGGTCATCAAGAACAAAAAAACTTCTCCTACGAAGACAGTCACATAAAGCAGCACGACCTCAACAAGCAAAATGACAAGCGGTACAGCAAGGTGGCAAGAGCAGCACGACAACGATCGTGCACGTGAGCCATGCCCGGATAGGATCGTAGAGGATCTCGGCGGTGCTTTTGGGATGGGGTGTATTGGTGGTTTCCTTTGGCACTTCGTTCGAGGAGCACGAAATAGTCCAAAGTTATGAAGCAATGGGAATTATATATATATAAATACAAGGGTTGTACTAGTAGTCTACTAGATAATAAGTATCTAGATAGATATGAATATTGAAATAGAAGAGTTCGTTTTGTAGTACTAGATAAGTGTGCTCTACGGCCATCATGAACGATGGTAACAGGGACAACACAATGCATAGATAAATGTGCCAACAGTGGTCGTTCGAAATCGAGAAGAAATGTTTCGAGCCTAGTACAGTGAGGGTATATATAAGTGAAAGAAGAAGAGCCTTGGTCTAGAAGAAGAGCCTTACAGTCTGCGTTTTCATTAGAATCTTCATCAATGTTGTTGCAAGAACCGCTCTCTCTCTCTACATTAGAATTCTCTCTCCACTGTTGCCCATTCTCCCCAAGAACGTAACCTCCCTTCATCCTCTGGCGAGCGACTTGCTGGTGCATTGTACCATGGTAAGATGCGAGCACCGATTTTAGGTGGAAGCTTCGCAGTGTGGGGTGGTACCTTTGCAACTTGCGACTGTACCCTACAGTACATCCGACAAACCGATGATAGTTGGAACTCAATCATGTCGGGCTTTCTGACTGGTGGCGTTTTAGCATTGAGAACAGGATGGAAGTCGGCAGGGAAAAGCTTATGGTCCACCTCTGAATCATGTTTCAATGTACTAGAAAAAGCATGAGTGATTAGAATTAGATGAATCATACTTACTAAAAGCCCATCTACTTCAATAAACTCCATCTCCGACACATTAGAAATCATGATCATCCCACACCATCACCATTCTATAGATACACCTCTTCCTTTCATCCTCCGCAGTCGTTGGAGGCGTTATTTTGAGTTGTATTGAAGGTGTCAGTGCGTTGATGGCTAGGCAATTCCAGAAGACTCCTCGGGAACAGATGCTAGAATCTTTAGAATTCGAGAAGCAGCAACAGGAAGCAATGGAAGCAAAAAGGAGGATGGAAGAAGCTGGCGATTCTGGCTCATCTGGAGGAGGCATGTTTGGAGGAAGTTCCTTATGATTTGATCATGTCGTGCAATTATAATGGTTAGTAGAAGTAGAAGTAGATGGTGAAAATGCTAATGTGCTGTTTCTTTTTCTTGAGTAGTAGAGCATGATATTGACGGGTCCTATTGACGTTGACTCCTACCGACGTTGACTCCTATCGACGTTGACTCTCTTGATAAGTATTCTCATCGAACGTCGTGAATCGCGATACCCAAGTAGAATAGCATCACTTTCATATCTCTTCGGCAATGCTGCATCGCCATTCCAGTTCGGTGGCGTGTCATCGATGATGGGTGAATATCTTGGTGGCGGTGGAAGCGAGCAAGTAGCTATGGAAGGCAGTGTGAGTGCTGGAGAAGGCTTCGCAGATTCCACAACGACTTTACTTAAGGCTGAGTTGTGCAACGATTCAACGATTCATCCAGAAGTGTTCAACAGTTTCATTGGCCTTAGAATGCAAGAAACTTACTCTCCCCAAGAGATAGCCTAGAAAACTATCTTGTATCTTTAGCCAAGTAGATAATTTCAACAGTCAATAATAATAATGAACAGTTTCCTTTTCAGGATGCCAAAGAAATGAAGGGAGGAACTAAATAGCTTACCAACTGGAAGGGACTGAATTGTTTTGAGCTCTAACTTACCAACTGGCTTTACATCATCCTCTGATGGGAGCGGTTCTACTTCCAGTACATTTGAGAATGGTGGTCTATTGCCGGAGGGCATGGCAGCAGCAGCAGCGCACGATACATTAAGACATGGCATGATGAGAAGATGACCTTCTACTTGTACCAAGATCATGTTGATTCTGAGAAAAACAGAGCTGAGAAGATGATCATCATAGTGTAGCTCCTGTGAGTAGCAGCATAATAAAAGTGGAAAGCTAAACTTATTGATACTCGCTTCGCGATAATTAGCGCTGTGGAATGTACAACTTGCGCTCTAAATACCACAGGGGCATCAAAAGGAGGTAGCTGGCTGAGACTTCCAAGACGATAGGCAAGAAAACGGGAATATTAGTGATGTTGAGAAGCTAGGATTTACATGATGACTCACAAGAAGAACATATAATTCTGTTCATGTTGAGATTGTCATCGATCATGGATGAATACCATAAGCACAGTTCTTGTTGTAACTCTATAATTTGGATGTCAATATGCTGGAAATGAAACAGGGAACAAGGAAATTAAAATTATCGTTTCTTGGCGGGTTCGCAGCGGCGAGCTCTTACAAATGTGTTGTCCTAGTTGTATCGTTTAGGTTTATCAGTTGTCAGTTGTGTCTTTGCAGTGTTAAAGTTTATCGAATCGTCCGAATGATTGTCCTCTATTGGTAAAAGCTCCTGTTCTATTTTTTCAAGCATCTACGAGTACGACCTCATGATTGATGTTATTTATCAACGGCTGCAGGTGAAAAATACGAAATTATATTGCTGCGTTTTTCATTCGCCTGCACGAATCATGACTCGCAGGTTGTGCTTCAGACACCCTCAGCAAGCACAGCTGAGGAATTCCAAGAGCCATCATGCAAGATGTTGCATAAAGAAGATTCTAAATGAATGGCAAACCCCCTAATAAGTTATCCCATGTTCTTCCAAGCCTCCTCACAGACCTTCAACGATCTACAAGACCACGTTGAGAATACAGCAAATAAGATGAAGCTGGAAGGAGATGCAGAGTAAGCGCTCGCTGCTTCATCTTGATGTTCGCGAGCTGTGTGACAACTATAGAAATACCATATATGGACATATGCAAGATAGCAGTCACTTTGTAGTTAAAGAAGTGCTCCATCTTCTCAAGCGTTCAACATGTATCACCATGACGAGATATCGAGAGAGCGGGAGCATGCAGAGTTTGGAGCGGGAAATTACAGGAGCAGTATGATTAGTCATTCTTGATAATATCTCTCTTCTGCCTGCTCTAATATCCTGCTCGATTAATGAGACACTAAATGTATAAGTCGAGGCATTTTCTTTTTCATGGATTACCTAAGAAACGCGCGTCGACTTCGATAAAGATCAATCAAACGTCATCAATCATCATGGCCACGACAAACGGCAACGCGCCCTCTACGGCTTTATGCCGAGCCCACAGTCGCGGCTCGGCCTTCATTACTATGGATCAACGTGCCAGTCGATTCCAACCAAATTTTCCGATAAATTTTGATAGAGAAGAGCACGGGACAACACCTGAGGATGAGCAGATGTTGGATCATCCTGGTACTGATGACTTCGAGGATGGTGAGGGTGACGGCCATGCACATGAAGACGAAGATGGTTAAGGGTAGGTTAAAGGTGCTTTTCTTACCGCTTTTTATGCCTCTCCTAAGGGAGAAAGGCATAACAAGCGGGGTAAGCGAGCACCAAAAACCTAACTCTAAGATGGGATGGATAACATGGATTTCGATGCACAGGAAGAAGAAGACGAGCTACAACACGGCTCATCGTCACCAGGAGACGATGATGGTGACGATGACGAACCTCATGAGCGTCCCAGACAGGAAAGTCCCTGTGAAACGGCTAGTCCTGACGTAGACTTGCTAGCCGCAGCACAAGCCGAGATTGAGCAGGAGTTGGAAGATATACGCCAACAAGTTGTTATGTTGGAGGTGGTAGTCCTAGTACTAGTAAGTCTAAGTACTATGAGAGACGAGGAGAAAATCAGAAAGCTTACTAGATCAGTCTGATTCTGTGATAATTTTATGAGCATGCTCAAGTGACTCACTTATCTCTACGGGGGGTACTAGGTACAGTACTATCTTCAGAGATACACACACACACACGCATGACATCAACAAGGGACTAGCTACACAAGTAAATCTTCTTCTAATAAGGAGCGCGAGGTAGATCAAGAGCGAACGCGGAGTGCGGTCGTAAGTCGCAAAGGGTCTGCCGCGAGGGATCGGTCTCGCTCAAATCGCAGTAATAAGTCTAACGGCAGCCGCAAGGTCACATTCGATCTAGAGGAGGAAGGAGGACAGCACCAGCAGGCACACACAGGAGTGGAGGTGAGAGCAGAAGCGACAACAGCAGCAGCAGCAGCAGCAGCAGTAGGAGAGACAATTACAAATGACCTGGTACTAGTTGTCGATGTCGATGTCGACACTTGTTCTAGAGGAACATCACAGCTACTTTTAAGGCTCAGCTTTCAATGGTCATTTAGATTGGAGTCACTGAGATCGAAGAGGCGACCCCTTCTTGAGAGAACCAACAGGGGAAAGAAACGAAGGGAAAGGGGAGAGCTTTGAATGGGGTCCCTTCCGTTCAGAGTCATGATGACCATTGAAGGCTGAGCTTTAATACTTCTAGAGCAGGAACAGCAGCTAGTACAACATGAGAGCAGCACGACAACTGCTTCTAACGGCAATTATGAGGCGGCAAACAACATCAGTGAACAAAACGTCGAGATGACTGAGGACTCTTCCTCTGGATCCAGTTCATCGTCGTCTTCTTCGAGTAGTGCATCCTGCTCATCGCCGGACGTAGCACTTTCGTCGCCCGACGACGGCAAACATCATAGTTCTACCTCTATGGAGGACAGCGGGTCACCCGATAGTGTACATGTTGCGACAGAAGAAAGCTCCTCTTCAGAGGCGGACGAAAACGAAGGAACAAGAGAAGCAAATGATGGGCGGGCTTTGAACTACACTAGAAATGGTCCTGGTTCAATTTCAGGGGCTGCAGCAGGCACAGCTTCTTCTTCTGTTGAAGCTGCACCAACGAGTGGATCAGGCTCGGCCTCCGTAGGTGCTGCTGCTGGTGCGATCGTGCTAGTGAACGGAGCTCAAGTAGGTTTAGGGAATAACGACCCAGCTACGGGGAGTGGTCATCTGTCCGGTTCCCGCGACTCTCCTGGATCTGGTAGCGAGGAACGTGTCCTGAATCCCGGAGCGATAGTGCCTTCTACCTTACCAGCGAAATTGTCTACCATAGTAGAGGGCACGGAAACGAGCCGCATTTCGGAAGCTTCAACGCCGACGAGCAATACGGTGAAAGGAGGAGCAAGATTCGAAAACAGACAGCGTACTTGTTGATGGATCTTTTACCTGTAGAAGCAAGTCGGTCCAGCGTCATTTCAGCTTATACTTCATCTACTTCTAAAACCTGTGGTAGTTTTGTTCTTTACATCCAGCATTCTATCAGTGTATCTGCATGGACATTCCTATCTTGTTCACTCAGACCAACCATACTAGATTCCACTGAAATTCTTGACGAGCTAGCTTCTTCTAAGAGTTGAAAAAGCACATTTTTGATAGCTGGAAATCAGGTGGCCGTGCTACAGTTTGCTGTTGATCCTATGAAAGCATATCAGTATCAGTACTATGCACTTATCACTATCATGTATCGAGTATAATAACCAACAGATTCAAAGAACACACTTGCACAATATCAAAGTTTTAGGACTTCAACAAGTCAATTTCAGTTTGAAATATCAATCATCCATAAATTTCTGATTTTATCTTGTTTTAATTCAATTCATTTTCTGGCAATCGCTTTGTAAATCAAATCTGAGACACGGTTTTGGTGTCAAAAATTTGAGTTTGGTTGGTGAAATATGACCAAATATGACAATATGTGGATGAATCTAGGACATTCTGAAGGATGACGATGCTAAGAATTGGGATTATGACGAGATGTCGAGAAACTTTAGAATGTATCAGATTCTATGCTCAAAAATTTTCAGAATTAGTGGTATCAAACCTCTAACCCATATAGAATCCCACAGTTACCTAACCTACAGTTAGCACATCAAATACTCAACAAGGACGTTCTCATACTCATACTGATCGTATGTCGTGGGCAGACTCCTATCCTCCTAGGATCGTACTTGTGTTAGGGCGTACTCATGTGGTATCCTACTCGTACTCATGTGGTATCCTACTCGTACTCATGTGGTATCCTACTCACCATTATCAGCCCTTGTTCTAATCTATCAACAGAATTCTTCGCTTCGCGCAAGGCGGGTGCATCACGAAGTGGGAGTTTTGAGGGGAAAACAGCGGATACACCAGCAACGACTGCGTCGGGACACTCCGTTACGAGCATTTCAGCCGTCTCGAATCTGATGAGTGGGCCTGCAAAAATTTTGGTAAGTCCGCCGACTACAGGTGGTCCACCGTCCTCTGGTGCCACGACCGCCTCTGCTTCTGCGAGTCTAAAGGCAAATAGCACGACAACATGCAGTGCAACTACATCTTCAACAACATCAACAGTTCCAGCAACAGTTCCAGCGGCAGCATGCTCAGCGGTGGTTATACCTCCGCCAGTGCCCCAGCAGGTGCCTTCAACAACGCCTGTAATGCCTAAGCGTGGAATGGAGAGAAGCGCGACGCCTGAAGTCTCCTTGGACAAAAGAAAGCCGAGCCCTAGCATTCGAACTCTGACTAGCTTTTTTGGGAAAGAATCACCTCCAGCAGGGACACGGATGTCCCCAGCGACTGCAGCGAGAGAAGCCGTGGGGGAACAGCAGCAAGGAATTAAGCAGCAAGGAATTAACAGGAGCAGTGCTCAGCAACAACAAACGGCTCAACAGTCTCAGCCTGTGTCTCAATCTAATATGGCTCAATATCAAACTCAAGAACACCAACAGACTTATCAACTACGGCAAGGCGCAGTAGTACAGGAGCAGCAGCAAGGAGTTGCAGCCTCTTCAGGTAGTACATTCGTGACACCGCGAGAGGAAGAGCATAATGTTACGGGTAACATGGGTTCTTCAGGAGCAAAAGTAGGAGCAAACTACAGTGGCGACGAGATGAATTCCGGTGGCATGTTGAGAGTCTCCCCAGTAGGTAGTTCTTGTCCTACGGTCTTAGCAGGTTGTACGTCGGGTGCTTCACCTCCTAATGTTATGGTTATAACTACATTTAGTGTCCAAGTCCATCTTCCTCCTTCATTTAGTGTAGTGATCCATCCCCTTTTGCCTCGTTGTGTTCTCATGAAAAACAAGGGAAATAAAGGGGTCGAGATGAGGGGACCAAGATGGATTCAAGCTGAGTCTAATCCTAGTGCTGCAGCTGCGCCAGGATACACGCCACGAGGCGAAGAGAGCACGCCAGGTGCATCGAGCGCCTCAAATAGCAAATTGCGTCGAAGAGGTGGAGCAGCACCGTTGAGACTGAGGGGCAAACCTTCTGGTGCTCGTGGACAGCAGCATCAAGAAGGTGGGATGGACGTGAACAAAGGCAAGATGACAAATACAAAAGGAGGCAAAGGACCACAAGTAGGCAACAACACCATGATGATGAGCATGCCGATAGCTCAACAACAAAATCAGCAACCTTTCAATCACGGTGCTGCTGCTAACCATCTTTCAATGGGACACCAAGGAAAAGGAAAAGCTCCTACTTTTGGTCATCAACTACATTTAGCACCCATGCCGCCTTTGATGTCCGCTTTTCAACCAGGAGGTGTACTAGGGGTAGGGCATCATCAAATACCTCCACCTAGAAGTAATATGCAGATGAACAAACGGCCCAGCATGTGGACTCCACGAATCGTTCCTCCTCTTGTTGCAGGTGTGCAGGATCCTAATTACCCTGAAGATGGAGGACTCGAAGTAGATGGAGAGGACGGCAACATTGACGTCAACGATGACGATGAAGGCACGATTCTAAACGGTGCATTGCCAGTACAACCGCCGTCATCGGCGACAGGTTTTCCATCGAATAATCAAGAGGCGAGGGCGCAGAGTCTTCAACGCGGCTATCCTGGCTTTTCCTCAGGAGCTTTGCGAGGAGTGCCATCTCAAGGTATAATGAACCGCTCTGCCTCTTGGTGCTCAGCTGAACAGCAGGACACAGCCGGTGCCTCCTGTAGAAGCGTCTTTTTGTTTAATCCTATGGGAGGAAACCAGGTACCTGCAGCATCGACAATGAAGATGATGGGTCCTGGAGGACAGCAACAGCAACAACAGCAGCAGATGTGGGCGAACAAAGTTAAGGGTAGACTCAAAGGCTTTATTCTTTGGCACTAGAATGAAACTTCCTTGTTCATCATTTCGCAATAGTGTGACAGTCCTCGTGAAGAGAACTTTACTCTTGACAGATTGACTGACGTACCAGTAGTGATCATTTCATCATCTGGCACTTCTACTTCCTTGTGCACTATTCTCTTTTAGAAATAAGTACTTTCTCTTGTTCTAATAATCCCTACAATCCAACAAGTTGCAAAGGTGGGTTTCTCCTTCAGCCATCGAGGGGCGCAAATCCACCTACAGTAGAAGCAGAAGCGGTAGAAGCAGAAGCGGTATTAGTAGAGCAAGACAGTGATCCACAATTTGTTGATCCACAACATCTTCAGGGCCATCGAGAAGAAGATTCAGGAGACGCCCAACAGGAGCCAGAAGCTGAATACATTGTCGACGCGCAACAGCAAGAAGCTGTCGATGACAGGCGTGAGAATCATGTCGTGAGCAATCCCAGTACAACTTCCAGGGGTCGCCCAGGAGCACGTGTGCAACAAAGTAGGGAGAGTCGTGCACGTACAGGGGACAGCGCACAGACAAGTGCCACATTAACTCCAAGGCATAGCGTGAAGACACTATCACCTGAAAGACGGGAGGACCTTCATAGGGATGTTTTGGGTGAGCACGAGCAGGAGGAGTATGACAATGAGCAGCCTCGAGAAGAAGACTCTGGAGGCGAAGATCACATGATAGGAGATGCTCTTGTTCAAGCTCATCAAGAAATGACTCGACAAGTAGAGTCGACTGGGGAACAAGGAGGTCTACTAAAGTCCAATAATCTGTTGCTTGGAGGTGCAAAAATTTCAGTTAACAGATTCGGTGGCCCAGGCCCTAGTGGAAATGAAATAGCACCTCGTGGTCACTACAACTTACAAATAAGAGGTACTTCTATAATGGCCCGCGCTGGGACAGCAGCTATAAGGGGTAGAAGCCCTTGTGCTTCTAGTATGATGAATTTTACTCCGCGAACGGCCTTGCAGATGCCTCCAGGATGTCTGTCGGTGCCGGTGCCACCGCCAATGCAATTTGGACACGCAACGGGAGGGATAGCACGTAAGGAGCATTATATTCGTGGTTCTTGTGGTTCTTGTTTATCTTTCTCTTTATTTGGTTCTTAATACACGCAACATCGTAGAAGTTGCTACGTGGTTCGAATGAATGAATGAACAACATCGTTTACATTGATGATCATCTTCTGTCAACACGACGAATAGGTTCTCCAATGCCATTACGTAGTCGGAGTCCACTGCAGAAATTGGAGTCTCGTGTCACTGACAGAAATAGTTTTTTTGCTCCTGCTGATCATGACGCCCATGATCTTGCAGCTCCTCACGTCGCAGGTGCTGCAGGAGGTGATGAGCTACGGCCGCGGACACTTCAACCTCCTATTTTGCAAATGCCTGTCGTGCAAGGTAAGGCGAATTTGTTTTCCTCAGCTGGAGGGTTTCTTCGACCAGGAGGTGCTTTTCGCACTGGAAATTTGGGTCTTCCTGGAAATTTGGGTCAACAACAAGATGCAGGACACCAGAGTAACAACTATGATCTCCAGCACAACAATTTTCAACATGATCCGCATCCTGCAACATCTAGAAGCGGAGGTGATCAAGGTCAAGATGATGTGGAAGAGCAAGATGCAAGGACTAATGTGGCTACAGGTAGCCTGAGCAGTTCTGACGACTGCTCATCATCTAGGTCGTCGTCATCAGACGACAGCGCAGCGGTAGACGAGGGGCCCCAAGGTCGTGATCATCAGATAGGAGAGCAGACTGGCGTGCGCGTGGGAGGTGGTGGTAGCATTAAGAAGACAGTCTCATCATCAACTACTACGACGACAAGACCTCTACTTGGAGCTCCAGCCACCCATAGTACAGGTAGTTCCGCAAATAACTCTAGAGGGACGCGGTTGGTGGTCACGAATCCGCACACGACGCCGTCTATAGGGCAGACGCCATCAGTTGCGCAGTCGGTTGGGTCCTATAATACAGACAGCAATACGACGAAGCATAGGCAAATTGACGAGCAACTGGTTTTGAGAGACCCTAAAGCGTTTGCCCAGAAATACTGTGCGACGCACGAAAAGCATGAAGATAACAGAGGGTCTTTGTTATGACAGGAGGCCATAGAAGTTCGAACCGAAGAACGCAAGGAGTGCAGACTCATAATTTGTTTTGTGATTGATGAAACCAAGAAAGCAGTTCTTGAAGATCAACTTCATACTCTAAGCCTCTCAAACGACAATCGAGCAACGCTTGGGCAGAAATTGAAGCAGATGGAAACGGAGAGAGCGGAGTTAGTCTCCCTTTTCTTGCAGTTGAGGGATCATGAGCAGCTTGCTGCGAAGGTAAGTTTTTTTTAGGCGCGACAACATTTTTTCCCTCTAGAAGTACCTCAATTTTCCGACGTACTTCTTGCAGTAAGTAGATCAGACACTTCATTTTCTCTGGAGAACTCTTATAACTAGACTTACGTTCATTCTTGTGGTAGAAGTAGGACTAGAAGTGCAACAACCTTTCGACCACACCTTTATGTTGCTAGAAGTATCACTTCCTTTCAATCTTGGATGATATCGTCCACATCCTCCACTCACCTCAGCACACCCCTTCTCTCGGCACGCGTGTTATAGGAGCCACGCCAGACGAGCTGGAGGGCAGTATACCAGTTTCAGTAAAACTCTGCGAGCCAGGCGAATCTTCTACGAGTACGCGCATTATGAGAAAAAAGAAGGGCTTCTTTGAGATGAATAGTTCTTCTGTAGCTGAAGCTAGGTTTCTCTGCCTCATGTAGATCATGTACTACAAATGTTACTCTTCCTTTTGTTCGACATGGAAACGAAAAGCAATGAATACACTCGATCAATAATGATCTTGACGTCAAAATCACGACCAATCCTTTTTGTTTCCACCTTCATCAATCAAGGGTACATCGAGCGCGCTTTGCAGGCGAATGGAAGCGAGATAATGCGCCTGAAATACGAGATTAACAGGCGTGACGAAAACGGGATTGAAGACGCAGATTTATTAGTTAAGGTGACTGACCAAGGGTAAGAGAGCATCCTCAGGCTCAGGCTCAGCATCAGCATCAGCCTTGGTCCTCTTTCCAAGTCTAGTGAAAGGCGTCAGGTAAAGGTATCCTCTGAGGGATCTTCATGTGGCGCGGTACGTCTAATTTAGGCGCTGAAGATGGAGGAGCTGCTGGAATTGGAGGTCTACTCCCGGAGAGTTCTGAAATTCTGAACATGAATAAGGAGCAAGAGAAGAAGCAACAACGCGAAGATCTGGGCAATCAGGATCTTGTTCAAGACCAGTTGTCCGGTGCTCGGCAACAGAGCGGTGGAAGCGACAAGCGAGGTCTCTTGGTCGTGCGATCATCACGATCAGAGAAGCAAGACCGTGGTCTAGACGGAGGAGCTGAGAAGCGTGCGTCGTCTTTTGGTATTGCTTTTTACAAGTAGAAGTACTTTCGTTTTCTTTATTACGTTTAAGTAGTATTTGCACCTTAGCCCACGAGTAGGCACATCATTATTTGTTTACTCACTCCCCGTTTCTTGTGAAGTACTTAGTGCGCTCATCCTCTTGCTACGCGAATGGCGCTAAGCCAACGGCCGACTGCAAACTCGACTAGGCCAAGCATACCGAGGTGATTCAGGGACAAAATCTACTGCTACTACTATCTTACCGGGGGGATTGAAGGACAACATCTGCTTCGGATACTAGCATACCAGACTGATCCAGGAGCAAACTCTCATCCTGATACTAGCATACCATGGCGATTCAGGGGCGAAATTTGCTCCTGCTACTATCATACCGGGGGGGCTGCAGGGACAAAATTCGCTCCTGTCACCATCATACCGGGGGGCTGCAGGGACAAAATTTGCTCCTGTCACTATTCTTCACATATTTTGCTTTGATTCAACTTTTCTTGCATGATTGATGCTGTGCTTATCTCTTCGTCTGGAAATGAATTCGATTAAAAGGAGATATAATCAGAAATTCTTGGATATTGAGCATTTCAAAACTATTTCAGTTCGAAGTTAGGTCTTTAGAACTTGGAAATTCTAGAATATGCTGGATTTGCAGGTTCTAACAAGTTCATAGACGCTATAGCTTGACACTTTTTAGGATTCCTAAGCATATCAAGTCTAGAATAGGACAACTCTTATCAATTAGGTCTCTAAAGCTTCACAATCCTAGAATATGCTGGACTTGCAGGCTCTAAGAAGTTCATAGAAGCTATAGCTTGATACTTTTTAGGATTTCTAAGCATATCAAGTCTAGAATAGGACAATTCTTATCAGTTAGGTCTCTAAAGCTTCACAGTCCTAGAATATGCAGGATTTGCAGGCTCTAAGAAGTTCATAGAAGCTATAGCTTGATACTTTTTAGGATTTCTAAGCATATCAAGTCTAGAATAGGACAATTCTTATCAATTAGGTCTCTAAAGCTTCACAGTCCTAGAATATGCAAGTTTCCAGGTTCTAAGAAGCTCATAGAAGCTATAGTGTGATACTTTTTAGGATTTCTAAGCATATCAAGTCTAGAGTAGGACAATTCTTATCAATTAGGTCTCTAAAGCTTCACAATCCTAGAATATGCAGGATTTCCAGGTTCTAAGAAGCTCATAGAAGCTATAGCGTGATACTTTTTAGGATATTGAGGCATGTTAGACCTAAAACAGCACAATTCCTATCGATTCGATCTCTAAAACTTCACAATCCTCGAATATTTAGGATGTACAGGATCTACGAAGCACATAGAAGCTATATCTTGACACTTTTTAGGATTTCTAAGCATGTCAAGTCTAAAACAACACAATTCTTATCAATTAGACCTCTAAAACTTCACAGTCCTAGAATATTCAGGATTTGCAGTCTCTGAGAAGCTCATACAAGCTACATCTTGACACTTTCTAGGATATTGAGGCATATGAAACCTAAAATAGGACCATATCTATCCAGAGTTGTGACTTCTGACTCATGTCCAGTCATTCTCTTCGTCAGGAAATGAATTCAATTAAAACGAGATAAAATCAGAAATTCTTGGATATTGATAAGAATTTGGAAGAGAATTCCACACTTTCAGGACTAGTTTCACCTTTAACAACTCACATCATCATCATCATCATCATCATCATCGGGCCACTTTTGGGCTATGCTGGTATCGAATTTCGTTTCATTCGTCACTATTCTTGGGTCCCCTTCGTTCTTATTTTCTAAGTACCCAGTAACAACATTACAAATCGCAGGTCCAACCCCCCGGAGTATCCAAGGACCATTTTTCAGACCTCTCGATGCAAAATTTGCAAAACACGCTTTCCCTGAGCTGACTTTCGTACCGTCACCAAGAACTCCGCTGGGAACACGTACTTTCCAGTATTTGGTGCAGCTACTTAATTTTCGGTGATCATATCTAAGCTAGAAGAGGAGCATCACCATCTTCTAGTACTTTCTAGTACGGTGGAAGATCATACGATGCAGGTGAAAGAATTCTGATTTCCAGTGGAATATTGCTCTGGGTTTGATACTCCTACTGCTGCTTACAATAAACAAACTACAGTTGTCTGCAGTAGCGCGTCTACATCGGTGGGGCCCTCTGGCCCCTCCAGCGTGGTGACGCCCTTTGCTCCATACGCACTGAGTAACCGTGGCAGTATCGGGACGCCATATGTTAAGGTTGGAGGTCATTATCAGGCTGTTGATGTTATGTGATGCAGTGTGCCTGGTTCTGGGAGTTGTAGTAAAAAGAATAACCCTTCAACATATTCATTGAAATTGAGTACGAGAAAAATTACAGGTCGCACGAAGACATTTGCTGGTCTCCTTTTTCAGGCTGGTTGGAAACTCACTATTCAACTGTGTCTTCGTCTTCTAAGTAGCGCAGTGGCGTTTCACCAGCAGGGATACGGACATCAGGGCAACTGCAGCCGCCGATCGGAGTCGCTCCTCAGCTTTTTTTCAATGGTCGACTGGGAATCAATATTATGGAGATGATCATATGTGGTTGAGGTTGAGAATCTTAGCTGTTTCCTCTTCATGACTACCACCTATACCTAATAGATTTTCGTTCGTTTCCATAGTTCTACCTCCTTTCGTTTCCTTCGCATGAATTTGTCTGATCGATTAGCGTTCGACCTCGTCAAAATTCCTGTCGTCTAACAACCCATCTTGATCTTCTAACCTATCAAACATCAACAAATCGTCTCCTACTGGTGCTGGCGTTGTAGGCAACCTAATACAACCCAAGTTAGGTCCAGCTTTCGCAGGCAAGGCGAATCAGATGAGTGAAAGCAGTCTGGCGACCAGTTCGGACGTTCCTAGTGGAATTGCCCAGGGACAGAATGCGAAATTGGTAACTTTTGTTTTGGAGTGCTTGTACAACATGATGGGTCTACTAGTACTACGATTTTTACACCTAGGCATACTAGTACTACCATTACCACTTGTGAAGAACGAATCGTTTCTTTTTTCAGATTGTTGCTACTCGAGATCAGCTGGCCGGTGCCCAGGAGGTGGAAAACGCGAATTTCTGCAGTGAGCGTCAGGCCATTTGGTTATGATACTCGCAGCATAACTAATAGTTGAGCAGGAAGGTGTTGAGATGGTTCTTGAAGGATTGAATGGAGCATAAAACTTTTAAGTTCTGTACTTCTACTTCCTGCAGATGTTGATCATGTGCGTAGGCCTCTAGCTCCACTTACAACAGCAACATGTAGAAAAGATACTCATTGAACAAAATTTCTCTCCCACGACCCACGACGACCCTTTCCTATGTTCATGAGGCAAGCAAAAACTGGATAAGATCCGGCTAGCAACCTCGCCAACAGAATGTCAGCAAGAGTATTTGCAAGAGGTTTGTCGATTACAGGAGCAATTGTCGAACGAAGTTGCAGAGAAGCGGAAACTTCGTCAAGACTTGGAAGCAAAGTATGTTGATGCGTTTTTCTTCATTTAGTAATATTCGGCCTGACATTACAGCACATCTAGTACTCGATGAATGCAGCTGCATGCCTCATGCCTCTGTCTGTGATTCTTCTCCTCTTATTTGTTGATATTAGAGTTCCAAAAAGTTCCAATTTTTATTTTTGTAGTGCCATGCATATCCGAAAGGGAAGAGCTTGCGCGTTTATCCGAGAAGCTGCCGGCGACGGACGGGGTTAGTCTCCTTCAGTCTATACGCGAAAACTTTGATCCGTCGACTTTCAGAATTAATGCTTAGTGCACCATCTCCGATGAATTACTTGGTACACCTCCACAGGATGACTGCTTAGTGCACCATCTCCGATGAATTACTTGGTACACCTCCACAGGATGACGCGGGAGCGGGAAAGAAGTGCTTCAGAGAGAAGGCAGTTACTCTCGGAGAAAAACGCTCTTGCGCGAAAAGTAGAAGCAGAAGACACCGAAATTCGAAGACGCCTTGGGGAAATCGAATCAAGACTGATGCAGATGACAGGTACTTATGTTGATCTTGATCGTAAAGGAAATCTGTGAGACTGAAGATGCAAATGACAGGTGTAAGAATACAATCGAAGGAGGTAGTTCTACTACAGGTAGTTGTAGAAATCAAAGTTGTAGTGGAAGTTGTACCTCTACTGTGGGAGTACATCAACTAGTAGGTATTAACAAGAGCAGTCTGCTGGAAATGTTATGTCTTCTTCAAACGAGCACTGTACTCAACCCTACTAGGCTGCCGAACTCGATTAGCTGGCGACAAGAAGAGTCTCCGTGATTCTTTGCGGCGAAGTCTGGTCAACGTCGAACGCATTCGGGATCGTGTACAGACTCTAGGGAGGATCGAAGCGAAAACAATAGAAGCAGTCCAGACGCTGGAGCATGAGACACTTAAGTGGTTTTTGGTTTTTTCCCAAATAAATTCTTTCATCTTCATCTGAAGAAGCATCTTACTTAAGTAGTTACTTTCTTGTTTCTTTCTTGCGTTAATAGTTTTCAAGTGGGAAGCAAGTTCAAAGAAGATGCACTTTAAATGGAGATGAAAAATATGTGGGGAACATCAAGGTCTAAGACACGGATGTACCTAGATGGACGAGGAATGCCAAGACGCTTAGAGTTAGAAGGTGGGTACGATAGCAGTTTCAAGCGCGCGCCATCGGGATCGGAGGAGTTGACATACGAGGAAGACCGCTCTTCTGGCCAGGAAGACCAACCCCAGCCAGGTATGCTGTACCGGAGAAACAGCACCCTAGGGGATACAGAAAGAAGTCAGCTCGATCAGTTGGCAGCAAATGATTCCTTAGATGAGGATGTTGAAGATGGGGACCAGCATGTGGAGGACCAGCATGTGGAAGCACTACTTAAGGCTTCCCCTATAATCCTTTTCCTTCCCTGTAGACGGATTGATCCCTCAAAGAAACATATGCCTCCCAATACAAGGGAGATACTGACGCATATTTTTCTGGGGGGGTTTCCACCGGGATGAAGAGGGGAGAGCTCTAAAGCGCGACTTGTTGCTAGTTACGAAGAGGACGAGGGTGGTGACGGTGGTGACGGTGGTTGTAACGAAGTTGGTGGCGAGGAGAGAGTAAATGTACTAAGCGGCCATGGAAATGCTCCCATGATATTAGCGTCCAACGGTGTAGAGCCTGCTTCCGCATCAAACAACAATAACAGCAATATGATACTCCACGAGGAGCACACTGAAGAGAATCAAGATTTTTATGTAGCAACTTCTTCTAGGACCACTAGTGGTAGTGGAGCTACAACGACAAGAAAGCTTCTTCAGGAGCAGCAAAACACCTCTAGCTTGGCAGACGATGTGCTCAAACGCGCTAGAGAGTTGCAAGCGAGGGTAAGGCGTGCCTCGACGACGAAGCATCTCTTCGATGATGAAGTGAGCCGGATCAGCTCTGACGGGTCCTTTCTCATGCCGCAATTAAGGGGGTATGAATTAAGACTTACTTTTATTCATCTTAAGAGGCATCTTTGATCCCTTTTTCAAGAGGGAACTGCGTCAAAGATGCTTTCCAAGATGAATAAAAGTAAGGTCTAAATGAAAGAAGCCCCGAAGAACTGAGTTCTGGAGGCGGAGGAGGAGGTACTTCTGGAGTGGCTGAGGACGTAAAGCAGGAGGCAGAAGATGACAAGAAGAATTTGAACCTAGCTGCAAGTGGTGGCGGTATTCATCTTCCTCCTTCTGGAAATAAAGAAGCACGAGAAGCAGATGAAGGACATCATCAAGGAGCTACAACAAGCACAGCAAGAGTTGTACTAGGTGTATCGTCTTCAGCACATCATCAACAACCGGGAGTTGTACCTCCTCCAAAGCAGTCAAAGGTGGTCGTGAAGAAGGGTCCCCTCTGGAATACCAACTGGAGAGCCCGTGCGAGGGGTGGTGGATTACTAGGCGAAGAGGGCCAGCCACAACGAGGACCTGGTGTCCAGGAGGAAAGAAGTGGCATTTTTGAGAGCAGAAGTACGCATCACAGGTCACGAGACAGCCAAGTTTCATCGTCAGTGTGCAGTGAGGATCGTCCTGTAGTGAAACGATGGAAAGCGTCTTTGTTTGGACGTAATCGCGCACATAGTTCTGAAGAAGCATCACCGATTGGTCAGGGTTCTAGTAAGGCTGAAGCTGGCATGATCGGCAAGAAAGGAATCCTTGGAGGTCTTGGAAACGAAAAGCAGCCAGGACAGGGAAGGGATGTTATGCTCGTTGTGAGATCTGCTTATGGACAGAGAACGACGCCAAGACCGGCGTTATTTGTCACATGGAAAAACAGGACCGAGGGAACGACCTCAGCTTCAATTTGCTTGTTTTTAGTAACCGTACAGCTCGTCTTGTTTTGTTGCTTCTCTTTTGCTCGATTTCACTCGTCCTGCGGTGTATCTTGCTATCAAATGTCATGATCTAAGAAGCATTGTCAACGCGAGCAACTACATCAGGAGATGAAATTTAACGCAGCGTCCTCGAGTGGGCCTTCCTCTATTGTGGACGAAAGTAGGAAGTCGTTTTTGTTAGAGAGTCAGAGCAGTTTGGGCGCAAGCAATTTCAAGGCATCCCGGAGGTCCTTGTTCGGTGCACATCGTTCAGCAGCATCGTCGCCCAGTGACAGTGGCAAAGGACAGGAAAAGGTTGTAGCAGGTAAGACAACAACTACTAATAGTACAACAACAAAAATACCTGGACGAGGATCTGCACGTCGTACTGGAGCTGGAGGTCTGAGTAACAACAAGAATTATACTTCTACGACTTCGAAAAACAATAACAACAACAGCTCTGTATTGAGTTCGGTGGCGTCTCAAGCTTCATCATCGAAAAATCAACGCAGTGCCGGAATTGGACTTGAACGGAAGATGACATCAAGCAAGATGAACAACCCTACGAAAAAAGCAGGTGGAGCAGCTAGTATATCTTCTTCCTCTTCTGTTAAAGTTATGGACATCCACACTGTGTACTACTACTCGTAACTTGAAAGAACTAATGAAGTATTTGAAAGGGCGGTGGCATATAGTCCTAACTCGTGGTTCGAATGAATCTAGACTTCTAGCTTCATTGATCAGGAGCTTCTTTTTTTGTTCCTCTCGGGGATCTCGTCGTGACTCTACATTACTCTCTCGTGGATCTCGTCGTGACTCTACATTACTTTCCCTAATGAGCGCACGACCTCGTCCACAAAACCTGGCCCGCCCCAGTCGCGCTACATCGCACCTGGAGGTGGCAGTATTAAGGAAAGCTCCTTGCGCAGTAAAAACAAAGTCGTGTCATCCCCAGACACGGAAGACTCGTTTTCACTCCGTCGAGGAATGAGGAGTAACATGTTTTCCTTCTGAATGTCTGGACATGACGGAGAAGTGGAAGCAGACAAGCCTGGGAAGAAGACATGACGCGAAGGCGAACAAATGTCTGAAGTGCAAGTGGAGTGTGGTGGTCTGTTCTTGCTTCATACGGAGGAGAATCCGGATTTTGAGTTTTTCATTTACTACACGTGTTGATTCTTGTTGATTAGTAAAAGCTATATCTGACAACTCACAATTTAAGGTGGTCTAATGAAAATGATCATGATGAAGTCAAATTATGAGACATGTCGAGTCAAAAATTTGAAAATAGCAGATATTTTTGTCCATCTCCCTCGTATTGTTCGTTCTCTCTCAGATATGTAACGTTAAAACAACTCCTGCTCAGGAGACAACAACGAAGTTATTCTTTTTAGTAAGTAACTATAAGTACGCACTTTTTAATTGTGCATGTTTCATTTTTGATCAAAAGTGATTACTGCGTACTTACTAGCTAGGAAGAAGAAGATTCTGTTGACAGAAGAAGTAACGTTTCCCTCACTCGATGAAAATTTTTTCGAGAAAACCCGCATGCGTCAGTGACAACATCTAACCTGATTTGCTTTGATTGAGCAGTGCGATCAAAATCAAATACTTCTGTACTTCTTAATATACAAGATGAATCCTTAATACAGTTGTTACAATCATTTAACCCTAGAAGTAAATAATACTCATTACCTCTCGTAAGTAATAATCATGAATCGCGTCTAGTCCTAAACTCTTCATCGCCATTATTTCCAATTGCTCTCGGGGTGCTGCATGTGGGCACCTTTGCTCTCGGCATAGGTGACAGATTGGACGATGATATAACTTCGCGAGGAGAAGCGGTGCAAAGATCACCTATTCTTCTGAACTCGCTCGCACTACAGAAAAAATACTTTTCTTCCGTCTTGAATTGAACAGTGATAAAAGTACGACCCTGCGCTTTTGGAACTTCCCAATTGGAAGTACAACAATTTCTCATGTTGAGGCTTAGATTGACGGGTTCTTTGGATGTTGTGACATGTTCAGGAATCATCGATAGCATTCTTGCTCGGTTTGAGAGGTTTTCTGAGTAGATCACATCACTGAAACAGACGCAGTAGTACTAGTAGGAGTATCAGATGCAGTAGAAATTGTAGTAGTAGCAGCAGCAGCAGACGCAGTAGTACTAGTAGGAGCAGCAGATGCAGTAGCTGATGCAGCAGCAGATGCAATAGCGGGACCAGCAGCCACAGGAGCAACAAGGGCAGTTTTTTCTTCGAAAGTTGCTTGCTGTGCGCCGAGATTGAAGTCTCGAGGCAAGCACGACGGACGCCGACGAGCAGGAAAGTAGGAAATTGGCTTCGAGCAGCATGGAATTGGCTTCGAGCAGTATGGAATTGGCTTCGAACAGCATGGAATTGGCTTCGAAGTAGTATGGAATCGACTGCGAGTAGTATGGAATTGGCTTCGAACAGCATGGAATTGGCTTCGGGCAGCATGGAATTGGCTTCGAGCAGTATGGAATTGGCTTCGAACAGCATGGAATTGGCTTCGAAGTGGTATGGAATCGACTGCGAGTAGTATGGAATTGGCTTCGAGCAGCATGGAATTGGCTTCGAGCAGCATTGAATTGGATGTGAGTAGCATCGAGTTGGCTTCGAGTAGTATGGAATTGACTGCGAGTAGTATGGAATTGGATGTGAGTCGCATTCGGATTTTGCTGAAAGATGTGCTACTTCTAGTGAATTTCGATGGTGTATATTGGAGTTTTTGCAGTCAATATCCAAGAATTTTAGGTTTTATCTTGTTTTGATTGAATTTAATTTCTGATGAGCTCATTTCTTCAAAAAGTGAAAACTGACCTTTCGGAGAGTTGCAAATCAGGTGACAGTGCTATAGTTTTCTTTTGATATGATCGATGTAAGAGTGCAAATGTGATCACTATCATGCACATCTCATTAGCCTAGATAGTGGCATGACCATCAGATTGAAGCAACATTCTTACACCATATCAACATTTTAGGACTTCAAGAAGTCAGTTTCAATTTGAAATGGCAACTATCCACAAATTTCTGATTTTATCTCGTTTTAATTCAATTCATTTCCTGGCGAACGTTTTGTAACTCAAATCTGAAACACTATTTTGGTGGCAGGAGCTTGACTTTGGTTGTTGCACTATGAGCAAATATGACAGTCTGTGGATGAATCTATGACATTTTGAAGGATTACAATGCTAAGAGATGAGGTGTTGATAAACTTTAGGATATATCACTCACATCTAGGTCGGTCTCTTCAACATTGGATCGTTCTAAGACGAAAAATGTTCACAGACAGTGATACCACACTCTCAAACCAAGTAGAATTCTACATTTACGTACATCAAAAACTCGACTTTCTCAGTTAAACGCGCTAGGATCCCATGACCCATCTGCTTGACTGACCCATCTTCTCGACGAACAAGCAGCTTACAGTACTACTTGCTATTACTTGCTACATCGCCCCTGCTACTGCATCAATCGCTACCGTAGTGTGGTAGTCTGACATACCCCTTGAGTGGGTACATTTACCGTCTCCTCGAAGATTGGATGAAGATGAGAATATGCATACCCTGTTCTACACATGACCGCCGCTCTGTTTGTGCCACTGTTCTTGCTAGTAGAGAATTTGTAGACTCCGTGGATGTTTATACTACAACTGTTCCTGCTACTACTAGGGAAAGATTTGTAGGCTAGCTGTAGGAATAGGATGCAACTTCTAGGGTACCTAGACTTGTTGACAAACACTGGCTCCTACACTCTACTAGAAAAATCCATCTTTCTCTTCTTTATCCCATTGGTATTGCTAGTCTGAGGGAAAAACAAATCGTTTTGATCGAGATCGAGTAAGCGTGTAGCTCTGGTGGTGTTGTTATGCGTAAAATGGTCATGCAGAAGCTAGAAGTGTTCTTGAGACAAATCTTGCATAATATGACGAGTGACCACGACGAGAAATAAACATTTCTGCAAATGTGTGTCTCGTTAAATTCGTCGAAATTGACCTCGTTTAACGCACAAGATGATCATCTGCCTAAAGCACGTTGGGAATAGCTTTGTGAGAGCGAGACTACTACTATCTGTCGTGTTGAGAATACTCGAATACTCGCCTCTGTCTTCGAGTGTCCTATGCGAGTAGCATTGAATGAGATGACCGAAGAGATATTGATGAGTGAAAAAAATCGGGGCCACATCGAGTATGCTCTGTCGTGCGAGACTCCTTGTATCTGTCGTGAGAGAGTGAGGGTAACTTCCCCGTGAGAAAGCATGATCTTCGTATACATAGATCCAAGTGTCTTCAAACTTGTCGTTGAGAAATGGTCGTGCTTGCGAAAGTATCGCTGAGAAAGTATCTTCGTAAAAATATCTTCTGTTGAGGCTACTCTCTCTCTCTCTGTCTCGATATAGTCCCAAGGTGCTTGAGAACGAGACTTGAACTTTTCGTACTGTCGTTCCTTACAAAGTTGTTTCCTTTAGAGAATTTCTTTGAAGTAGAGACTTCCTTTTCTCAGTAGAGCTTTGCTTGTTGAATCATAGATGTTGATTTGATCTTCATCCTATCGATCGGATGATTCATCCTCCATTCTTGCCACCAACCCAAATCTAGAGCCTTGAAAATCTTGGAAAATCCCTTGGATTTTTTAACCCGCGTCAAACACGACAAGAATATTCATTCTTCTCAACATCAACATCAAGATACTTACTTACGACTCGTTGTTCAACATCTACAAGATCTTGCAGTAATATCACAATTTTTTCAACAAGAAGAACATTCTTCAACAATCGTCTTCTTCAACATCAAGACTATCAAGACTACTTTCTTTGTCATAGACCTAGAAAAACAAACAAGATGTCCTTGAAGCAGATCGCAGTTTCCGCAGCCCTCATGTTAAGGCACCTTCTGAGATACTAAGTAGATCGTGAGCTTCATCTTCATAGGACGAAGCATAACACACTATAATCGAAGAAAGTAGGTAGAAGCGTCTATATTTCTACAGAATCATGGCACGCCTTGACCTTCACCTGAGTTTTCTTCAAGTACTAGAACGAACGATACTAGCACACTTGTTTTGAAGAAAGTAAATAGAAGCGTAGACATAGAATTTTCATCATCAATACTTTTCAACTTTTTTGAATTTGAAATCTCTAATCTTTGGCAACGGTGTCGCAGCCGTGAAGCTTTCTTTGGCGAGCGGCCAGAAGCTCAAATGTGCGGACTACATCCAGACCCGCGTAGATCGCTGGAACCCCTTGGCAAATCACAAAAAGGCCGCACGCGCTCAAGAGCTGCAAGAAAGGAAACGTCAAATGGCTGAATCAGGGGATCGCAAGCGGAAAGCAGCTAACATTAAGCTGCAAAATCCGCAATTGACTTATGGAACATCAAAATGAACAGTCAGTTTTGAACAGTCTCAACAAGTACTGGTCCGTAAGTACACTTCTTGTAGTAACGGCGTTCAGTACAACTCGGGTTCTCACTTCAACATCTACGGGACGAGATGAAGTAGCGTTTTGCTGTCCACCTGCTCCTCTGGACTACTTGTTCCCTTGTTCTGGGACTAGTAGAGTAATTAGTCACAGAAACTCTGCTACTCTCACTCTTGTTGCTTCGCGTGATGTTATAAGTACCCCATGAATGGGTACATGACTTTGTTGCTTCGCGGTACACTACTTCTACTACTACTACACATCTTTCCTCTACTACTCTTACATCGTAACGCTATACCCCATGAATGGGCACACTACTACTACTACTCCTACTACTACTACTACTTTCCTTTACCTTGTGTGGGCGTCTAATAAAACGAGCGGGAACGCCACGAACTGACAGCCGACGCGCTCAACTCGGCCAAACGTTACGCCGACATGTGCCACCAAGCCGGAGGAACTCCCAAGGCGAAGAACGAGATCCCATCGCAGAATTATGGAATCTACTTATTCTCTTGGTCATATTAATACGGGGCCATTGTTCCTTATGAGTGGCACACCCTGAAGGAGCTTTCCAAAGGAGCCACCCTTAAGGAAATAGAAAATGCTTAAGCATATAAGTGTTAATATATTATATATATAAGTATATTATATAAAATATTCATAGTACACCTTGTTATACGTAGATAAGTCACAGATCATTACATCTAGGGCATTTATATGGAATGGAAGCCATAGGCCAACGACACGGCCGTAAGTTCCCCTGGAGACTGAACACGGCCGCAGCGCCGTGCAAGACCCCACGCGTTGAAGTTTCCCTTTACATCCATACACACACATGGAAGCCATAGCAGTTGTTCGCTGTTGCTATGCTAATATGGAACAGCCAGGCTAGAAGAAGCGCGCCCTTGTTCATCACAATTTTTGTGCTGTTGAAGAACTACCTAGATAGCAGAAGTGAAATGATAAGCACGGTCGTTTAATATTACCTGGTGCATTTTTTGTAGTTTATTTGTACCCATTTCATGATCAAGGCGTTTCTGATAGTTCTTGCACCAGTTGTATGTTAAAAGTTATATATAGTCGCTTAGAAGTAATTTTTGTTTATATGCTTGGTATTCAACTTCAACAAGGAACAAGACCCTCAATTACTATTAAGAAGTTGATGGATTAACAAACAATAACAAGTTTCTAGTCGTTGGTTCTTGTCGTGGTTTCTTTCTTCTAATAATGGACAGCTTATCAGGACGAAATGAGTTTCCGTGCGCAAGAGTTTCTCAACTTGGATGTTTTGCACATTGAAGACCTGCCCAAAGCGAAGCGCGGCGAGACCCCGATTTTCGGCCAACAAGATTTCGACTACATGGCCTACTTTAACAAGTACCTGCATAAGGAGGTGCAATACACCGCCCTCGACGATGTCGATAACAAGTCGCCCAAGCATTAAGAAGGGTCCTCAACGTAAAACATACCTGTTTTGTCGTTCTTGTATGTATTTACCTGTATTAATTGATAGGTTCAAACACTTCTCTGCTTTGGCTAAAATCGTTTTGGTTACACATCCACCAATCTTGTTTGGCCAACTTTGGATTTTACACGACATGTTAGGTTCTTCCTCCCTTGAAGATTCAGTAAGATTTCTGCAAGGTCTTGGACGCGGTAACGACCAGGAGTCCAGAAGATAGAACTAGAAGATTTTCTTTTGAGAGAAGTAAACTCGTCGACTCCTGCTGTGATTAACACCTGCTGTAGAGAGGCAGATCATGATAGATTCCTCTAGTATTATAGGTACAGTCATTATCATCATCATCATCATCGTATTGATTCCTAGACAGTTGTTTCATCATCATCTTATTGATTCCTAGACAGTTGTTTTCAAATTTGTTCTAATTTTGATGGGAGCAGGTGGACGCGAGTTTTGTGGCACATTGCTGCTCCGTACCCCCAGTGGACGACCGCACCAAGGAAAAGGTAAAAGAGGACAGCCAGCTGACGGCGGTTCTTGAGGACACTGCTCGGGCTGCTGCTCCGGCTGCTGCTCCGGCAACTCCTGTTAAGGGTTACCGAATAATTGCATCCTTCCCTTCTAGGCTTCTACTTGAGTTATTACCCGAAAGCCACGGATGATCTGAAGAAGTCAAGAATGGTAGTAACGTTGAGTTAGGGAACTAAGTCAAGAACCTCTAATCCTGCACAGGATGCTCCTACCGACGTGAAACCGGCCAAGAAGGCCGAAGACGGGTGCTGCGGCTATGAAGAAGAAAAGGCCGCTGAAGGAAAGGAACAAAAGGAAAAGGCCGCTGAAGAAAAGAAACAAGAAGAGGCTGCTCCTGCTGAAAAAAAGGAAGCCTAAAACGACTTCTCAGGAAAGATTTATGGCCCCTGATGTTCTTATGAAATGAGGCTATCTACTATCAGAGCTAGTCTCTACGGGTGCTAGTACGGACAGCACTAAGAGAGGCGCACCACACATGACATTCAGCTTAGTTTTGTTGGCTAGAACACATCTGAGACTCATCTAATTTTGGATGAAGATGAAGCTGACTTCATAGGAGTCATGGAGACGAGGAGACGTCAATATTAAGAGGCGGAAATAGACTTCTACGATCAACATTCGAGGACGCAGAAGTTTGAGGCGGCTACCAGGGGGTACGGGTGGAGGAAGTGCTACTTCTACAACTTGTTCTATGATGAAGAGGAGGAGATCTATCATGAAGAGGAGGAGATCTATCATGATGGGGAGATCGAGATGGTCACAGTTGTAGGTTTAGAAGTTGCACTTCCAAATTTGATGTTGGAGTAGTTTTGAGGACCAAGAAGTAGAAGACAACTTCGTCAAAAAGTACTTCAAATGAGTTCTTGCGGTAAAAATAGTTTTCATTGCAGATGGGTGGACTACGGCGACTCCTCAGAAGACGCTTGATGCTACTCTTACCACGAGCAAGATACCTTATTGAGTTGTACTTTTGTTTCTCTTTCTACCATAAGAAAACATAAATAAGAATGATCTACCATCTTCAAAACATGATATTAGGTGTTGTAAGTATGTTGAACACAGCAAGCAATGATATTGAATGCTTCCAAAGTACTAATGCTAATCTTCCATACCATATCATGAGTATGTTATAACGTTCGATATTATCTTGTTGTTCCTTCAATATGATGAAGGTTGTAGTGACAGACTGCTGTAGTATTTATTGATTTGAAAGAATAGAATGTGGTCTTCTTCTTGATCTTGTGATTCACTGCTTGTTGTACTTGTAGTTGTACTAGATCCAGCAGGAAGATGTTTGGGAAAGATAGAACAACTTGTTGATAGAAAAAATGAGTAAGTAAAAGTATTGAAAGGTGGGTACATGTTGTGAGAGAAAGGAAAATCTACTTAGGTAGCACCTGCGTGCAGCCGAATAGATTCACTTTCACTCATCATCAAAACCACAAGGAAGTATGTTGATATTCATAGAAGTGAAGAAGATTCTTCTTGTCGCGTACAACTGAATCGGGATTTTCAGGCTTGAATACTCTTGAAGGAATTTCATAGATAGAGGAGATATCGAAAAAGATCGTCTACACAATTATCTGTATTCACAGTTTGGACCTCATTACCTTCATCTTCATGAACATAGTCGGATAATTGTAGTTCTCGTATTGAAAAAACTAAAATGTGTTAGTACTTTCCAAGAATGATCGAAGCACCATGTTGAGATTGATGGATTTTTGAAGAAATACCTTCTAGTATGTCGTAGGAGTTGTAGAAGTATGTTGTAGATCATGTTGAAGTTTAAGAACTTGAGCTTGAAGAAAGTCACTTTTCTCTGTCTTACAGGATAGTTCTTGTTCCTTGCGTACCTTCATCGTTCGGAGGAGCATTTCTTCCTAGTAGATATAACGAAAGTTCTAACTACATGGTCGTGCCTCAAGCGCTCATCTCCTCGCAGGTGAGCCCACTCCTATCCCATCACATACACATTAAGCCCATCATGATTGAAACATCGCCTACTATCATTGTACTTAAATAGCTAAGTTGTAGGAATCAACTGGGATGAACAAGATTCACATAACTAAGGATCATCGCTGGTGCTTGACGAGATTGAGAAGGTAGAAAAAGAAATCCCATTTTTTTCAGTAAACATATGAGCCGTGTGGATATTTTTTGCGTTGCTTAAGTAGACACTTGTCTTACGACAACCAAGTGGACACTCGTCGCTTGCAACTGCCTGAGAAGACAAGTTTGTTGCGCTATTACTCTTTTACTAGGTCATCCCATCGCCCTCGTCGAAAGATGATTGTGTTTGGAATATGATGTACGCAACTAATATATCTACTGTTCTACATACGTAAAAATGAACATCATATCAAAGGGCTCATCCAAAAATGATCTAGTACTTAGAAAAATAGTATCAACCAAGAGGAGAAGCATATCCCCGGCCAGTATTAATGATAAAGATAAACTTTTAAACATAAAAAAAACAAAAAAAAGATAAGTTACAAGCAGAATCATATGAAAAGTGAGTAAGAATAAGAACGATGTTGAAGCTCAACAACTGCATAGAAGTCTCGAAGTTCTGCTGTGTTTTCGAGATCATGACGATGACTTGACTATTTTTACTCGTGATGTTTTCATCTGGTGCTTGTAACGAAAAAAATACACGGTCACGACCCGGAGGAGGTTGCGGAGGAGCCTTGTCCAGCGATGAAACTTTAGGTTGTTGCTGTAGTTTGCTTGTCCGCTGTACTACATTACGTCTAGTTCTTGGCTAGAAAGGAGAGTGCCCATCTGCTTGAGATCTCAGCGCTGTAAGAAGGTAGGTACGTAGCAGTGGTGCTCATCATGAAGTGCTTGCAATTAATCATCTGTTTTGCTTTTCAATCTGTTGATGTACTGGCATGACCTGAAGAAGAGTACTAGAGAGTGGTGGAGTCACCTTGCTTCTCCTGAATTAGTAGAGTGCTCACATCAGTGATCTGGTAAAATTTTTAGCCAGCAGAGTGCAGTAGAAGACGAAGAAATCTATCTGTCTGTCACATCTGGTGAGCTGGTGAGTGTACCAGACCACACTTTAAAGAAAAAGATCTGATAGATTTTTTTTTGAGTCTGTACTAGTTGAGTCTTGTTCATCTGTAGAGTCTCTCCGAGTGGATGTGTAGTTGTTATAAAAAATATCATAGGCACATTGCGTAGCTGTCTACCTCTTCTAAATCCAGTCGTGTATGTTGCTTGTCTGCTTCATCTACCTTGCTTGCGTCTCAAATGTTTTCAGGAGACCAAGGATCATCATCCACGCCTTCGTTCTTTGCCTATATAGCGAACCAACCCGGTTCAGGAGCTGCCCTGCTGTCATTTTATAGTTGCTAGTTTCTGGTCTTTGATACACCTCCATATAGTATCGTATGCAGCTTATATAGTTAGATCATACAACACCATATGAATATAATTTATTAACGTGGTGCTTATATGCTTATATAGATGAGCGTACGACTTCCCTCAGCATCTTCTTAGTCCTCCTTTCTTGACTACAACAGCAGCTACAGCTAGTTTTAGAGTAAAAGTTCTCTACGGCTACTTGTTCCCAGAAAGATAAAACACCAATCATCACGATAATTATGCGCCTCGTAGCTACTTCCTAGAAAGATACAACAAACAAAAACAAGATGGGTGGTTTTTTCGGATTCGTTACTGATGCTTTCTGCATCGAGAGCGGACGACGGTTGTCCACTCTCGCCAAGTGGTCCTTCATTCAGGGTGGCATCTACATCGTACTGGGCCTCTTGATGGAATTCTTCCCTGCTCTCTTCCCAGCGATCTTTCTATCAGATCAAAAGAAGGCTACAGAAGTTAAGGCTTGATGCAAAGAATGTTTGTTTCCATATTTAAAAATTATTGGTTGCATTGATTCTTCTCAAGAAGATGAAAGAACAAGTAACATCCTTGAAGATGGCCCCCTCTACTTGATCTCCAAGTGCCCTGCAATGAATAGGTCACGCATGCAGGAATACGTTCTGAAGAATGCAAAAATGTGTCAAAAAAGAAAGTGCTGCCTTGCGGTTTTGCTGGAAGTTCTAACAACCGTTGGTTCCGTGCTTTCGGTTTTGCTGTTTTCTACATTGGGCTTTTCTACGTATTTGCTGGTATTGCAGACAACAGCAAGTTCGCAGCAGCGTCGATCATCATTTAAGGCACATTTCTTGCAAAAATTCTCATTAAATCATTCATTTATTACCTACTCAAGTAGAGGTGTGGTCCTCCAGAGCGAGGGGACGCCCTGAACTTTCTGTACAGGAAGAAATCAATATATCAAATCTACTACTGGGTTACCACAGCCCCTTCTACGAGGCCTTTCTACAAGTTCATTAACCTTCTACAAGGCCATTCTACAAGCTCATTAACTACTTATATTCATCGATCTACAAGCCCTTTGTTCTACAAGGCCTTTCTCCTTCTCGGAATTGGGAGATCATGAAGTGTTGGCTTGTTTTGCGCTCGTCCACTTCCTTCACTGCTCCTCCACTGAGCGAAGTCTCAGAACAACTCACTGCTCCTCACTGCTTCTCTCACTGCTTACTCCACTCAGAACAACAGGAGTTCTGTGAAGAATTCATCTTTTGAGCAGCTCTAAAACACGCGCATCATCATCGTCCCCGGCCTCTTCGTAGTACCTCTGTACTGCATGGAAGCCATACCTGGAGGCATGGCCGTGTTCTTCGGAATTGCAGATCCAACCTTGGCAATTATGACCTTGATTCTCTATTACAGACAACACCAGCACGTGACCACCGTGGACATCACTGCTCATGACGTGGAGGAGGATTATGGGACTGTGCAATAGCCTTCTAGGGTGATGGAAATGCTCACATGACGTGGAGTAGCTGTAGTGGGAAGGAGGTTTCTGGAATTGTAGTGGAAGTAGTTGTCTGGAATTGTAGTGGAAGTAAGTGGAATGCTCCTTGGAGGATGGAAGTAGAAATGCTCCTTGGAGGATGATGTTGGAAGAGGAAGCAGGTCGAGACCTGCGGGTGTGCACCTTCAGGCTTGTTCTTCTATCCAATTGGAGAAGCGGCTGCTACTACATTGAGGAAGAACTTCAATGTGGTACTTCTATAGGAGGTCGTGACCACGGAAAAGCCGCGACTTGGATGATGGCAGTTCTCTTCATAAATGACGTAGTCCTTGGGTCGTTCTTCTAATTTAGATCATAGAATTGTAATTTATCTTTTTGCTCACTTCGTCGCTCGACGCTCTTCAGGAGATGGGGGTGGAGCAGGAGTAACTGCAAATTCGACGAGGCAATCGCCGGGTGAAAGCGACTGTCCTCCACGTCGTATAATTAGAGATGATATAATACGGTTGAATACTTAGCGACATCTTGCTTCAACAGCATGAGCATTTTTACAATAGAAATGAAATAATTCTTGACTAATTCTTGATTTTCTTTGATGATGATTGAATCACTATTTAATCACACTTTCTTCTTGTTCTTGGACAAAATAATCGTGTTAAATCAATGCTATTACCTTACTACACGTAGTACACATGAAACGACAACTCCCTGACAACTGTTCTATGTAATTTCTATTATCGACTTGGAAAGAAATGAAATGAATATGAATTTAATGTTTGTTGATGTCCCGTGGTGGACAGAGTTGTACGCGGTGATGGTCCACCGTTCCGACCACGTTGCAACTTGCGTACCATACTACACGTGTTCTGCAGCTAGTACTACTTTTGTTCTGACCATGACCAGTAAGAAGCGCTTGGACTTCTAGAAATTTCAAAAAAAAAACATGATGATCCTCGTCATCTCGCGGTGGTGGAGAAACATGCCCTACGGACAGGAGGACTCTTCATAGCACCATCCTGTTGGTCATAGATGAACAAGATTGCAAAAGAATGACTCCCGATCCGCTTGAAGATCCTGATCTACATGGCAGAAACCGTGATCGAAGGACCCGGAGTGCACGTCTAGTTGTCACTGGCTTTCTGCCTTCATCTTCGATAAGGGCTGATGCGGCGGAGCACGAGGAAGAGTCTTGTGCAAAAATATTTCAGCTATCCTCTCCGCGTGGTGCTCTTTCCGACGTAAGCCTGGACGATGCCGCCTGTCTGCCTCCTGTCAACGCGGAAGCGCAAACACTTAAGACAGGGGCAGAATCATACACATTTACTATTTAGATCATGACGAGATAATTGAGGGGCAGTATTAACACTGTTTTTTTGACTCATGAAGATTGAGAGGGACGATCATAACTGAGATGAATGACAGGTATTGTTGACGACATTCATCTGCTAACTAGTGAGGCGTCTCAGAGGACAGAAGCGTGGTCAAAGACTTGATGTGGTCCGATGGCGACGGAGAAACAGCTGGAAAGGCTCAAGAGGATGAAGATATCGCGCAGGATCATCAGCTACCAGATAGCAGGCAGACGGACTGTAAAGACGAGCCAGAACGGTCTGATGCTTTTGTTCTCCGGTATTTTCAGTCACCTTGTGGCCTTTATCCCGTCTTCCATCCAGGGGACAAACGCAATGAGCACTTCTATCTTAAGGCTCCTCCATATTCATCTTACGTCGAAGCGTCTTTCTTTGAGCTGTTTTCAACGGGAAAATGGTCAAAGATACCCTTGTTCAAGTCGAATCTCGGTAAGGTCTAACGAACGTGGTGATTTGCTAATTCAGACGTCAACAAGTACTCGGGAGATACTTTCCGTTGCTGTGTTTGTGGGCATTAAACGAGGAGCCACCTTCATAACGCTGGATGAAGAAACTGGGATGCTCGGATTCCTGGAAAGCGATGGTGCTGATGTCGGGGGTAGTTCGTTAAGATAATTCTTGAAATGCATAGGACGAGACCAGTGTGCTGTTGAGCCTAATACAGCAGGAGATGAAATATTTTACTTCTTAGCATACATTTACATGAGAGCGTTCTACTTAGCAGTTGGAATTAGCCTCTAATTGGGTCGCAGGGAAATGCAGGCGACGACAATGGACAGGATTTCGCAATAGATGATACGATCGAACGAGCAGGCGGTGCTCAACAACAGAAAAGCGGATCACTTTCCTCCTTTTTTGGAAATCTGTTAACGTCTTTGAGCGCATCGTCATCTACAACCACCAGGAGCAAAGATGGCCCTTCTTCCTCCACAACGTCTTCGTTGATGTCACCTGAAGTGCATCTCTCGAGAGGTCCTCGTGGAAAAAGCCGAGCAGAGGAAGTTTCCGTTATACGTGGCACGATAGCCTATGCCAAGCTAGCTTTCCATTACTACTACACAAGCCGACGTTTTGTTTCGGTAAGGGATTTCTATGAGTCACTAACTTCGTCCTCCTCCTCTGACACCGATAGTAGTACGCATACATCCTCTACTACTGCTTGTTGTGAAGGAACTACTACTACTACTGTGACGACTAGTGTGCTGCATGAACTCTCGAAATTTTTTACGGAGTATCTGGATACCATTTTTGCAGTGTCTTGGCCCATATTAATAGGGACCGACTATAGACAGACAAGTGGTGGAGAGGAAGAACCTTTGCTGCAGCTTTTTGTGCCTCGTGGGACACAGCAGAGCACGATATCGGAAATTGCCATTATGGTGTTGACACGGACATCATAGAAGGCACGACGATCATTAAGCATACTTCCTTCTAGATATGAAGGGCCCTCTTCTTGATGCCCTCTTCTTGTACCGGTGCTAGTATGCTTACTGATGTTTTCTTCTTGTTGGTCTCGAAATTTTTAACTTAAATGCGACTTCACGCAGTGGTCCCTTCGAGGTGTGGCGCGTGCGAAAACGAGGCAACGTGTGGTTGCCGTTCGACTGCCAGAAAGCTGTTTCTTTAGGCTGAACTTGAACTTGAGTTTTGAGATTTCCTGTTTGTCCTATGATGATAATTGTCAGAAGCAGACTCTTCCTCTACAGCTAACTATGTAATAAGATAAGACAAATACTTCTCCCTGCTGTTCTCAGAAATAAAACGCCTTAAATGGCAGTCTGCACTGAACTTGTTTGTGCGAGATTAATTGTATTGTATTTAGAAATAAGATGTATGTACCCCTCGAATGGGTTTACTACTACTACTACTACTACTACTACTACTACTACTAGGTAAATGAATGAATGAATATTGTATCTAATCGAAGCACTGCGTGAAGTTCTCTTGTCACTCTTGCATATGGATTCAGCTGCTTTTCCGTCTCTGTTTTCGAGTGACGCCTACAACTCTGCTTGTCGAGGATTGGCACGCTTTCTCGAAAATGAATGCTGCTCGAAGGGACGTAGAAGGGAGCAAGTTATGGAGGACGTTGAGGCAGTAGGGGTTCTTTCGTTTTCTCTGTAGCAGTTGTAGACGCTTACGCTTTGTTCACTTGGTCCTCGTCTTCATTTTTTCTTATAGTGTTTTCAATTCTTAAAGTGAAGCAGAAATGTAAGAGTGCGGAAACTTTTACCCCCGACAGAAACTTGCTGCTCAAGTTCATTGCTGTGCGCTTTACAGCTCCTAGATACTTTGTTTCGGAAATGCTGCTAACGTAGTAGAGTAAGTATGCCTTCTAGACATTTTTCATCCAACGAGCTACAGCTACAAGCGCTCCTTCAGATGAAGTCAAGTGGGTTTGGCGTGGCAGGAACGCTCTGCTGAGATCCGAAGAGATGGCACGAAAGAGACGGAGGAGGCAGCGCAATCGAGTGTTATCCTATGCTGAGCAGCATGGTCATCGTATATTGACCTTGCAAGAGCGAAGTAATATGCCGAAGAGGAGAGGTGGAAGCACGTCTCCAAAGAAGGCGAGGAAAAGCAGGGTGGAAGGGGAAGCTGCTACTCCTCCTACCAGGTCATCAGTGATGCCTTTTCCGCAAGAAGACGAAAGTCAGGCTAGTGGAGTGGCTGAGAATGAAAAGACTAATCAGCAGGAAGAACCTCGTCCAAGTCCAACAAGTCCCTCGACTGCTAGAAGTAGGCATGATGAAGATCATAGTGCTGACAACATAGCCAGCAGCACGACTGAAGAAAACCCTTCTGACACCGAAGACGATGAAGAGTCCTCTACCTCAGATTCACTGGCATCGGCTGAATCCGGTACCTTTTCTGAAGACGGGCTCCTCCGGTATAACAATGACGACGCACCACAGGTGGAGGAACATCCACTATGGTTATGGGTACCGTCAACCCATCTTTTACACCATCTTTTAGTGAATTCCTTCTCTGAATAGGCTAAAAGAGGTTCTAAAAGATGGGTTGTCGGTACCTCTAATATGGTTACGCAAAATTGTTGGCGATGTTGCGCTCTTCTTCCGGAAATGGATGCGCGGAAAATATTTACGATTTTTCTTGCTACCTTCAATGAATTCATCATTTTAGACACACAAAAAGAGAAAGAACTTCTCTTGTTTCTCTTCTAAGCTTCTCTGTCTTTGGCTACGATTCCTCAAGACGTCAATTGTTCCTGGACTGCATTGCACTGCTCAGTTTGGAGTGTTTCCGACTGCTCGAGCAGGTGAAGCAGGAATGTGAGGAGGTAAAAAGATCACTCGCCAACCTGGGCTTTGAAATTGATGAGTTGTGTCAACCAGGTCAACGAACTTCTAGTAGTGTACTAACTAGTAGTACAGCACCATCTGCAGTAGTTAGAAGTACTAGAAGGCAGGACCAGCAGGACCAGGTAGACCATCTGTCTCTTAACCCAGCACAAGGAGATCACAGGCAGAAAGTGAAAGATGGACAAATCGTCACTACAGCTGGAGAAAAGAGTCGAGCTGCTCCCTCTCAGAATAAGAGTTGTGCCTCTACTACGACGACGACGATCTTGCTGGACTTACGGAATTTGTTTATGAGCAAGATGTAGGCCCTTTTCCACAATGGTGATCAAGAACGGTGAGCAAGAGCGGTCATATCAGAGGCACACACATGACATCCGACAATCATAGATCATACAGGGTAGGTCCTCGCTCCTGTGGGGGATCCTCCATAAGGTCCAACGTAACCGTAGCTATCCTACTCCTACGGTTAATTGTCTCTCATAGTAGACTTCAGCGCCCGATAGCTCTCCCTCCACTAGGATCCTCCACCTCCTTCAAGCATTTCCTCCGCCAAGACGCACCCCCCCCCGCTCCTCTTTCGCCAGGTCGCGGCGCTCTCTTGGCGGAGTTGATCCGCGGAAGAGGAGCCGGGGCAGAGACGCCGCGGAATTTGACAGAGGAGGCCGCCCCTCTGAGGTTTTTGAGATGTTCCAAATTTTGCCCGCTTTTGAATATAGTGCAAGTTCTTGGGTTGGAAGTCTTGACCCGAGTGCAAAGCCTTACGCGTAGGCTTTTTGTGGTGGGGGCTCCACTTCTTGGCGTGGTTTTGAAGCTTGTAGCCTGCAGCCTGAGACGAAGCTTGTGGCTTTCAGTTTGACGCTTTGAGCTGCAGCGAAGCTCCAAGCGTAAAGCTTCGGGCCTGGCGCTTGGGTTTTGAGTTTTTGGATTTGCAAAGGCTTTGGACTCAGGGCGTAGCTGGGTTTGAGGGGCTTTGTCTGATGTTTTGGACTTGAAGAGAAAAGGCTGAGGGTTGAAACTTTTCCCCGGGCAGAAAGTGAAGCAGAAAAAAGGGACGAGCGTGAAGACCTTCCCTCAGACAGAAAGTGAAGCAGAGAAAGGGGATGAGGATGGGCGCTTCTTGCTTTCTCCTGGGAGAAAGTGAAGCAGAAATATGGGATGAGGGTGGAAGCCTTCCCCCCCTGGGCAGAAAGTGAAGCAGAAGGTAGGAGGGGATGAGGGTGGAAAGGGAAACTCTCCCCGGGGCAGAAAGTGACGCAGAAAAAGGGGATGGGGGTGCGTGGAAACCTTCTCGCGGGGAGGAAGTGAAGTAGAGGGGGCAAAGGGATCAATGTGGAAACTTTCTCCCGGGCAGAAAGTGAAGCAGAAAGGAGGACGAGGGCGGGAACTTTCCCCCAGGCAGAAAGTGAAGCAGGAAAAAGATAGGGATGAGGGTGGAAACTTTCCCGCTGGCAGAACGTGAAGCAGGAAATAAAGCGGGATGAGGGTGGAAACTTTCCCGCTGGCAGAAAGTGAAGCAGAAAAAAGAAGCGGGCGAGGGTGGAAACTTTTCGCCGGGCGGCAGAACGTGAAGCACAAAAAATATAGGGGTGAAGGCTGCGACCTTCCTCTGGGCAGAAAGTGAAGCAGAGAAAAGGGACGGGGGTGGAAGCTGTCCCCTGGGTAGAAAGTGAAGCCGAAAAAAGGGACGAGCCGAGGGTGGAAAAATTCCCCCCGGCAGACGGTGAAGCAGGGAAAAGGGGCGAATCAATGTGGAAACTTTTCCCCGGGCAGAAACTGAAGCAGAAAAATGGCACGGAGGTGGAAGCGCTCCCCTGGGCAGAAAGTGAAGCAGGAAACGGGGACGAAACTGGAAACCTTTCCTTGGGCAAAAAGTGAAGAGTGAGGCTTTGGGCTCGGAGGTGGTTGGAAGAGTAAGGGCTTGGGGCTCCGAAAATGAAGAGTGCGGCTTTGGAGGGTGGAGGTGGAAGAGTGAGAGTTTGGGGCCCGGAAGTGGAAGAGTGAGGGCTAGGGGCTTGGAAGTGGAAGCGTGAGAGTTTGGGGCGCGGAAGTGGAAGCGTGAGGGTTTGGGGCGCGGAAGTGGAAGAGAGAGAGAGTCCGGCGGAGTCGTTGTTGATTTTTTATTTCGCTCTTTAATATTCAAGTTTTATCCCACCGAAGGCTATTCTACTACAGTAGAGAGGTGGAGGAAGAACCTTCACGACACAATATTGAAGAATACTCCTCGTGGAAGAAACTTCACACTCACACATACCACACTCGTCCTTCATACCACTAGTCGTTGCAGCTTGCATGCTGGATATAAGGAGGGATGTTTTAGCGCCACACATCGGCATCTTCGAAAAGTTGGGAGTCGCACTTGTACCTTCGACAACTAGGAAAACGCCGTCTCAGAAAAATGAGGATATCACTTATGAAGATTTAGTACAAGAAAAAAGAAGGTATCTTCCTGATACGCCTGATGAACAATAGGTGCTTACGAGATAAAACTAGCTGTACTCGTTCCTGCACATCGCGCTCTGTCGACTAATTGTTCGGCTCTGCGCCTACTAGGTGTATTATAAAACCAAAATCTTCTTCTAAGGTCGTCGTTACCATCGCGAGAGGATCCTGCCTCTCCTAGTCTTAGATGACGACGGAGAAGACAGGATGCGGAGGTTGCATGATTACGAAAGCTCTCTACCCGATCCATCACTCCTAGGCGGTGCTGGCCGACACTTGACGCGACATCAAATCGCATCTCTACTGCAAACCACGGCACAACGTTTGGACCGCGTAACGGCTGCTGAGCAAAAAGTCCTGTACATGCTTCTCGGTGACCGGTATTCGTCTTGGAGCAGCAGGTCGTCGTCGACGAGTGGTGTCATAGATGAACCACTAGTACAACTCCATGTTGGACCACATTCATTTCCTACAACTCTCATGGTGGAGCAACTACAGCCTGAGAGAGAAGGTCTTGCTGAAGTAACGACTAACGAAATAGATGAAGCTGCTGAACAAGTAGACCAGCAAGGAGCTGGTGATGAGAATGAAGATGGTACTAGTACGAGCAAAACTGTCTTTGATCGCGGAGATGCGGATGCCCATGTTGCGGCGTCGCATGTCAAACTAGACCAGCATGCGCGTGGTAGCGGGATGCCTAATTCCAATTTCCCTGGTAGTGCTGTTGCCAAAACAGGTAAGGCTACCTCTAAAGACGTGGACATTTTTTTCGAAAAAGTTGATCTTGATGTGATTCAAAGAATAAGGGACGTCTTAGCGGCATCCCACTTAGAACCAATGAGTGACACAACCTAAAAAAGAAAAGTATCAAATACAACGATCCATTCGCGGGCAGATAGGACAAGGCTTTTGAAAATTTTCAAGAAAAACTTCGTTAAAAGAAGATCCAAGAGGTTTTAACCGCAGCCTACCCAAGGCCGCAGCACCAGTTTTCTGTGTTCTTCTGCACAACAGAAAATTGCATATGGTGATCTTCTTACTCAGCAGCACGAAAAAGAAGGATAATCATGCCACTTTTTACACTAGTAGGAATCTTCATTTATCTGGATCCACTCTCATTCAATTATCTATTCGGGAAATAAAGCTGGTAACAAAAAACACGATCCTTTTCGTAACGCTCCTGATAGAAGCAGATGAGACACAGTACTTGAACTTCTACTCCCTCAAACAAGATTGAGGAGCAACAGGATTTGATTTACCAAGAAAGAAGAAACGATCCTACGTGGAACAACATGCGTGAGCCAAATGATGATCCTGCGTGATATTGAGAGGAAATGATCCTGCTACAAAAATATCCTCCAGCAGGAGATCTTTTCGAAAGAGCAAGATCCAGATCTCTTCTGCGCTTTCTTGAAAAGCGCGACCTCTTGAAGTCTACATTGGCCTCTTGAAGTCTACATTGGCCTCTTGAAGTCTAGTACATTCAGCACCAAGTCGAATGGAGATCTTCTTCGACGTTCTACTTCGTCTTCTTCTTTCCTTTTCTATCACCAACCACTGAGGCTCACTTGTGGTCCGATCATACCCAACCATTGGATGAACACGATCATGATCTTGATGATGTCTGCAATGGGTTACTGATCATACCCAACAATTGGCATTTCTAGGGTGTACATGCCTATGATACCTGACTCCTCATCAAAAAATTTCCTTAATCAGGCCGCTAAGGCATCAACGAGGAACATTTCGGTTTTACCGTTAGTTCTTTATTAGAGGTGGTTTTGATGCGCGGTTTTTTTGGTCTTCTTCATCAACTTTTATCTCTTCCTTAAATAAAGCATCAACCCCGACTTTTTTCTGAGCTGCCTGTTTTACAACTTTCACCATAGTTTGTTTCTGTTGTTATAGCGTCTTCTCTCGTTATTTGATATTTTTTTGGGGTCCCGGTAGGTACTAATAGGTTCTCGATCTTCTTTCATCTGCGTCATCTTGACATCCTACAATCTTCAACAATTGTAGTTTTGACAGGATCTTAGAGCAAGTGGCTGCAAGAACGTTGGTTGAACAAGATCGAATTGCATTCATCTCGTCCCTATCAACATAACTACGTACGTTTATAATATTGCATTGTGAAGATTTTTCCTTTTCAAACTAACTACCTATTAAGTACCTGTTCTGCAACATTAACTTCGGTGAACCTCGTTTCTCTTCACCGATAATATCTGTCTCATTCCATTTCCAACGAGCGACACCATCTTCTTCTTCTAGAAGATCGAGACCTCCCACAAGCAGCAAACAAAATGGGAAGGAAAAAACTATCCGACTCTGAGAGAGTCGGAGCGGCACTAACGCCAACAAACACTGTAGTAGAGGAGCATGTGCACTTATTGGCACCTAGAGAAGACTACGATGCCACTGGCGGACTCATCATCGACGAAGAGAAAATGATGCGTGCTGCTGGTATGAAAAGCACTCTTCAAAGTAGACGAGGAAGTAGTAGTCTGTATGGAGGAGCTGGTGTGAAAATGGCAGCAGCCGGTGCTGGAGGCGATCATAGTCGTGACGAGGATGATGCAGAAGACCACGACGAGGACAAGAAGTTGGCCGCAAAAGACGAAGACGAAGATCCGACTCCTGCTTCAACAACGTCTAAAAACAAGAAGGATGACACGAAGATGGAGGAGGAATTTTCTGTCTTCACGATTCTCATGCTGGTTCTGTTCGTTGCTGTCCTGGTTTCAGTCGCGGTTGCTCAACGTAAAACCTCAAAAGGCAGCAAAATGGTCTCTCAAACTTTGGTTGCGGCGATTGGCGTGTGCGCGTCAGTGTTGTACTTCTTGCTGTCGGTCTTGGTCTCGAACAACCCGTGGCGTGAACGCGAAGAGCCACGCGAAAACGCTATTACTGGCGAAGAATGGACCGAGAAAAAACGGGACTTCTGCAAAAGCTTGAGTGAAGGCCTGAAAAACACGATGAAGCCTCGCGACATCGGCAAATACGTAATGTCTGGTCTCTGTTTCGCGTTTTCGCAGGCGTTTTTGCTCATGGGGCCTCTCTTCCTGGGACCTGGACTCCGCAATCTTTTCGGGCAGAGCAAGATCCCGCTCTCTATGGCCTTCTCCTACTTGATTCTCGGCAAGAAGCATACTGGAAAGCAGGTTTTGATCATCCTGTGTCTCGCGGTTGCAGTCGCCATGTTCGGCATGGTATCGCAGGACTCGAAAGGCCACGCTGCCGGTGACTCCAGCAGCAGCGTCAAGGTCTTGTTTGGACTCATCGTCATGCTTGCAGGCTCCGCGTGTGCGGTCATGGGAGGAACCTTGCAGGAGAAGCGCATGAAGGAAGACCGCGAAATCTCAATTTTCACGCAAAAATTTCAGACCGATATCACACAAGTGATCTTTACGAAACAAATTTGTCTAAAACATCAAAAAAGTGTCTAGTGAATGTCATCTTTAACGTAGTTGTACTTCGTATAGTCTAATTTCAACAAGAAGTTGTACTTGGACAAGAATTCTTCCTCATACCTGAGGAAGAAACGATCCTCTCTCCCTCTAATCCCTGGACATTTGCTCTGCTCTTTCTGCTGCCTTATTTCGGCATGGCGTTGGATCGACTCCAGGAAGGCGCGTTTCCTGAAGCAAAACCCGAAAACCTTTACCTCCGTCAGTCGATTTTCACCTATCGTGGCCAAATCTTGACCGTGCGCGACACTCTGGCGGAAGGCAAGGACTTCTTCGAAAATCAGTTGCGCAAGTTTGAAACCGACAAAGAGTCAGAAGTCGACTTTCTGCACGACTACATGGAGGCAGCTCGCAAAACCGAAGCACAGCAGTTCTGGGCAGCGACGAAAAACGCAAAATGGAACGACTTCAAACAGCACGCAGCTGGTATGAGCACGAGCGTGGGTTCACAATACGGAAAGAAGTTGCAGAAATTGACGAAGCAATTCGAGAAAAATTTGATTGACGGAAATGTGGATTTGGAGACGGGGATTGATGAGATCCTCAATGAAAGACAAACTAGTACTAGTGGACGAAATAATGGAACTGCTACTGGCACTTCTGCTTTGAGTAATCCCCGTCAAGAACTTCAGTCTCTGCGTGAAAAAGCCCTCAAAGCTGCTTACGAAAAGTATCACGGCGTTGCCGTGCATGGTAAGGAAGCGGCTTACCAGGGAGATGCCGTGACGAAATTTAAGCATCGTGGGGCGCTGCCTTTCGTGAAAGCACTTGAGGAATTGAAGAAGCAAGTGGGAGAATTAGCCAATCATGCAGCGAAGACGCCCTACAAAAAGGAATTGCGCATGGTCGAACCTGCGGAGTGGAAAACTAAGGTAGCAATTGGAGGTATCCGCGAACGCCGTACTACTACTGTTGATGGGCAACAACTGCGTCTGCCGTTTCTTGAAGTGGATGACAGCGTAGGAGAAGCGACAAGCAAAAAGAACCTCCCTGAGCATGATGTTCGTGGCGTCTATCACAGGTTACAAGTTGCTCCACTTCCTGAAACAAGTCAACAAGTAGATCCTAAAGCATCTGCCAAGCAGGAGGGTTCTACCGCACAACAACAAGGACAACAGCAAGCTCCTGCAGCGTCTTCTGCCGCTACAACTAGGGTGAAAAAGGAAGAGCCAAGTTCTACGACTTCTAGTGAGGATGAGCAATCGCAGCAAACTAGGTCATCATCCTCAACGTCCTCTAGTGCAACTTCCGCGACTTCCACAAACTCCGCTCTACTACAAGCAGACCATGATCTGATTGGGAAATTTGTATACTGCAAGTTTCTCCAGAAAGCCAAGGGGCGTGTTGAATCAGTGGAGGAAGACTTCATTGATCAAGGAGCAGCGGCTGGAAGTACCTCTGGGAGAGCTCCTTTCCGTCACTTGTACTTCCGTCCTCAAGCCTGTTTGGTTCCACGAAAGCTCTCATCAGCAGAGCTTGAACAAAATTTGCCAGGAGGAAAAGCTAGTGGTGCTGGGCAACCGGAAAGGATGACTAGTACGCCATTACAGGTGTACGAGTTGTTGATTCCTCGTAACACAGAGAAAGCTGCGCGCATGATGCGGGTTACGTCTGCTAGGAATGGCCGCACCATCGATCGTGATGAGAAAACGGGCGAGCCGCTGACTAGATCTGCTCACGTGGTGGACCCAGACGCGACAGCACACTCCGACTTCTCCAAGTACATCCGCTCCGAGGAAGACTGGACGGTCTTGGCCAGCTGGCGGCATCTGGACCAGCAAGGCATTCTTCGCATCCTGCGTGCAACTGAGGAAGACCGAGTGATACCGAATGAACGCGCGAATCTCGGTAAATGGTCCCTGAGAATCCCGCGCAAAGCAGTCTTTCCCGAGGCTGACTTGGAGAATAGTCCCGAAGTTGCAGGGCCAGACATGGCTAGACCCAAGGGGATTGCTCTTTTGGCTGGAGGATCATCCAGTCCAGCTGCCGCAGCAGGAGAGCAAGAAGAAGAGTCGCACTTTTACCTCAACCTCCACCTTCGTCAGGGTCCGATCGCAGCTGGGGTCGCCTGGAACAGCGCATGGAACGAACCGAAGGAGAGCAAAAACACCTACGTCTGCGACGATATTCGGTGTGAAGACGTCCTTTGGACCGGCTACCCCTACGACGACAACAAGGGACACTTCGCTAGTACTGCTTCTAGTTCTGATGTTGCAGCACCTGCGTCACTACACGAGCCTTCTCCTTTCCTAGCCAATGGTGGTGACGGGCGATATGATTGGGAGAATGGTTTCTTTTCGGGTTGGAGTGGCATGTTCGCGGTGACGCTGATTTTGACCATGCTGCAATACTTCCTGAACGCAGTCATCAACAAGTTCGTCTCTGTCATCTGGAACAAGATCGCGCATACTGCAGGTATTTTCGATCATTTTCAGAAATTTAGACAACATACTACAAACAAGTACACAGGCCTTTGGCCTTTCAAGTTAGCTGTAAATGTAAAATAAAAGAATAACAAACACCCTCACGAAATCCGTAGCTCTTCACGACTTCAATCTCAACCAATAGCTGAAAGGGACCAACTTCTAAGTACATGTTTCCTCCTCAACCTCGTCTCCAACAGCTATTTTTATAGGTGGGAGCATCTAAGTACATGTTTCCTCCTCAACCTTGTCTCCAACAGCTATTTTTATAGGTGGGAGCAACTAAGTACATCTTTCCTCCTCAACCTCGTCTCCAACAGCTATTTTTATAGGTGGGAGCATCTAAGTACTTACATGTTTCCTCCTCAACCTTGTCTCCAACAGCTACCGTGCTTTCCTTCTGGCTCGGTGAATTGCTCTTCGATACCGATGCAGAATCCGTGATCAGTACGCAGCAGTTGCTCATGCTGGGCATGCTTTCCGTATTGGTTGTCTGCTGCATCGTCCTCTACACCTTGTCGAAAGAAGAGAAGAAAAAGGGCGCGAAAAAAGAGGTGGAAATGACCGACCACGTCGCGTCGCCAGCTGGCCTTGAGGACAAAGCGGACCATCTGGATCAAGTGCTTGGCTATCCGTCTTCTTTGACAGGACAAGAGCATCTTAAGGCCTCAGCTATAAATATTTATACTTATAATGAAAATCCATCTTTAAATATACATTTATACTTATAAAGCAAATAAGATTCTTGACTATCTAAGGATCAACAACTTATACTTATAAAAATATCCATCTTTGAATAGAGATCCATCTAAAAAGATTGACTATTCCACTATCGTCTAGAACAACTGCATTATAAAAATCCATCTTTGAAGATGACCTCCTCCGCATCTGTAGTATTCAGCTGTTTTCAAACAGAGAAAATGAAAAATTATAGAAAAGGAGGATCTAGCGCTAGGCACATTCATTCATTCATCAAGAGGAGAAAGATGGATTGGAGTGTGAGTTCTAAGCATCAGGCGTCCTATCTTCGTGTCTCTGGTGCTCAAGTAGACCGATACCAGGCAGCTGCTGCCGGTGGAGATGGAGGAGAGAGCATGATCTTCGATGCAGAAAGTGTTGACTTGTTGGACATAGAAGGTGGTGGAGGTGAGGGTATTGACAAATGATGAAGATAGGGATGATGATCACTTTGTGGTCCTTCTTGACGAGTTGGTGGAGAACTTATCTCATTTGTGTAGGAAAATTGCAAGTATTGTAGTAAGTGGGAGCATTTACTGTAACTTCTTGGTCCCATACTGAGTAGTTCTAATTCTTTGAAGGGCAAATTGATTATTATTTTCTACTAGACGGGCTTCTTATTCATTCTCCTGCTACTGCTAGTCGTATTCAACGACGGGTCATGTTACCTAGAGTACTAACGTTTAACAGAGGATAAATGAGTTGCTAGTTGTTTTACGCCTCCCCCCCTGTTGTTTTACGCCTGCTAATCCTCCCTTAGATATTCATTATACCTTGATGAAGTTGACTTGGAAATTTATACAAAATTGTTTGAGACTTTTAAGAGACGAGTGGTTTAGGAGGTTTGTTGGCCCAAGAAAAGAACGTGCATCAAAATATACGACATGAGTTACCATCAACATCAAAAACGACAAAAACCAAAAAAAATGAGTATTATGAAGCTTCGCAAAAAAATCAAAAATGTTATTCAAATTTACGTATACGACCTATACTGGCGAGCAGTATAATTTTCGAAAGAATAAATAATTTCAATTATTTTTCGCAATCACAAAACGCACATCATTGCTAAAATGATGAAATAGGTACGGAAAATGTGCCTTCAAAAATCAAAAAATCTTATTCGCAAATCATAAACAACCAAAATTTTTAGTCGTGCCGAGAAGGCAGAGGCACATTAGGACTGCAAAATATAAATAAATGTATTTTTCGCAATCATAATAGAAACATCTGAAGACGATAAGAACGATGTAAAAATGTAGCAATATCCATCGAGGAGCGTCAAAAGGACGCTCCCACTTCCAACACGATAACTAGAACGGCTAGCTCCAGTTCACCATGCACCTACTTAAACCAAAAAACATTATAAGATATTAGACGAGGACAAGGAAAAATGCAAAAATCAAGGTGTTTTTTTGGAAGTCATCTTAGGTGAAGTCAAACAACTAGACGTAGACCACAGGAGGCAATATCTTAATAAAAATGTCTCGACGACGAGATCTTCAATCTTGAAGTTCTTGATACTAAACTATAACCGCCCTGGTATCTCAGTTGCAATTTTTCTAGTACTAGATTCATGTTAGTTGGGTAGGCTGTACTAGATTCGTTTTAATAGTTGGGTAGCATCGTGGCGCTGGCTGCTTGAGGGATATTAGAGGACGTAGCTCCAACTTACTACAACAACAATTATCAGAATGAATGTGCCACGACTAGAGGGGAGATGACTAAGAAAATTTTCGAATTCGACTAACACTAGGGTAGTTGTTCACATATTCGCCTGAGGCTGCAGGTCAAGAAGCTGTGGACGGCGAGTCAAAGTCAATTCCTATCCGATCCTAGGGAGTGGCTACCAAGTTAGCATTGGAGGGCGGGGGACTATAAAAAGAAAGATCGTGCATACATCTGTTCACAATGAAATATTCCTGTTGTACGCCATACAACGGAGTATGTCCATGTCGGGAAGATGAACACTTCTCTTCTTCCTGAATCTGAATCTGGAGAAGATCATTGTCACCAAAAGCATTACTTTTTTATGGGGAAGAAGGGGATGTTGAAGATTGTCGAGAATGACCACACGGCCCAACATGCTGTTGAAAAAATGATTTAGAAGAGGGCCCTTGGCCTTGCGGTGGTGGGCGCAGCCGAGGTAAAAGCGGAGGTAATGACCAACGTCGTGGTGTTCATCTACTAGTACTTGATCTGGGCTGAAAAATATTAAGATATCAAGAGACGTTTTTGGAAGAATGTTGAGCGGCTTGAGTGGAAAGAGATTGAGATCGGAGAGTGGGAGAGCTACGACTACTAGGAGGAGAGTGCTACGACTACTAGGAGAGAGATGATGAGCGTGGTACTTTTGCTTTCGATCTGTCATGCTGAGTAGGTACACGAATAATACTACTAGTAACAAATTGCACTACTAGAAGTTGAAGAATATTGGTATTGTGTTGACGTTGACCAACTAGAAGATATGTTCATTGTTCTGAAGATTCATCTGTGTACCTTGTTCTTGTTCTGAAGATTCATCTTTGTACTTGTTGTAATGTTGAAGATCGGGAGTGTTATTAATTTTCGATGTCTTACTCCCCGCTCACAACCGTACTAGTTGGTGTTGTGCCGTTGCGAAGTGTCCTCTTGCTTTGGCTGCTCGTCTCAGTAGGTTGTTTGGTTGTGGCAGATACTGATGCTAGTGCTGCTGGCAGCAGCGTAGAAGTGGACAGTAAGTCCCGGAAGGGTTCAAATCCCAGTTCGAGTAGTGCAGCTTGGATAGAAAAGCAAGGGTTGGAATTCTTGTACGGCAATGAGACCAGTGGAAATAAGCATGAGCTGCTGCGCAAGACCCAAGCTCTGGTCCATCAGAGCATGGAGAGGGATCGCCGGATCTATTTCTCAGTGGCCAGAAGAAAGTTCGCCCATAACAAAAACAAAATTCACATTCTGCAAAAAGCATATTCCAGGCAACGACGACGTAGGGCTCTTGAAGATAATATGACTAGTATCAGAAATAGGGAAAGGGATAGGGTGGATAGCAGCAACGGCAGGGGACATCTTGAAGCACAATCCGAGGAAGCCGCAAAGGCTGAAGGCGCAGAAGGAGAGGCTCCTGACCTAGACATATCCGAAGCCGATCTAAAAGCCCTAGCTGCAGCCGATCAGTACAGCATAACTGTAGAATTTGAAAGGGAGAAGGCCCTCGAATTCAGTCTACACGATAAGCGGGAAGCCCTGAGGCCTCTGGCGGTGAGTGGAGAAGTCGCAGATGCGTCAGTATACCAGAATGTTGGACGCGGAGTTGAAGATCTTGATGTTCAGCAAGAAGTTGATGCTGTTGCACAAGATGAAAAATCAAGAGACCCAGAGCACGTTCTTGACTCTTCAGCTTCATCCGCTGAAGGAGATCAACATGGCATTGGATCTGGATACTTGTTTCATAGTGCGAAAGCCCGTAGTAAAATTACTAGTGGAGCTGGAGGGACTACGAACGTCGAAGGATCTACTTCTCCAGTTCAGGACCCAAACGCCTACCTTAAATTACAGCGCGATTTTCCTCCCGGATTGGTTTTTGGGTACAAACGGGAACATGCCATGTCCGTGAACGGGCATGACATCGTAATCTGCGGAATGGATCATTTGTGTATTGGCTCTGTTATGGCACATGGGTCATTTCTGTCTGGGGTCTCTTATGGCACATCAAAGGTCCGCGTAGAGATAGTAAGTCTCAAACATATTAAATGATAGAAGTGCTGTCGTGCTGATGATCTACTAGCATAAAAAATCTGTTTTAACGTGATGAATGAGATCGTGAATAGTGGAAAAAATTTATACGTTAAACCCCGACGTCGAGTATACATGCTTTTCTTCATCCTTTTTCATACATTTTTGCGAATATAGCAAGGCGAATATGACCAGTGATGGCACGTTTTGGCTTGGACAGGATTCCGTTACGTTTTACAACAAAACCCGATGTCCTCACTGGTGTGAGTGCAAGGTGATGAGTGGGAGAGGATTACGGAAGCGAGCATCGAAGGACAAGAGGAAGCAGGAATCTTCAGGTTCAGAAGAAGAGGATGACGCAGGAAAACGAGGAGACCATCATGCTCAAGGAGGAGCGCTGGAATCGGGGGATCCCGTAGAAGAATCATTTCCTGAAGAAGACACAGAGTGGAAGGTTGCGCAGCGTGTGGACGGCTGTCCTGGTACGATTGTTCCCACACGGACTTAAGGCTACTTCATCCAGGGATCACACATCTTCCTTCTAAGCTCTGATTTTCCTGAACGGACATCACTTGTAACTAAGGATCACACTCACACATCTTCCTTCTAAGCTCTGATTTTCCTGAACCGACCGATGATGTCCGGACATCTGGGATATGGCAGCAGGGTGAACACATGGCTCAGGGTGACGAATTTGGCGATTCACGTGGGGCACGGTTTCCAATTGTCACAGCACAGCTGTCCAGTCGAGCATCGTGGACAGGCCCATTGCTTCTTCCAACCAGCAAGCAAGTGCGGAACCGACTTTCAAACGGTACTCTCTTGTACTTACTCTATATAAAAAGAATGTAAAAAGTAATAGAAAACTATTTCTAGTAAGTGGTATACAAAGAAGTGTTGGGAAGAACTCTACTAGGTGGACGAAAAACAGCATTTTATATCTGATATTTGTAGAAGTTCTACAGCACAACAGATGAGCCGCATCAAAGAAATAACCTCACATGAATATTTGTATCAGATAAATTCGGATGGCTGGGTGTTTGAGCCCGATTATTGGGCTGTGTGTCGTTTCCTGCTTGGGCCGCATGCTCTACGGGAGGAGATGGATGTGTGCTCTAGGGATGAGCTGTATATGTATCGCCGAATGGCTAGGATGGTCCTCAAGGTCCAACCTGATATCGATTTCACTATCCGTCAAACCTACTTCAACGACGAACAGCTGAGACCATATAGGTGGACGGCGGGGGTTGAAGCAGCAGGGAAGGCTGTAGGAGGGGAAGAAGGGCAAGGGATGACTATCATAGGAAAGCAGGTGGAAAAGCCTGATCATAGAAGTCCTGTTGTACCTGTACTAGTAGAAAATGATGCACCTCCTGCAATCAGAACAAGCGGAGAGGACCAAGTTGTGGGCGTCGTTAGAAATGAAGCAGAGCTGGCACAACGAGTAGAAAAAGAAGACAACAACTTTTTCGACTCATCCTCCACACAAGATACTCATACTAGTGCTTCAGTATTAGACACTGCTTCATCCAATGCCCCAACGCTCGCTTCCCTACCTGCTTTTGCCGGTCTCCACATTCGTAGTACCGACAATGTAGGTCGTTTCCGTCATGACGTTTGCCTATATGCAGACACCGTGGACAGATTGCTCCGATTCTATAGGCCAGACCGCAAAGAGAGGGAACGCCTGCTAAAAACTCCAGGTGGCTGGCACAACTCCCTTGAGAGGCTCTACGAAGATGGATGTATCAATATGATATAATTTGATTGACTTTCTCTATCTTTATCTGGATATCTGAATCTGACTTTCGTCGTCATCTGGAGTTATTGTGATTCTCTCTATTTCTTGGTGAATGTCATCTATGTAGTTTTGTCAATAACATCCGTAGTAGATGAAATGGTGAATGTCATCTATGTAGTTTTGTCAATATTAACATCCGTAGTAGATGAAATGGTGAATGTCATCTATGTAGTTTTGTCAATATATCATCCGTAGTAGATGAGAAGATGTCCTTCGAATGATGAAAATCCTGATGTTCCCCTTATTATTTGGCGACAACGAACAACGTGAACCTTCAGATGTGAATCCGTATTCGATGCATGTGAAGAAAAAGCGGCAGTTCAGTATGGGCGAGCTGCTTGAAGGCAGGTACAACTCAGTGGACGACTATCACGCCATAGAAAAGCGCGAACTTAAGAGTCGGTCGGGACACGGCTCAAAAACAAGTACAACAGGAGCTGAGGAAAATACTGAAACTGTAGGCGGGGATGAAGAAGATCATCTTCGTGCTAGCAGAAGTACAACTACTAGAAAAAATTCTGGAGACGTAGAAGTGGAAGATGAGCAGAACAAGGAAGACCAGCAGAGGAGGTTTCTCTCAGCAGGGGTTGAAGACGGTCTTGGAGATGACGACGTCTTACCTGATGGCACGGTAGTTTCTCCTTTGATGCAGAGGAACTACTCGGCAGAGGAGCAACACTTGTGGTATGGACTAATATGTTTTGTTCTCCATGATCCTCACGACCATCCTGGCAGCACTCATTTTCAGTTTTTCTCATTTGGCAACGAACTACTAACAATACATACATTTTAAAAAGGGGCGGAAGAAGAACTGTACCAGGATGGTCCTCCTCTGCCGTCTACTCGAAAACTTCTGGAAATAACCGAGTAGTTGCTGACTGAAATAAGGGAGGTAGCTTTTCAAGGCTGCTGCTCTTCCTTGGTCAGTAAATCTCGGTTATTCTCGTCTGTTACTCGGTTATTCGAGTTCTTTATCGAATAGAAGAAGGGAGAAAAAACGGAATGTGTCCTCCATAGGTGGAATGTGCCGACAAAAGTGAGGACTGTCTTCGTTGCGACAGACAATTGCACGAAACTAGAAGACTTTCGTCGTTGTGACGCCTATCAACGCAACAAGTGGACGTTACGGTCCTTCTGCAGACGAGAAATCCTCAAGGCTGCTTTAGCTGTCGAAGAACCCACGACCTCCCATGAAGAAAGGACGAAAACTCCCATGAAGAAAGGACGAGACGAAACTCGGGTCGTGGAGGTGTCCTCTGCCGACGAGCCATTTCTAGAAGCAACGGTTTCAGAAACCTCAACAAACGCCAAGAGAACGTCGACATCTGCAGCCTCGAACTTTGCATCGACATCTGCAACCTCGAACTTCGCAAATAGGAATGCGTTTGCTTCTAGTGAATTGGTGGACCAACTCGTTCAAGGAGAGGTGGACCTCAGCGAAGCAGAAAATATTCAGCATACTGCTCTTATGATGTTGTAGATGTACAGTAGATTTTCTTTGCGCGCCTCGTCCTTCGTATTCTTATGATGTTGTAGATGTACAGTAGATTTTCTTTGCGCGCCTCCTCCTTCGTATTCGTCGTCTTCGTCTTGCCCGTCTGGGTCTTTTTGCGCGCCGTAGTCGTCGCAGTTCTACAGATTTGGATTTCCATCAATGTAGCAAAGATTTTGATTTTCTAGTTTTTCTATAAATTTTTAGTCCATTGTACATCTATAGCAGACTGCCGAGTAGATTCACATCATCAGTCCATTGTGCAACCTCCTTGTTCTCACTGCTTGAAAAATCAAAATTTGTCTAATTTCCAGATGTTATCCAATAGCGAGTGGACACATCCTAAGCGAGGAACTGGCGCCGAGGACTTGTATAGTTACGGCTACCTCCAATCCATCCACGTAAGGTGCATCCATCCCTGCTGCTCAGGCTGCCTATACAAGGGAAAAAGTACGTACAGATATACTGCACCAATAAGTAGAATCAAACTAGATGACAAAAGAAAAACTACTGCACAAGGAAAGTGATGGATTCGGGGTCTAAGCTCTAATATAGACTGTGGGCAGAGGTCATGCTGCTGGCCAAGGCGAACTTTGTAGTGGGGACCTTCAGTTCAAACCTCAGTCGACTTGTCCAAGTGTTGCGCAAATATCCTCAGAATACCATGATCTCCCTCGACATGCGATGGAAACCTGGATGAGGAGGAAGGGCATTTGTAGGTTCTTCGACCCGTGGATGAACACGGATTTGTTCTTGAGATTGGATGATTATGAACAAACGGATACGCTTGTGGATGAGGTCAAAATTTAGGGAAAATTAGGGGATATTATGGCTCCCTAATTTTCCCTAAAATTCGTATGTGGGTTTAAGCGTGTCCGTTTGTTTCTAAGATGAGGAGGAAGGGCATTTGTAGCTTCTTCGACCGGTGTGGCTGAAAGTTAACATTTTTTTGTCACAACTCTCTGACGAGGGTTCCAATGTTTTTTCCTTTTGTAAGCAGCTCCTGTCCCTTCTTCTAATAGAAGCAAGAATTTGAACACTCACTCCATGTTTTTGTAGTTTGGTTTTCTTTCCAAAGGAAAAAACGCAGGTTGCAATCACATTCGTGCGAAAAAATTCTCCCTATTGGTTACCTCAAGTATACCCTAGATATCACTCTCGTCCCTTGTTCATGATCATAGACAAGAATACTGTACTTCTACAACTAGCAAGACTAACAACTAGTTGAACTCCCAACATGTGATGCACGTGTTTTTCTAATGAATTAGCAACAACTATGCCAATGAGCGTTCATGTCGGGAACCACGCACACGACAACCCATCACGACATCAGTGCAACAGGATTCAACTACGCATCGCAACGGGATTCAACTACGCATATTCTTAATCTTCATGTGGTTTGGGCTTCCGTGGAGGTAGAGATGATGAGATTGATCATATCATCAGTGTAGGTGCAGGCGATCCAAGCTCCTAGATCTAAGGCTAGCACTATCTACTTTCGAACCCTTCCATGCACTAGAATCCGTCTGTTTGGAGGTCCATTTTTGCTGATCTCTGATACAGAATCTCGGGCGATGGCCTTGGCAACTACCAAAAACCTCCAAGGGAACGAATCTGAACGCTGTGCAGACGACTCCGGGCAGCTTATGAAGCTTGGTAGTGTAGTTCCGTCTGTCCTCGGAGGTAGATGAAGTGGTGAGATTGATCATATGATCAGGCGAGCATGATTATTGAGTTTGAGCGGCAGATGAGCTTCTTCTGTTGAGAGCGTGATGTCCTCCGTCTGTTGAGGGCTTTATATCACGTGTTGATCACCTATGCCTGTTGAGAGTGCGATCATATCACGTGATGTTATTCTTCTGTTGAGAGTGCGATATCACGTGCTGAGCTTCTTCTGTTGAGGGCGTGATGAGCTTTTTCTGTCGAGGGCGTGATGAGCTTTGTCTCTTGTGAGCGCGATATTACGTGATAATTTTCTTCTGTTGGGTTGATTGTGGAGAGGAGAAACTGAACTCATCTTCCACTTTATTTTGAGGAAGATGAGCAGGTACTCTTTATCAACAATGATCAAGCGATATCAATAACCATTCTTGAGTATAGAAAATAGTCTATCTACTTCATGTTGATGTTGTTGCAGTTGCAATATGATCGACTTTTTATAGCTTTCTCACTCTCTCATTCGGCAGCGCAGGAAACTGGTAACTTTGTCGTGAAACACTTCACCTAGTGTGACGGCGTTTTGACCATTTTCTTACCCTATTCTTCTACTCTTCTCAACTCTCATCTAGTTTTACTAGCTGTTTACAAATCTATTCTAGCTGCCCCTTTTGTGGATTTTTAGGATTTTTAGGACCATCGATCTCACTCTTCCAGCAGCACGCAGAACAAAAGGTAGGGGTACGATCATTATCTTCAGGATTTAGATCTTAATCTTTTCCGGATTCTAGATTTCTATAACAAGCACGGATCCTAAAGAATCTCTCGTCTAAAAGAAGACCTTCAAATCCTCGCTCAAAAGGAAATTACAATAACGAAGTACGTTATCTTCATCAACCTTATTCAAGAGGTAGGACCACAAAGGACTATACGAGCTGTATCAAATACAGTTTTCGCAACGTCAAGAGGTTTCGCACCAAAAAATACCTCTTTTTTAGGATTTTCGTTCTAATCGAGGACACTCATCAAATATCATGTCGGCAATTTCGAAGAGTTATTTGCGGGGCGCTGCCATCGTTTCCGGGAACTTCACGACCGGGATCGACACGACCATGCCGCCCGTTTCTTTCCTGAGAACTCGCGAGAAGGCGGCTAAACCCGAAAAGCAAAAGCCGGTATTTGCTCCGCGGCCACGTATCCCCGCAAATTTATGTCACCGCGCTTGTGTGAGTAGTTGAACAGTATGTAGAATTCTTTCACTCCTGAAGGAGAGAGTGCTCGTCTGAGTAGATGAAGAATACTTTCACTCATCTGAAGAGAAACTACAGGAACGGCAGCAACAGTCCTACCCTTTGGGCTATTTGTTAGAAGTTTTTGGTTTTGTTTTTCCAGCGCTTGGTGTTGGTCTGTTAGAGCACCAGGAGCCCGTTACTTTTGCCAACCAAGACAAGCTAAAGTGTCCATGGCCCGGAAAGTCATGTGTTGCGTTGTAGTTTTCGCACCACAGAGAACCAATTCTACCGCAGCTTGATGGAGCCATGATATTCGGTTGTAGAAAACCTCAACCCCTCGACCTCTGATCCGTCGCGGTGCTCCTTGATGTCAAGGGGAGTCCGACAGAGCAAGAAGCAAGAGCTCAGGAAACTTTAACCATTCATACAGGCAAGCGAATCAGTATAATAATCAACCGATTACTGGCAAGACTTTGCTTTGTCCTTAATCAGTCAAAAATCTAGTTCAATCACATTTGTTAACCGATTAATGCGTAAGCTGTTGGGTTTCTTTGTGAGAAAATGTTTTATGTGCATGCGATTGTAGAGGCCGCCAGGCAAAGTAGCCCTCACTTCCAAATAAAACCCCTGGCCCAGGACTGCGCCCCGCCTCAGCGTCATGCGCTCGACCATTTGCAGGAACCCACCGGCACACGCCTAAGGAAGCGTGGGTCTTGCCCGATGCCTGCTGGAGAGGTGTTGAAGAGAGTTTTGAAGATTGTGACGCCGTGTTGTGACGTTTTGGATTGAGCGGCGCGAACAAGGGGGGAGTGGTTTTAAGCTCAAAGGGGCTAGACAATGACATCAAGCTTCGGCATGTGCTTGCGCAGAAGTTCTGCTCTGTTTCGGTGTGATCTGTTGTCCTTGCGGGGTCGTTACTCTGTAGCCTCAAGCCTGGCCCAGGAGGTAACTATATTCTGGAAGTCCTCGCGCAGAGGTACTGCGGGGTGGTATTGGCCTGCTCGGTTTTCGTTCGTAAGATATTTACCAGAGCTTCAGTCACAGTCGAAAAGCCTGCGCATGGGCATGCTCGGCGTGGCCCTCCTTCCCTCAGAATTTGAGGGCTGTCATCGATCCGGCGCGCAGGGGTTCGGGCCGTCACTGATGGAGTGTTTTGCCGGTTGAGTGAGATGGGGGGCGCTTCGTTCCTTTTTTGTTTTAGTAGCGGGAGATTGTATATAGCCGTTGTTTTAATCTTCGTGGAAGATGTGCCGTGTGCGACTCATCATCTTATCGAAGTGTCGTGGCACTCTTAATATTACCTAGTATACGGCTCTGGAGAATTCTACTAGAGCTTCTAAAAAGATTCAATGTCGAGGTCAAGAGCGGCGAAGACGCTGATAAGGAGCTCGAAACGCTGACAACCTTTATGGCGACTCAGGAAGACACGGTGAAGAAGCTGGAGGCGCACTTCAACAACAAAGACAAGATTGATCCGTATGGCCCAGAAGGTCATGAAATCAAGTGGTCGCAAAAGACGCTGAAGCGCTACATTGCGCAGGAGATCTGGGGAAACATCAAGGGTCACATGCTCAACTGCGGAACAAAGAACATTGGGGACCCCAAATCGCCCGAAGCAAAGGCTGGTCGCTTATTATGGGAACAGTCGTCCATCGGGGTGGCGATGGTGACGAACGGGTGGAAGTCGGACGACGCACTTGAGGTCGTCCACGACGGCGCCCGTATCGACAAACTGGAACTGCTGTCTGCCAGCTCGCTTCATCCTTTAATTACTTCTTCAGGCTCGGGCGCTGAGAGTAAAGCTAAAGTTGATCCAGCTACGGCCGTAGAGACCATCGCTTTCGGCGTCGGTTGCGACGGTGCCTACGTGAGCACGGGAGTAACGGTCACGAGTTTTTTAAGGCGTCGGGCTAACTTGTTCTTATAAATATATAAGTAATATACATACATAGAGTATTTACTTCTAGAGGCTTGTTCTACCAACCTCAAATTAATATTAATCGGCTCAGGAAGCTAATCAATGCTACTTAAAAGCCCACGGTCACCTCACCCCTCTAAGCTCTAGTGTGTGCGCTATTATTTAAAGAATTTAAACGCGGCAGGGTACGTGACCTTAAAAGGGCCTAGGCTTACAATCTAGTCCACTCATCATCAGAAACAATTTTTTACTGCAATTTTTTTCCTTGTGTTTTTAGATAGTTAGTTGGCTGGTTTCTACTTTGGCCCAGCGAGGGTATCAGTATGTGAAAAATATAGACCTTAATGCACTAATTTCATTGTTGTCTAAGGTTCACCCGGTATAGAAGTGGAGTTAGAGTAACACACTTCGTTCTAGGGGCTTTTATCGTGATTGGTGGATATCTTGTTCACCAAGAGTGTTGCCAAGTGTCAGTCATCTGCGCTGCGCTACTCGTGGGTGTTTGTGGTGCCGTATTCCTTGATAAAGCGGCCACGCGATCACGCAGCACATTACTTCTTCAGTTTTAAATTAAAAGCGTGGAGGAGGCTTCTCCATGGCCCCGAAAGGTGCGCGCAACTTGCTAGTGTAGATCGGGCGCGTTTGCAATTTGCAACGTGCCTCATAATGACATATGTTTCACGCTGTTGTTGCTGCGCTTTTCTTTATCGATCGCGTGGCAGCGAACTCGATAACCACATGCCCAGAAAGCGGGCCCATAATTCAAGGGCTCGCCACACTGGGCATAGGTTACTTAGCAATAGACAGACAAGGCTAACGGCTTCGACGCAGGGCTCTAAGTGGTCACCAAGCTAGCGACGCACGGCTGGCTCGCTTTGAGTGGGCTAATGCGTATGCTGTTACATGGCTAAGCCAGCAGGCTGGCTGTCATTGTGGCTAAGCTGACAAGCCGATAGATAGACCATGGCGAAGCTAACAAAAAAGCTGGCTATTGTTAACCTAAGTTACCGACGCGGAGCGGCTATGGTTACTAAGCTAGCAGACTAGCTGTGGCGAGGCTCGCAAGCTGGTCGCGACGAGGTTAGCAGGCTGGCCATGCCGCGCTGAGCTAGCAGGGTGGCTACGGCTAATCTAGCGAGGTGGCTATGGTAAAGCAGCTAGAAAACTAGCCATGGCTAAGCAGCTAGAAAGCTAGCCATGGCTAAGCAGCTAGCAAGCTACCGATGGCCAAACAGCTAGTGAGGTGAGCTAGCTTTGGCAAAACAGCTAGTGCGCGGTTGGCTTTAGGCTTAGCGAGCCAAGCCGCTAGCATTATGGCCAAGCAGCTAGCAGGCGTGCTAGCTTGCTGTGGTATGGTGAAGCAGCTACCTAGCAAGACGGCTCCCCACCCTGGGCGCCGCGCCCGCGTGTTGTATTTGGTAGCAGTTTGTTCGGGTCTACTGCTCTCACAGGGAAGCGCGCCACCAGCTCTGTGCCCTGGGCGGATGTATAGTAATTATCAAAAGCAATGCGGTCGGCCCAATTTTTCTCCGGCACGCACTCACACCCACTGACCCCAAGGAAGGGAGGCCATCTCACAAGCCTGAAAGGGCGGCAAGCGGCTGAGCAGAGTGAGGCCGCCTGGCTATGGCTAGGCTAGTGGGCTTTACTTAGCAGCTAGGCCAGAGAGCGAAGCAACCTGGTGGCACGGCTGAGGGAGCTTGCGTACTATGGCGGCGTGGCCTCTGTCTCAACGCACTGCACCCACGATGGCCTAGGTAGCTGGCTAACTTACTATGTTGAAGCCCGCGGTGGGGCTCCCCTCTCTACGCTCGCGGTCTAACCAACGATGGACGCGGACGCACTAATTAGGTAGTAGCGGGCAGCTTGGTGCGTATGTATACGGCTCGCTCCTAAGCAGCTTGCCAGCTTGCTTGGTGCGGGCAAAGCTAGTTGGGCGGCCCTGGCTAAGCCACTCTGTCAACCAACCTGGGCGGCGGGCTATAGCGTTAGCGAAGCTAGGGGGCTATGGCCATGCCAGGTGGCTTGAGCCCAATACAATGTCTTGCTGTGAATTGGGCCTGGGCGCTTGTATGACTAATGCATCTCAATGGGCTTAGCTAAGTAAAGCAAGGAAGCTAGCACTGGCCTAGATGGCTCCGCATTCTGAAGCAATTTGCCTGGCGACGGTTTCCGCTCAATCCGTGGCTATGCAGAGCCGGCGTAGTGGATTGACAGCTAATGTTAGGCTGGCGGCTGGATGGTCAGGGCCGCGCTAGCTGGCAATATGTGGCCGAGCTACTGCGAAGCTCGCCGGCTATAGCTAGTTGGTTAACAACTGTATCGTGCCCAAGTAGGCACGCGGGCCGCTGGTTGCCAAGCAAGTGGGCAAAGCTAGCGCATTGGCGGTTTATGGTGCCGGGACAGGTTGAGTATTTAACTAAAATCGCCCGCGGGTCGTCCAAGTTGAACTAGCTGGCTACCTTAGCTTATGTATCGCGGCAGGGGTGCTTGCGTGGCCAACGGTGGCGGGGCTTGCTTTGTTCTTTTTTGGTTCTGGTTATGGTCGGGCCTGCTCATGTGTTGGCGGAAGCAAGTAAGGGGTAAGCCTGGTAGCCGCGGCTCAGCGAGCTCGCCCGCCTTGCTTGGGCTATGTATTGACAAGGCAACCAAAGCGAAGCCCGGCGGCTCCGTGACATCTGGGTGGGGTCAGCGCGCGTTTGTTAGTTTCACGTGCTGACGGTGTGCGCATTATGCTTATCCAAGACTTTTTTGCCAGTTGACTCTTTCTACGCGAAATATATGCTGCAGCCAGGCTGGTTTGTATAGCCAAGTAAGCTAACTCCTCTAAGCCACGAATTCGGTGACATTCTGCTTAGGCAGACAGACGTTCAGGGGGCTTTCCCTGGCGAAAAAGGCGAGAAGGCGCTCGCGCTCTTCAAGATGGTACAAGGTTGGTCGGGCTCTTTAAGTACAAGTTGGGACAGCCTCGCTGCAGCTTTCGACGGAACGTGGTGGAATAACCTGATCCCAGGAGAGGGCGATGTTCCTGGCATGTTTGGAAAAGGTCAGAAAGACATAGTGAACAAGGTTCTGAGCCTTCCGCCGTTTGTCGCGCGTCCTTGGTTGCAGAGCGATCACTTGCCGGCAACACTGTACGCGGAATTGCCGACTGTTGGAGGCTACGAGAGACCCCCGATTGTGAAACTCCTCAACTGGAATATTCTCGGTCGGGGTTTGGTGAGGATGACGATGCCGAGTGTGACGATATTGGGAAAAAAGGTCGAAAACATTCAAGCATTTTTCCAGCTCATTGCCTTGAGAAAGAAGGTGGGAGAAATGGCCAACGAGGTTGACACTGATGAGGTGGACATTTCAGTTCTTGCTTTTCAAGAAGACCTTTTTGTACAGACAAAGGATACCGATACGAAAACTACAACAGTTTATGACGGGTATTGGACGAAGATTTTTGAAGAACACGGTTACACGCCCGCGTTTCTTCCGCAAAAGAGCTGGCACGATGGTCTGCCTGAAGGAGACAAGCGCCTAGCAGTTGCGGAGCTTACGCTGGATAAAGCAACTCCATATGTGATTGCGTCAACGTTTTCTCCTTCTCGTACCGAACAAGGTGAAACCGAATCTCTGACAGGATCCCCTGAATTTGACGGTGAGACGCAGGAACTCGTAATGGGAAACACAGTGTACATCAAACTCAGCAAAAAATTCAAGGGGAACGCCGGTTGCGAACCCATGGTGGCTCAAAGTGGCTGGAACGACCCACAGAAAACGCATGCCATGTATCAGGGTTTCGATAAGGTTCCCTTTCGGTCGTTGGCGATTGGGTTTGTTTATTGCAGTGTAGATAACACGATCGTCGCGGCGTTTCCAGTTGGCCACTTGGCAGGTGGCAAGTTCGACGACAATGAAATCTTCGATGGGGTTCTGAAAGGCTTCGGCGCCGATGAAAACCTCAAAGAGGAGATGAGGAAACATAAGGGGTCCAGAGGAACGCCTTGGAAACGTGCCCTCGACGACTTTAAGAATAACGAAAACAACGACGAAAAGACCAAGGAGAAGAAGATGGCAAATCTTCCCACGACCGAAGGCGGGGAGCTGTACTATCAAGGGGCGGGAAATCTGGTCCGCACAATGGTGAAAGCGTTTGTTCAGAAAGTTTATGAAGCTGCCGCTGAGCTCACACTCCCCAACGGGGGCAAACTGATGACTGATGGGAAGACCCCTATTCCACTTATTCTCCCGATGGACATGAACACGAAGCCGGACATGCGGTACTTTTTGGACGAGGCCAAAAAGGCGTTAGGCGGAGCAAAGGCGATCAGTGAAGCTGTCGCGAAGGTGGAGACGCATGGCCCGGATAAGAGTGTCTTGCTAGCCCAGAGGACTGCGATCAAGCAGTTCAAGTTGGAGAAAGAAGAGCAAGACCAGAACGAGGCAAAGCCACCCACGGAATAGAAATGGCCGGCCTTGGTGTAGAGACTGCCAAGTGCGACCACGAGAGTAGAAGCTGAGATTAAGACTTGTTTGATACTCATATTTGATAAGACATGATCTCCCTTCCTCCACGTTCTTATTTTATAAAAAATATAATAAGTCGACCGAGGCATTCTTCTGCAAATTATTTTATCTAGTTAGGTCTGCTGACCGTATACTCTATTTAGTTCTTCTTTCGATACCTTCTCCTTCAGTGTAGTTCCAGTAGTAGTTGTCGAATAGCTTCACTGGTTGAGAACTGGAGGGAACAATCATGTCGATCCTGAATAGGAAGAACATCAGGAGCGCGAGCGACCATCCCTTTATTCCGACGTTCTCAACCAATCGAACGATTCACAAAACACTCCCTAGCATACGCGTATTTCCTTTTTATCTTCTGGCGCGGTCGTTTTTGATTATGTATTTGTCTAGTACTCAAAACAGTGTTATTTTATACCGCTATTGGTTTAGTTTTTTTTCATTATTATTTGCAGGGACTTTGACCAATGATTGTGTGTATGACCTACTCCTACACCAGCCATCTCTAATAGACACGAACGAGAAAAAATAGAAGCGCGGGAGGCGCAAAGAGAGATGAAGACGTTGACTCCTGGAAACTGCAGAGGACGCAGAAGAAGTAGACGGAAGACAGAGAAAGGGGAGCATCGTTGTGCTAGAAAAGAATAGTTCGTGACTGTATGCTGTGAATAGAAGAATTGAGTTTTGTTGTAAAAAACTTTGTGACTGGAAACAGGGTGGACGTGGTTGTAGTTTGATAAGAGGAGCTCGCGTATGAAAATAGATGAAGATTTTAGTCCTCAAAGTGGAGGAATCGACTACTTCGTACTTCTTGGGATTTCCATTCACGTGATCACTACTGTACTGCTACGTACTCCGTCCGCCGTTATTTGATAGATGGCCATCAGCTGCACCTACATGCGTAAGTACTCATCTGCGTAATGTATCTCAATTTTTGCCATTAAAGGAGATCTATAACGGCTTGACTTTTCTGTTTGTTCGAAGGGATAGAGAAAAAAGCTTGCTTGATGACGACGGACGGCGACGTAGTTTCTCTTGTAGTGATTTATGTAGCACTATGTGTAGAAGTGTCTATGTCATTGAGCCCGGATGGCATTTGGTTGCACTTAGCTGCTGTTTCAGCACGAGCATCATGTCTAAGTAAAAATAGTAGTGACCCACTAGTATGTCTATTAATATTACAGTCATAGCATTGACCTACAATTTGTACGTATTATATAAGCATCTGCCTCGGAACGTTCTCCAGTAGAACGGGATGCAGGAAGAAGCGCCTTGATGTTTTTCAAGCAAGAAGATCAAAGGTCGCGATGTTGATATATATTCATGTTTATACTGAATTGCGTTAGTACCTCAATGGGATACGAAATAATGAACGGAAATCGTCATTATTATTTGGGAAATAATTTTTTAAGAAAATAAACCTGGATGCGTCGTAGCGCCCCTTGATTTCAAGGAAGGCCACGGAAGATCAAGAAACGACAGATCATCCACGAAATTTGGTTTATTGATAGAACTAGAAATGGCGCTGCAGTTGCTAGGTTTCTTCAACGTCTGCTCCCAGGCAAGCGTCTGCTCTCAGGCAAGCCTCTGCTCTCAGGCAAGAGTCTTCTCTCAGGCAAGCATCTGCTCTCAGACGTGCTCTGCTCTGAGACGTGCTTTGCTCTCAGACGTGCTCTGCCCTCAGACGTGCTCTGCTCTCAGACGTGCTCTGCTCTCAGACGTGCTCTGCTCTCAGACGTGCTCTGCTCTCAGACGTGCTCTGCTTTCGTTCCAGAAGGACTTGGGTGAGGAGAATTAGTATTTTGTAAGCGTCAACGTCAACTGTCGTGCTTCCAAAATAGATCGATAGCTAGAGGGGGCATCGCAAACGACTAGGCATAGAGGTATGCCAAGTGGATAGAAGCGTGACCCACCATAGTATGCCTAGTATGTTTTTTGAAAGAAGAGGCCAGAAGGATCTAATCACTTCTAGTCTTTCCTTTTAGTTTTTTTGTAGTGCGTCTCCGTCGTCTCTACTAAGGAGGCGCGTTCGGCCGTCGTTCCAGAAGGAATTTGAAATCGTATGAGGAGAAATACGTACTTTTTTTTTACCTCGTTGGTTGAAAGAAACAAATGATAACGACGGACGAGGAGGGCACGACAACAGATAGTATTTTTATTTCAAAAGGCTTTGATTGGCTACGGAACAAACGGATGAAATTCCTTCGCGCAATGCGGTATTAAATATTCATCTGACCACCTGATTAATGCTTTTTGTAGCCTAGTAAAAATATGACAAGAAAAACATGATGTTGACTCATTATGCTCACGAGCTCTTTCGTCGTGTGAGACTACGTGCGCAATCGTCTGTTTGGTGAGTCGAGTCTGTTTCGTGAGAGTCGCGACAGTTAATCTGAATTCGTGTTGTAGGGTCCTCTGTTTTCATATTTTCAGTGCTTCTCCTTTGAGTTGTGTCGTGTGATGTGCTGACACGGGTCCTCTTAGGGGTCATCTGTCGGAGTTGAACAAGCTGGCTGTATCCACGGATTCGTTCTTCTGTATTGTTTGATGCTGAGCGAGGTTATTTTAAAAATTGCATTGCACACCCGCCTAGGAGCTGGGTATATCATCCTCGTCATTTTCTAGTTGCTCTAGCTGTATTTGAGCAGCGCTTGGCCGTCATTCTTTCTGTTGAGTGTATGGCGGACTCGAGTGAATTATATCGGGCTGTTGAGAGACATGGACGAATTTACCGTTGCACACTCCGACGAGATCGAAGTGTTTACACTTTCAGAGCGTTTCAGGTATTGCATCGAAGATCCACGCTTTGAAAGAGAAACAGGTTACCATCTTTTGTTCCCACGAATCTTTATACAGCTTAGGCGTTTGCTTCAACACCCTGAAATCGTTATTGTCTTGATGAAATTGACATTGATCGACGAAAAACCTCCTCTTCGATCTTCGATTAGAATTAGTTACATATAGACAAAGAAATACATAGAAAAAGGTGGCATCAATTAGAATTAGTTACAACCAGACTCAAGTAGGTTTAACGCTTCCTCGGCCGTTTTCACAACCGTAGGAAATGTATCATCCCGCCGATGCCTAAGTATGGTCGTTTGGGCTGCAGTATGATGATGAACCAGACAAAGTCAAAAGAATACATAGAAAAGGATTGGCCGGCTTTCACCTTTTGGGTGAAGGTTTAGGTGCCGCGACGCTCAAAGCACTGCGTAAACCAACCAGTTAGTTTTCACCCCAACAAATCTAGGCTTATCTCGTGCAAAAATACATAGAAAAAGATGGCAGCCGTGAACCGTCTATCGGCGGCCGTTCTTGGCCAGGGAGAGTACCAACACCCGTCTGAGCCGAGTGTGAATGCAGTCTACTCGGAGTGGACCGGTTTAGCGAAAGCCACCACTCGAACCGAAGTGGCGCGTAGTTTGAATCCCTATCCACGTCGTGAACTGTTAAGGCTACAATCAATAGATGCATCAATCTTGATCTTGAGGAACAGTCGAGAAACCACTAACAATCCAACAACAAGCTAGACTAGCGCTAGCGGGTAGAATTCGCCAGGGAAATCCTAGGCAGCTCGTCGAATCGATTCAAATAAAAAAATGCATCTTGGGAGGCATCTTCATCGTGGTCCGCCCCTCTACCTAGTCTTCTCAAGGGAAAACCGGGACCAGGATGCTCACCAAGATGGATTTACGTAAGTTCTAAGACTAGTACGTCCCAGCTATGCAGGGGCTGTTCAAGTTTCCCAGAGTACGATGGACATAGCAGAGAACTGCATCGCGATCGATTACAAGCCACCGACGACCCCGGAAGCAAAATTCTTCATCACGGATCATTTGGGAAGTAGAGTTATGATGTTGAAGACTGCAGATGATCCAGTACATCATGCACTTGCACACACTAAAAATTGTACAACTCCTTTTCAAAGATGAAGGTAGATACAACGAAAGAACAAAGATGCCATCCAGCTTCTAGTTCTTGCACTACTTCTCTCTAACCTAGCCTAACGACCCTAACCTATAGCCTTTTGCGTTTCATCTTCTAATCCTCGCAATTTTGAGGAAGCGGGGAATCGCTTGCGGAAGCGATACAGGCTACCTATGGAACCCCTACCGCAACGTAGAGCGGATTATACAGAGGACCTGCATCCACTAGAACTCTGTCCCAGCACACAACAAATGAAAGATGCCACTACGGGAGAACGAGAATCTACTAGTCCTAGTGCGAGAGCAAGAACCTTATTACGCCTACCTGGTGCATCAGATGAGGAAGAAGACGACACTTTGTTCTTGGATGCAACAACTGCAACTGCAGCTCGTGCAACTGCAGCTCGTGCAACTGCAGCTCGTGCAACTGCAATACAACACTCATCTACAGCAGAAGTAGGAACTTTGGCGGGTGGTGGTTCTCCGATAAACAGAAGTACAGGTCATCTCATTATCCAACAACAGCCAACTACACACGCATTGCCCAAGGAGGATCACTTGAGATCTAGTCGTTACCGTTTTCGTCGAGATATCAACGATTTCGAAACACGACTCTTCGGAGACGGTCTTTTCGTTGTATCTTCTCATGGACATGGAGGAGGAACCTCAACAGGAGCTGGAGGAGCGCCTGGAGGGGCTTCCGGACGAGCGTCAGTGGAGGAAATTTTAGAAAAGACGAGAGGAGCTCGGGAACACAGACTTCGGAATTTAGTTAATCCAGATTTCGTGAGGTTCAAAGCACTGGCCGCCAGCTTGAATGGAGCAGCAAGCGGTGGGGCTACGGAAGGCGAAGAAGGGGCAGGAGCAACGAGTTCATTTAAGGCATAAATCTAGAAGTAGAATTTCTTCCCATTCATCGTGGTGCAACACATAGTTCTCATCCTTCGACTCGTTGAACCATCTCAATCTGAATGAAACTAGAAATGTAACTAAAGAAACTCACAACACGAACGTACAATAAAAACAAAGAATTCGAGTCCTCAACTAACATATAAAGAAACAAGAATTACAGCAAAGCCTCAACATCATCTTCTAAGACAACCACCGCCACTGCCGGAGCACCAGGACAGCAGGGCGCTCATGAGATGTACTACTCAAAAACGCACCCTGATGGCATCCGCTACATCCCGCTTCCGCCACCGCCAGTCTCTCGCTACCGTGTGTGTCCATCAAGTCTCCTAGCAAGATTTGACCAGTACTTACGGCTGTTCGTGCATAGATATGCGAATATAGTAACAATCTGGTGTCGTAAAAAATCATTTGGTGTACTAGGTGTCTTAGAGTACTACAACAAGTTGATCTTGATTACCTCTTCCACTTAGTTTCTTCATCAACAGGCCACTTTGTTGCAATGTTGTTATCATCTGTTGTAGGTACAGGTACTTGTTTTTGATAAGCAGTCTATAGTAAGATGTTCTGATGTACCAGGACATCAAGGATCTTCCTCCATAACAAGGTGGATAATTTTTCTTGAACAAAAATAATGCTCTTCTTCATCTAACTCCCGACAAGTATTCGACGGAGAAGAAGAAGGCTATATGGAGCAACCGAAAGAAGTCCGACAGCGTTTTCCATCGTACTATTGTTGGTGCCAGTACCAGAACAAGTATCGAAGGACGCTTGCTGCGCCACAGGGATAAAGCAAAATCGGCATTGAAGTTATGCTCATGTTGTTTGTATCTGTATCCTCTGATGGTTCGTTCTTATTCTTATTGTTTCTTATTCGAAAATATATACGAAAATGAGTCCTCTAAGAAAAGCGGACCAGCTTGTGACATTGCAAGATACATAATGACTTTTTTCTCATGAAGAGAGAGAGTTTCTTGAATTCTAAGGCCAATGTGATTGTTAGAAGTATCTTCTTCAGTCGTGTGGAAATATTATAAAAGCTCTCAAGGCAGAAGCGGATGCAATGGCTTTTCGTCATTAGTAGTCAGTACTCGAACATCAAGGGGAACAACTGTTAAATACTATAAAAGCTCTCTTCTTGTTCTATAATGCATGACGCGCGAAAAGAGAAAGTCTTCAAATGCATAGATGAGCCACTTCGACTTAGACATGATAAGACGTGATGAAATAAGTGCTTGGCTACGAATCACTCACTCACCCCCTCACGAACAAATCTCTTCTAATGCCGGACGCGCGAAAAGAGAAAGTCTACAGCAGTCTCAGCAGTGCTTCCCTTGGAGACTGAAGATGGCGAAGCTGTTGCTTGGAATCAGCATGACCATAGTTTTCGCAATACCAATTTTTGTGCAGCTGTTTGTTACGAGATCTATCAGATTGTGGATGAACTATAAATTCGCCTTTGTTCTACTTTATTACTTTTTGTCTTCCGTAGCTCCTCTGATGACATGTGGTACTATATGAAAAAATATATACGAAAATGAGTCCTCTAAAAAAAGCACATGTTGACGATGAAAATTGCGATCATTACTAGAGAAGCCTATTATTTGTCAAGCTTGTGAAGATGAACTTTTTTTTTTTCGATATTTCTTGTGAAATTTTTCCAGATGGAGATTGATCCAAAGCTACAATTGGTGATAATTTTGGAATGACCTTGTTCATCTTCATTTGAATCCGATGATGCGCGGTCGAAGAGCACCAGAAGGAAGAAATAGAAGATCTAGAACCCCGATTTGAGAGAAGTGAAAACCCCGATTTGAAAGAAGTGAAAACCCCGATTTGAGAGAAGTGAGAGACTGAAAAGGTCCATGATCTGGAAGGCTTTTTAGTTTTGCTCCGACCGTATTCACGATGCTGAGAATTTGCAGAGCAACCATGATTTGCAGGAGCTGTCGTGGTTCCAGGACTGCTCAAGGATGAACAGAAGACCATGCTGATCTGGAGGAGCTGACGAGGTTGCAGGACTGCGACGCAGAAGGGGAACAGCTGCAGAAGGAGCAGCTGCAGAAATTCCTCAACCAACGTTTTGAATGAACGAACGTGTTGGATAAACGTGTGAAAGTGGAAGTGCTGGTAGATGGACGTGTGATCATCGTTGATCATAGTGATCATCGTTTCCATTGAAGGAGAGAGGATGTTGAACTACTACTTACAAGCATCAAAGTAGACTACTTCTCTACTGCCTTTCTTGTTGTAGATGCAACTAGTGGACGAGCACAAGGCTCGTCGACACAAGCCAGGATGAAGTAGCCTAGAAGTCTTCTGGTGGGCTTAGTCTTCTGGTAGGACTAAAGAACCTGAAGGGTTAAGAATTAGATTTAGAAGCTAGATTACTCGACCGTTGTGAAGATGTCTTGTTGAGTTCTTGTTGCATTTAGAGAGCAGTTGAGGACGCCGCGTCCTCCTCAGGAGCATTGGCGAAAAAATTTTCTCAGGAACATGAAAAAACTAACTTTAGGATCATCTCCGAGAAGCCAAAAGATTGGTGGTACTTTGGAATTGCATTTCTCATAATTACCCTAGTGACACGTGCACTGCAACTGCATCACCAGAATCTTGTTGCATGCTTGGTCTTGACGCTGTGCTTGCACGTGATCTCAACACCATCATTTTGAATGATATGAGAAAGAATCTTTATTCTGAATAAATAGGAAGAAAAAGACGAACGTCGTACAACTTCTACTTGGTTTTACTTCATCTTCTGTACGCGGGCGAAGAACAGCAAAAACAAGAACTAAAAGGTGTCAAATAGATTCCCAGATAAAACGGAGTACTTAGGTACTTTTACCTAGGCATCTTGCCGAATAGATTCAAATCATCAGGTACTTTTACTTATAGTACCTTCAAAAGCTACGAAGATACAAATTCGAATATCTTATCATCAGGACCACGACTAAATCAAGTCTTCAACTTCATACAACATGCACCTCTACTAGTACCTGTACTAGGTAGATTCAATCAAGAATCATTTTCAACCATGTGATGATGAAAATAGAAGCATTATGATTAAATCGTTGACAACTAGGTCCAGTGAGTACCAGCACGTGTGCGGACACCAGTTTTGGTGTTCATCCTGTTCGAATACATCTTTTCCGGATCACTTACCTATTGCTGTCGGAGCACCTTTCTTCTTCATCAGATTCGCGGTCTGAGTATACTAAGAATATCGGACTCCATCGGAATGCGAATACGGTCTTCTTGGTCCCGTGAATAAAAGGTACTCGACATAGGAGAGTGATCGTGCCGTTCGATAGTCGTGTCAAGGAATTGATCGGTTGTAATCATTTGAAAAGAGAGAATGATCTGAAAAGTCTTTAAGAGAGACCCATTTGCCCCAGAAGAGAGACCTGAACAAGCGTTTTCCACCCATCTGAAGATTTTTCTTGTTTCAAAAATGACTTCATCTTGTAGCTTTGTAGTTTGTATCGCCATCGTCGATGGTATTTCGTTTGGTTGTGCATATCGTGCGTCAATTTCGTGTTGATCGGATCGCTTTAAAGAGGGTGTTGTGCTGGACCATCTTTCATCTCTTGACTTGTCACTACTGAGAGTATCTTCTTCTTTGTACTTCTAACGCGTCCACCTAGTAGTCGTACCTGTCTGTTGCATACCTTCTTAGTCGTCACGACATGTAGTGGTTCTTGCATATTTTTTTCTTGAAGCATATTTTTTTCTTGAAGTAGTAGTACCTCTAGTACTTCTTCTACTTGCTTAGAAGAGACGCACGATCCAAGAAAATGTTACCTCCGGTCCGACACCGCACCCAGATGGGTGACATTTTGTCGTGGGCAGGAGGACGACCACAGGACGAAAACTCTCCTCCTAAGCTGCCTCTAGGAGCCGCAGGAGGTGGAAATCAAATTGTACCACCTCAATTCAAGCCAATGTACAACAACTTCCGTAGTCCGCCACTTGGTGTCTATCGCGATTTTGTGCCTCAACAGCCAGTCGGAAACCCACCACCTGCAGGAGGTTCAGGAGGAGGAAACCCAATAAATCCTGCATCTTCTGGAGGACCACCTGGTGGCGGAGGGCCAGGAGGCTCTTCTCCTCAAACGTTGAAACAACTGCCGAAGGAGCTGCTACAGAACCCGGATCTATTGCAGAAGCCTTTGTCAGAGGAACAACAAGCGTCGCATCATGCGGCGGCGCAGAACCAAGGCTTGCAGAATCAGATTTTTTCGCTGGATTATGGCGTAGAACTAGAACAACTAGTGATAGTGCTGAGAAGTACTCGTTTTTGGTTTATTTACAACAGTAGTTACACGACCTAAAGTAGAATTTACTACAACCGGATTTTTAGTACAACTATTTTTAATTCACAACTTTATGAGTTCCATCGGAGGTGTGGGTTGACTTACTGTTACAGACATCACCACGACGAGTTCTAGCTACTTTCGTACTTTATAGTACAGAAGATGCCAACAAGTAGCTTCGTCCCGCCCAACTTTTTACATGCGTTAATACACGACTTCTTACTGGTCTTACCATCTAATCCTTGCGAATCTGCCGGTTGCTCACGGATCGCATATCGGTTCTGGAAAACAAGAACGGAAACCTCTCTTCACAACTAGACGAACGAGCCAGAACGGACGCAGAGATAATAAGGAAGCTGCAAATTAACGTTAGAGAATTGCAGGAAGGACATTCGGGATTCGTTCGAGATGTGGCAAGTACAACTGCTACTTGTCCTCGTTATACTTAATAATTATTTTTCAAGTTGTAGAACAAGGAAATGATCATTTATTAGACATCAACTTGTGATAAATAATTCATTTAGTAGACTTGTTGTTGTTATGATTCTTTCAAGAAGATGGACCACATGGAGGTGGTTTTACCGGTGTTATTTCTGGCAAAAGTTTCAGTGGTAAAAAGTGGAGTGATTTTGTCGGACAAGAGTAATATGGACTTTTCTGGAACTACATTCTTCATCTGAAGAAGAATTCTATGGTCTTTCCTCCATGAAAAGAATAATCTTCAAAAACATGATCCAAGGTAAACTTTCTGGAACTACTATTCAAGGTAAACAATAACTTCCATGAAACAATAACTTCCGGAATAAAACATGATCCAAGGTAAACTTTCGCAGCACGAGGAGCACAAAGTCCGCAGTGAGAGGGAAAGTAGCACAGTCAAGGAGTCTGTGAGGGGGCTACAAAACGATTTCAGAGATTTCGCGGTCCAGAGTGTCTACCGTCAACGCCAGGAGACTGAACAGCTTATCAAGAACCAATTCGCAAAACATCAGTTTCAGGTACTATTTTTTGTGAAACATACATGTTAATCCAGAAGCAGTACCAGAGGTGGACTTACACGAAGAAGGCGATCCTGAACTTGAGGCTGAACAATATGTAGACGCACTTGACGAGCAACTAATCAATTGATTACTGAACAGCTTATCAAGAACCAATTCGCAAAACATCAGTTTCAGGTACTATTTTTTGTGAAACATGTTGTCAACATGATGTTGACAGTTTCAGGTTCTTTCTCCTGCTCTACAGAAAATTCTTAGATCATCCTCCGACTTACGAAAGTAGACCCCCATCGCCATCCCACCAAACACGAATACCAGGAAAACGACGCTCGCGCTGACGTGAAACGGCAACAGGAGGAGTTGACAGAGGGTCACGGGCGTCTAAACGCGTTGCTAGAGGATATGGAACAAGCTCATGCGGCTTTTAAGGGAGATGCGAGAGCTCGAATCGTCAACCTAGAAAACGCTATTCTCTGCAAAGACGAAGGTAGTCGTAGTGGAGAAGGAAAGATGATGGGAGGCTTCGCGTTTAGAGAACATGTGGAGCAACTGAGGGTACAACTGATCCTTGATCTGAGGAATTTTTCAGTCGCTGGCAAAGCAAGTTCCCGTCTGAAGTTACTTCACATGATTAACTGTCTTCCAGTTCCGCACAATTCACACACTTTTTATGTTTTCCGCACTTTTTATCTCCACTACAGGCTCAAGTCTCCCAGCTCGGTAAAGACTTCACCGACACGGTGATCGAACTAGAAAAAGACCGGAAGACACGAAGTGCCATCATTGCGGAATATGAAGAGCGGATAAAGAACCTAAATGAGGACCTGGCTACCCAGAAACAGGAGATGCTCACGATAGTTGAGCAGAGACAAGAAGTCTTGATCTCGAAGATAGAGATGGAGAAGCATGAGGTGTTGGCGAGACAAGCAGAAATCCGAGAGGAATTGCAGGGCGTCGACAGTCTGAACGCCGTGAGTATTTCCGATATGGAGCTCAAGTGCGGCAACAAGATAGAGATGATGCAAAAGCGGGAGGAGGCAGAGAGGGATGCTTTAAGGGCAATCGTGGATAGCAAATTGAATCAGGTAAGTACTTCTTCTATGATTTTTATTATCTTCTACGTCAAAAGTGTGATTTTATTTATCATGATTCGCTATCGCTTGTTTATGCACCAACAATTTTTCTTGTTCTACAATCCACCTCAACAGGTAGTCGGACAAATCGCGCGCACGGAGACTTTAAGACAAGACGGTCTAACGGCTCTCTATGAAAAAATTGAGGAGTTTCAGCAAAAGCAGATTGAAACGGTGAAAGAAATACGTGGAGAAGTGCACGAAAATGTGAGGGATGTTCAGGTACTACTTCCACGTCAATCTACTTTGTTGATTCTTTCGTCTACATTTTCGTGACGAGGCTTCTTCATCTACCTCACAATATTCTACTTCATCTCTTTGTTATATATCCTCACAACATGATCCGACCTAAGTACTTCGTGAGTGTGGAAATTATACAGCACTCCTGTGATGAAAGAATAATTGTGATGGAAGATAACTACTCGTACTTCCACCTCCAGCCCTAACCCTGTTCCACCTCCAGCCCTAACCACCTAAACTAAACCCAGCCCTTACTAAACAAACCCTAACTAAACGACCCAGACCTTATTCAAAGACGAGATGCGGCATCGCATGGAAACGGAACGCAAAATGACGGAAAGCGTGCGGGAGGTAGTGAAGAACCTGTCACAATCTCAAGCCAGTGCATTCGAGCAGTTGAGTGAACGGTTGCGGCAACTGAGCGACGCTCTAGGCGAGACCAGGAAGGAGGGCTCCGAAAGGGCGGAAAGAATGAGCAGATATGTGGACGAAGTCGTGGCGAAATGGAGATTGGATTTATGAAGTAGAACTAGAAAGATGCATGTTTTTCAATTGATGAACAAGAAGAATCTACTCATTTCTCAAGTAGACTGCTCTGTACTAGTTGTATAAAATAACGAATATCATCCTAACCCTAAGCTCATCTAGTGCTATTATTTCTGTTTTGTCAGAGGAGTCCCAACTACTCCAGATGAATATGCTTCTAATTGCCTACTCCCGCCAGTGCGAGGCGTACGACGCGCACTTGAACAGATTGCAGGAACGCCTCCAGGACCTCCTCCAGGCTGTGGACCGAACTAGAACTGCATTGGAGGAGACTATTTCGCATACCAGGACGCATCTGATCGAGCGCCAAGACGCTGCAACTGAGAAAGCAGAGCAAGCCTTGACTGCACAGGCAAAGAGGCTGGACGAACGCTGTTACAAGAACGAAAAAAGGACGGCTGATGAGTTTGAGCGCGTGAAGACTCGTGCAGACCGACATGCGCAGGAATTCGATGAGTCGATTGCCGCTGTCCATCGTGCAATCTTAGGCTTGTCGAAAGACAAATCTCTTATCGGCGCCAACATCGTGGTCCCCTTGCCTAGTTGGGACAGGCCATTGGATTCAGCAAGGAGTGGAGGAGGCTCTTCTGGGGGGATGATGAACGGCCTCATGAAGGTGGATCTTGGCACTTACGTAAATAAGGGTCTAGATGAAGTAGACCCGCCAAGTCGTAGTGCATCTTCAAGCGGTAGTAAACCACCAACCACATCAGGAGGAAGAGCAAAGGATAGAAACAACGGCTCTCAGTTCATGAAAGCACCTGGCTCAGCAACTGCTTTGAGTGACAACGAAATTGACCAAGGATCACGCACTGGTGGTTTCAACAGTAGTCATTTTGGAGGTGGGGATACATTGGCGTTGTCAAATACCTTTGACAATTTGGAGATACCGCGTGACCAACTGAGTCCTTTTGATGCAGGAACACCTCCAGAGAGTGGCACACAAGAACCGCCGCCATTGCAATTAAACATGGGAATGGGAGGGGGAGCATCGTCATCTTCTATAGGAGGTCCTTCGCCTCAAGCAGGAGGGAATCCCCGGCTAGCATTAGATGCGGACTCCGATCCGAGCTTGACAGATTTGGGACTGTATCTGAATACGGAACTGAAGGATGGAATGCTTGTTATGAGAAACAAGGATGAAAAATGGGTTCGTGTAAGTACTTGGTTTCAACAGCAGCTGGTGCTGTGTTGATCGATACAACGTTTTTTCTTGCTCTCTTCCAGCAGGTATATCTGTATCATGGTTTTTCACTCACATATCTGAGCATGTACGGTTCTGGTATTTGGTAACCTCCTGAGTTCGATCACAAGGGTCGTTCTGTTCTTGTTTTCCCCTTATGATCACACTGAGGAGGTTGCCAAATACCGGAAGCATTCAGAGCAGCAGTACCTTTCCCCCTCTAGTAGTGCATCTTCTTCTCCCATCTCTAAATAAACCTCTCGCTCAACAAACGGCAACAAGAAATTCGCAAAGGAAGCAGGCGGTGCCGAGAAACCGACGGCTTTGGCAGGCGTTACGGAGGCTGATAGGGAAGAGGATCGGGAGGGAGAAGTCGAGAAGCAGATAGAAGGAGAACAAAATGCAGTTGCAGGAGAGGCAGTAGAAGCGTCTGAGTCTGTTGTGGTGGAGCAGAGAGGAACTACGGGAGAAGATGTTGAGGCGAAGAAGAGTGATGTCGGAGCAGGTGAGGATGCCGAAGCCGTTGTGGGGTCTTCATCTGAAGTAGCGGCACAAGAAGCAGAACCTCCTACACCACCAGAGCTGCTACTCGGCACAAGCGAGAACAACATCGAGGGAGCACCAGATGCATTAGCAGCGGGAAACTCGTCTGAAGCAACAATTCATCTGTCGCTTCATGCGGGCCTAAGCGAAGGACTGCATGAAAATGCACCGCTCAGCGGCCGCACTGCGGGTGACAGTTTACAGGAACAGATAGGAGGAAGTAGTGCTAGTGCGTCTGCTCTCGCAACTCCTCGTCTTCCTAAAGAAGATGTTGCTGTGATCAGCGAAGACGTCCCAGGAGGAAAGGATAGTACTCAGGAAGATGAATGTCTTCAACAAGTAGATCAAGTAGAGGCTGCTGCACCCTCAGTGGAACAAGAAGCTGCTGTGGAACAAGAAGCTGCTGTGGAACAAGAACCAGAGCCATTTGCGATGCTGATGAAGCCTGGCGCAATTTCAGCCTTGAATATGGGCGGCGGGGGCGAAGAGGAAATGGATGCAGTGACTGTCAGGGATCAAGAGGAACTGAGGGAGCAAGAGGAACTCTTCTCTCCTGAGAACAGCAGGGGAGGAGGTGATACAGCTAGGGATGACCCATTTCCAACATCTGCTAGGGATCACGCAGAGGAGCAAGAGGCTCCTGAAATCTCTGCGGGCAAAGCAGTAGATGCTGAAGCAGAGCAAGTAGTACAACTTCAGGGTGGTGACGAAACTCGAGCAGTAGATGCTGAAGCAGGGCAAGTACAACTTCAGGGTGGTGACGAAACTCAAAAAAATCTCGAAAAACGTACTTCTGCCCCTGAAGTTCCACCACCAGTAGAAAGAATAGAAGAGAAGCCAGTACCAGATGAACAAGAGCAGAACAAAGTGTCCCTGCCAGTCGCTTCTGAGCAGGAGGAGGAAGTGAGAAACCGGGAACAGGAACCGTCTGCGGAACAGTCTGCGAGCTCAAGTGGTAGTGGAACATCTCCAACGTCTAAGTCGTCTACTTTGAAATCATCAATATCCAAGTCAAAAGGGTCTGTGAAGACAGAAGAACAAGTGCAGGGTGAAGCTGAAGAGTATCCTGCTATAGTAGAAGATGGAGCTGGAGGTGTTAAGGACGAAGGGGAAAATCAAGAGCGAGCACCAGATGAAGCGCCGCTGGCTCCCCTTGAGGCAAGTCGTGTAGCTGAGGAAAATGAAAAATCGGGGCAACCAGCACAAGAAGCCCTCAATACATCAGCAGTAGAAGCAGCTCCAGTAGCTACAACAACTGAACAAGTCCAGGAAGAACAAGCTGAAAGCCCTAAGGCTTCACCGAAGGCGGGTTCATCCTCTAGTCCTGGTAGCTCTCCAGGATCTTCTAGCAGTGGTTCCTCGTCTGAAGAAGGGTCTTCGTCTGACGAAGAATCTCCAACATCTTCATCGCCCGCTAGCTCGCAGAAAAAACAAAATAAGTCCAAATCTTCTACGGAGGAGAAGGCTGGGACCGCGTAGAGGAGGATGAGGAGTTGGTACGATGAGGAGTTGGATGAGGAGTTGCGACTTTCAGGAGGGTCATTGTCTTCTAGTAATGGTGCTTCGCGAATAAGGAGCTAGAATCGTAGTACGTCATTATCTTCTACTAGTAATGGTGTTTCGCAAAGAAGGAGCTAGAATCGTAGTACGTCATTATCTTCTAGTAATGGTGTTTCGCAAATAAGGAGCTAGAATCGTAGTACGAAGAAGTTTTCAATTTCGTCAACGTCTATGAAACCTTAGTCTTACAGCTTGAACTTTCATTCACAACTCAAAACAATTCTAACAAGACGAAATACTTATGGTTATTTATGATTCCTACTCTAAAATCAAAAAATATGAACTAGGAGAACTTTTTTTACGCTAAATCCTGAAGATAGTGGTTGTCTTTCCGTCTAAATTTCCTTTACATTGAATGCTGCTTAATACTGTTCCACCAATTTGAATTTGCATTAGAACTCTTTTTTCTATCTTCTTTCGAAAGAACTTGAATTTCTCAACAATCATGAGGTAAAACAATTTCTCGTTGCGCTACTCCTGCCGCAGCTCATTTTTCACTTCGATAGTCGTCTTTTAATCATGATACAAAAATCGATCCCTTTCATCTCCGAAGACAAACTACAAGTGGTCTTTTGTTTTTTCAGAAACTAGAAACTCGATGTCGATCCCATTAAAAAAATGCTGCAGATGTATGCTCCATTCCGTAAACACAAAGATGCTTTGTTGGTATGTCTTTTTCTGAATCCTTCTGTTAAGTCAGTGTATAGATGTGGCGCTATGCTACAACGTTTTGTGATTTTCACTCCGCCGTGGGTCCCACGGCGTGGCAATACTGCAGTCAAGCTGATACTTTGCCTGCTTCTGCCAGCTCTCTATCAATCTCATTGCTGTGGGTCGTTGCTGCTTGTCCTCGGTCATCTTGCGGATCTTGAAGAAACGTCTCATAATGTGCCTGCTTCTGTCTCTGACCCTGCTTCTGTCTCTGTCCCTGCTTCTGTCTCTGTCTTGTCGGTCGTGGTTGACAAGAGCACTGAATGGTAAATCTCCAAGTCCAAATCCAAAGTAATTTCTGTCACTGTCATCTTCCACTAACCAAGTTCAAGTTGTATTTATTTAACAAGCAAATGTTCATCGGTTTGACGAAGTTTGCTTGAATCTGTCATCGTTTCTCAGATTCGGTCTCCCGATTCGATCATGTGTAGCAATCCTGCTGAGGTCTCCCGACCACCTTGACAAGAAGCACGAGTTGTGAAATATGGATGTCTATAATCCAGACAATCAATGCTTCCTGTGATGAAAATCATTTCCACCTCTTGGACTAGCACGCAATAGAACAGGTTAGTACACCAGTCATTTTTTAGTTTTCAATTCATTCGAAAAAAAATACGAATTGTTTGCTTCCGCTACCGCTTGCGAAGATGCCCAGTGCTACGCCTGCCGACTCAGAGACCGCAGACTTCTTCACACGTCTGTTAATCTCAGAACCGGCAACTTCTTCAAGTAGAGGTAGGAGTACTACTAGAGGGCGGAACAACAACTTTATGTTTTACGAGGATGCGGAAGATGGGCGTAAAAAGAAGGAAACGGAGAAAAAGAAGCCTGGCACCGGTTCATCTTCCGTGCCACCCACTAGAGGCGCAGCTGCTGATGTCAACGCCTCTGTTTCCAAGAGCAAGAGCACCAAGGTGTCTTTCTCTCCAGACAAGACCACGAGCAAGAGTCAGAGTGCTTCTGCTTCCACATCTTCTACAAGGATGCCACCTACAGTTGCCAACGTTTCGCTGAACAAGAGGAGTGAAAGTACAACTACCGGTGCTGCAGGAGCCACTATTCCTAGTAAAAGTAAAAGTAGACTGTCTCCTGACATAGAGACCAGTACTAGTGCCAGATATGCGAATGTACCCTCTAGGTACAAGAGTGGCGCTGGTTCATCTGGCAAAAGAGTGCCAAAACTGGCTAAAAAAGCGACCAAACTCGATGACACCGGACGCGTGAAACTTCGTACCAGCGAAATTAGCTTGTTCTCTGTAGCATCTTCCTTCAAGGAAGGTGAGGATTCTGATAATGTTGACGATGATGAAGACGATGTTGATGAGCTCGAGCAACAAGCAGGTGGTGGCGGAGGTGCAGGTAGTGGTCTTTTCGCCACACCGTCTCCACAACGAGACTTTTCTTCATCTTCTTCGACAAGATCTGCAGGGAAAACTCTCTATCAGACACCTTACAGTAGCAATCGGAGCAAAACAAGTGCGAAAGCCGCTAATTTGAGCATGGTAGAAGCAGCGACGAGAGCATCTCAAGCGCTGCAGAAACGGCATATCTTTGAACTGTGGCGGAGTCTAGTACGACCACAACCTAGAGCTGCTGACGAGGGCGGCCTGGAGCAAAAAGGTACTACAAATAATGCGACGATAAAGCCGAACAGTGCTAGTTTGATACTGCAGTCCTCTAGTCCTAATGGAGGTAGTCGTGGAGGAGTAGATGATGAGGAGTTCAGAGATAGCAACGGAAGGAGCATTAGTAAACCCAAAAAGAAAAAGAAGAAGAAGAAAAAGGACACCAACTACATCAAGCGTTCTGAAGATGATGAAGTAGAAGATGAAGATGATGAATCAGAAGGTGAGATAGGAGAAGATAGGAAAAAGAAAAGTACTAGAAGTAGATCGAGGTCAAGGTCGAAGATCAAAGACTCTTCATCTACATCTTCGAGCGAGGACAGTATAATTGTTGATGGCGACCACAGTGTTGATTCTTCGTCGTCCAGTTTCACTTCCAGCAAAAAGAAGAAGAAAAGCAAGAAGAAATCCTCGAAGTCCAGCGCTCGAGGTAGGAGCGTTTCATTCTCTCCAGGCAAGAGGAGGCAAAGCAGAAAAGATGACAAGAAAAAGAAGAGGAAAAAGTCCTCTCGTGCTCGTTCTTCGAAAGAGCAGGAGTCTTCGAGTACGAGCAGTAGCGGAGACGATGAAGACAAGAAAGGGGCAAAGTCTATGTCCAAGGGAGCACTTGTAAGCAAGAGTCAAATACAGGCTGCTGCTGGTGCTACAGGTGCTTCTTCATCAGAAGCGAGTCCAGCAGTTCCAGTTGCAACTTCAAGTACTACAGAGGTTGTAATAGATAAGGTACTAGAACCTCCACCAGCATCAGTTGTACCACAGACCATCCGCCTAGAAGATATCATGTTGAATGCAGTGGTTGCACGCCAAGCCCTAGCCGAAGGCCGCCAGCTCAGTCGTGGTTTGACCAATTTGGTGAATAATCTTGACACCGATCCTGGTCTCTTTGGTTCTGCGAATCCTAGTGCTGCACTTGGAGGTGCGTCTGCTGCTGGACGTGTTGGAGGTGGTAAACTAGGTAGTATTATGGGAGTTTCAACATCCTCATCCACTTCTGCCACAGCCCTAGCGAAACTGCTAGCTGCGACCTCAGCAGGAGGTGGCGGCGGCTTCCAAGAACAAACCAACGCTGCGCTATTTCAGCAAGCTCTGGAGGAGCAGGATACTGAACGAAGACAAGCTTTCGCCGAACAAATGTCCCAACTTCGCAAAGTTTTGGCATCGCACGAGCAGCAGTTCATAGAACTGCAGAGGAAACATGACCTAGAAGTGTTACGTGTACGACAGGAACTAGCTGCAGCGAGGGAGACGGAGGTTGCATCGCAAGCGCAAAATGAGAAGGAGAAACGCGGTATTGCGAGGACGCATGATTTGGAACTGGCTAGAGCACGTTCGGAGATCGATGATAAGGAGGCAGAGATCGCCATGCTACGTCGTAAGCTCCTTGACTCCGAAGAGCGTGCGCGTCGGTTATTGGCTGAGAAGAGAGAAGACAAGAAAAATAACGTCAACGTAGCTGGTAAACCGAATTCGAAAAAGGGTGAAGAAACTTCTGGTAGTGAAGATGTTGTGAGCATTTCTCCTATTTCTGGTTCCAAGAACGAGTATAGATCCAATCTTACCATAGGCGCCTCAGCTGCAATCCAACAGCAAGCCACAGCCCTTCTTGAAAAGTCTTTACAGAGGAAGTCGATGAAAGCCAGATTCCTTGACGAGATCGAGAGGAAGTTGTTGAAGATCAGCAACAAGAACCGGTTGCGGGTGTGTTTTCTGCACTGGTTTGATTGGACGGCTACTGTCCGAAGAAAGTTGGCAGAACGGTCGCTGAGCGCGAGTTTGTCGTCTTCTCCGATGAGTAGACGGACAAGGAGTGCGAGAAGTTCACCCCATCCTCATAGTCCTCAAGGTTCATCTCCAGTTGTATCCTTTTCAACAGCAAGAGCCAGCAGGAGTTGGAATCAGAATCATAGAAGTGGTAGAGTTTTCACCTCTCCAGGTGGAGCCTCAACGACATCTGGGGTAAGCATTACCGGTGCTCGCAGTTTGCAGAGGACTGCCTCCACAAGAAATGTTCTCTCCAAGGGTGGTGAATTCAACAGTACTCGTCGGAGATCGGGGAAAAATGAATCAGCGAGGAATAGCGACTTTTTGAAGGACCTTTCATCTGGTGGAAAGAATGCGAACGCATCAAAGAGTACTAGTAGTCTGATGAAGGATTTTGTTGTCAAACCTTTAAGAACTGGAAGTAGTAGAAGTGAGATGGATGACAGCGAGGACCTCGCCACGGGCGCTGGAGGGGCAACTACATCGGGGGCTGGAGGCGGAGCTGCTTTTCGTGGTTCTAGTTCTCCACCTTCTGGAAGGAAATCGAAAAAGACCAGTCAACGAGGAGACGGAGGTGAAGATCGCGCGACAAGTAGTACTAGCAAGGGCGTCCAAAGATTCCTACGGCAACATTCACAAGGACAACTAGGGGACAAAAAGAAGAAGAATAGGGAAGATTCTAGTACTTCACGACGTCATACTGGTCGTGCCTCTCGGAACAAGGAAAGCTACAGCCGCGATCTTGATTTCGATGATGACAAGTACTCGACCTCTGTTGATGACGACTTCCACCTCCAAGCATCAGCAACGGGTATGACAACGTCTTCTTCGATTGAACTGCGTCAAGCCTTCCAGGGTAGAAATGAATTTTATCGGTTGATGGGCTACCTACCTGATGCAGAGCGCCGAAAACGAGCTCAGCATGCGCGCAGACGACAGTATCGCGCTAGCCCAATGTCGACGGTGTCATCCTCGAGTATTATGGATACTAGCGAATAAGGATTTAACAAGCATGACGATCTTATCATGTGTTTCGTTATTCTAGAAATCAGAGCTAGAAGATCAAGATAGTACTTGTGGTTTGAAGATATCCAAAACCATCTCAGCCTTAGCTGGCTCTTCTTCTAAGATCCCAAGGAACACGAGCGACATGGAATATTCTTGTTCGTCATCTTCGAGCGCCCTCTTCGCACCACGTCCACCGCCTGAGCCTCCAGGAAAACTGCGAACCAGGCTGATTCAGGACGAGAGATTGGACGACTGATGAAATCTCCACGCACTCTCATCTGCTGAACTTTGCCTTGATTCACACTTTCTGAATGTTGACACTCCAGCTGAATGAAATTGTTGATGACTAGACTCCGAGCGGAGAAAAAAGCAGCTGAAGATTTAAGCTGTTGTTTTTGATGTGGATCGCTCGTCGTAGAGGCTGCTCTTTCATTCTTTGTGGATCGAGTAGAGCAGAAGGTGTTCACGGCAATTTTTGGTATAGAAGGACATACACATGACATGACGTACTCGGTAGAGAAGGTGTTGAAGGCTATTTTAGGTATTCGATTATACAGTAGAAAAAACAGGTGCAAATGTGTACTTCTCCTTGTTGCATGTACAAAAGGGCCTCAAGCAGTGCACTTGTTCGCCTAGGAGAGACAGAGAGAAATGAAGAAGAAAAATAGCCTAAGGAGAGAGAGTGAGCGTGAACTAGTTCTTTCACAGGAAGAGGAATGTCAAAAACTGTAGTGAAGAGGGGGAGCTAGTCGAGAAATGATGTGAATCACCATGCCGCCGAAGAAAGACGCAGACGCAGGTCCTCCTTCGAACTTGACGTTCGAAGCGAGAGAGCCTTCACAGGTTGAAGCAGCAGAGGAAGTCCGCACCTTCGTCCCTGCGGAGAGGAAGCAGGTTCGCGACTACCCAGAGTGGGATCCGGCTTTGGTGGACCATATCAATTGGCAGTTTGATGTAGTGGAGAGCTATTTTCCAGATCCTAGTGTAGCCGACAAATTCAACGTTCGACAAACGCCAGGGACCTGGTTCGACGTGGAATATCCGTATCTTTGGTTGATCATCTATTTAAGTACTACAGTTCTCTTAATACGAGGAAGGAAAGCAAGCTCTTGTTGAGGATGAGGACTCCATAATCAGCATGATATGGATATCTATTCTCAACTCCACTTCTCAAATCCACTTCTCAACTCCACATCCTTCAGAGTATGGAGATCCGAAGCTCAAGAGGTGCCACTAGAGGAATCAATAAAGAAGCGAACTGAGAGCTGGCGCAGGCTTACACATATAAAAGCTGCTCAGCATGTCGTCGAACCACCAGAAGATGAGGCTGAGATTAAGCCGGCTTTTGTACTATGAGATGTTGCTGCACACACACACAATGACTAGACTCGTCAAATTTCGTTTTGTCATCAGGCAATGCTTTCTTCCGTCTCATCGAAAGAATTGTAGTTGCCAGGAATGTTACGGCCATTTCTACTTACACTTCTGAGTACCCACCAAACATACAACAGGAGCAAAGCGAGAAGTCTACTCAGCAACAGTACGAGGAGTATCTCGCACCACGTGGGGAGGCATATAGCAAGTCTTGCATGCTGGCGTTTTTGGAGAATGTCAATTATGATCCTGCTGATTTCTATTTCTTCGGTTGATGCCTATCCTGTGATTTATCCTGATACTACTTACGACTACTGCTCATCATAAAATTACTATTAGTTGTGGCTTACTAATGACAGCACTTTCTTGTTCTCCATTGGACCAAACAACAAGATACAACACTCGATCTTCTATATTCCTACGAAAGAAAGTGCCTTCTAAGCTCAGCAGCACGACATGTATCGGGAACTGGGATTGCCGGTGCCAGGCATGAGCAGTAGGCCTATGTCAGCCGCCAGTATGAAGTCGAGTGGCTCCCAACAGTCCAACGCAACACCACCGCCGGCGCCTTATTTTATGGGGAAGCATTGACGACCAACATACCCCTCCCTTCTTCAGTGTGTGCGTTTAAAATTAGTTCTGCTAAATGCGAGGTTAGTGAAGTTGAATAACCTACAATCTAATTCGTACTCCATTATTTTATGGGGATGAAGGTGATAGATCATGTGCATGAGATCGTCACCATTGAGATATTCGAGAGAATACAACTAGATAAGAGTACCTGAGAATACTGTCTCTGGCCGCTATGTTGAAGTTTCCACTGCTTATCTCCTGGTGCTCTAATCCCTTACGTATGCCCGCTTGCATGTTCGTCCAGCCACACCAAGATTCGAGCTATGCACAGTCAATGGCCAGCGCGTTCCAGCTAATCGAAGACAACGCATCTACCATGCTACCAACTGGTGACTACCTCTACGAGCTGATCTATCCACAAGCCGAAGTCTCATTCAAGCAAGGGGAGGAGAAGGTATGGAATTGAATGGACGAGAACTACCTTGTCCGAAGATTATATGGATCTTGCTGCTCTGTGACGAGAGGAAAAGGAATTTTTAAAGTTTTCTTATCATGTGGTCTCCTAGCTACTTCTATCCATATAATTTTTGGACCATGATTAGCAATCGACGTACTTATAACCTTCCACCTCCACGACCTTCTCTAACCTCCACCGAGGAAGGCCAAGAGGAGCCTCCACCGCCACCAAAGGCTGGCAAAGCAAAGATGCCCATCATCAATCCGAGTGGCAAGTACGTAGTCCGTCTCTGGCTCTTCGGAAAGTGGAGAGCGATAGCTGTGGATGACTGCATACCTTGCGAAAATCCAAGAGGCGACAACGACTATCACTCGCTATTGCCAAATGCGTGCACGAATGCGATACTGGCGAGGATAGCACGTAATTAATTGATGTAGCTGCATTCCCATCCGTCATGATCTTGAAGAAGATCAAGATTTTTTCCTGAAAATAGATGTGTACGGTGTACACCAAAGTGCTCTACTCGCAGGACCACAAGTGCAAGACTTCTAGTTCTGCTGCTCCCCAACCTCCTCACTCTTCATATTCCCACACGAGTCTGCTCACTCCACCTGACGTGGAGGCGCACTACAGTAAGTTTCTGGCTGTGATTCTTTTACTCACATTGTAGTTGTCGTCCTGGTGTAGTTGGTTCTTTTACTCACAGTCCCACTTCTACACATTCCCACACGAGTTCTACCTCAACAGAATCCCTCTCCCCGTCCAAGAAGCGAAGACCGCCGAAAGTTGATCCTGCTAGAGACCTAGAGAAAAACGCTTCGATGTGGACGCAGATACTGGGCAAAGCTATCTTGAAAGTCTCTCAAGACTTCTCGTTTGTGCCTTTGGTTATGATTGGAAAACGGTTTTCGATGATCTTCTTGAAGTTGCAGATTTTACTTTTTTGTAGTTCATCAAGATCAAGTTCATTCTTCATGATGATCAAGTGGATGAAGGAGCTGAGGCAAAAATACTTCTCGCATGTCTTACTCCTAAAAATGGAATCCTCTAACCTCCTCCACCTCCTGACTGGTTTTATCCCGGTAGTGGAGCCGCTTACGTGGGCACGCCTGTCCTCGAGAGTGCAGGAAGGGGTGAAGATGCCCCATCTGATGTTCAAACCAGAAGCACAGGAAACAGATACAGACGAGTCCGCATACGCTCATCTTCACGGAACAATATGTGAAGTCAACGAAAACAAGGATGAAAAAGGAGTCGTGCTGCATAGACAGGTACTACTAACGTGTACTTCTCCTAAAAGAAGGACTCCCTCATTCATTATACTAGAGCTGCTGACGAAGGGATGTTCAATGGGAAATACTCCAGACTCCAATGTTGTAGTTCCTCGTTCATACTAGAGCTGCTGACGAAGGGATGTTCAATGGAAAATACTCCAGACTCCAATGTAGTTCAATGTTGAGTCTCGGTAGGATAAAAGTCCCAGACTTCAACAACCCGCTAGAGACAAAGGCTAAGGCAGCACATCTTTTAGATTTACCATTCTTGCGCCTCAGTCTCAAAACTCGCCACGACCAGGTCCGCTTGAAGCTCCCGAGCAATTTGAAGCCTATGTGGGCTATGGAGAGTAAGATGCTGAGACATGTGCGGATGGAAGCGGTAGAATCCAGTGACTCCGAGAATGAGAACTCAGAAATCGAAAATTCAGAGAACGAAGGGCAGGAGCATGGAAGCACGACGGAGTCAGCAATGGTCGACTTTGAAGCTATTGCGGAAAAACAGAAACGAAAAGAAGCGTACTCGGGCTATTTCTATTTGATATCCAGTCAGTGTTTAGAATTGTCATCTGGTGCTTTAATCTTCAGAAGATCATGAAAATCGGAATGCGCCTCCAGAACTTTCGGCGGGTGTGTACGGGGAGGCTTACGCGGCTACTCGCCTGCGCCAACGCTTTCGCGTAGGGCCTAAGCCACGGGGCGCGCCTAGTCATGTCGGACCCGGTAGGACACTTCGCACCCGCTTGGACACATCGGGGGCCGCGTCCTCTTTAAACCGTTCGCCGCTTGCTGGTTTCCTTGCCATCCGCACCGCGTGGGTGTCTCCAATGGGGAAGCACCAGCCGACCCCTCGCCAAGGTGAGCGCTAGCCGCTCCCGGGTCGGTGCGGGGGCTTGAACGGAGTGCCACACACTCACACGGAACGTACCGCCCGCGGTAGGGCTGACGCAGGCAGAGGCAACTGGCGCGGGCATGCAGAGCATCAAAGAAAGTGGGTGGAAAGAATAGGATAGTCGTTCCCAGTTCCACCCGCGTCGCGGTGTTTTTGTCTATTTTCAAGGAGTAGTGTGGGCTTTTGTCTAGTCTTTCGCTCGCAGGCCGGAGGAAGTGGCACGGTGAAAACGGATCGAAGGCTGCAGCCGGGAGATCGTGGCAGGCGAGAGGGCTCATTCGGGCTTGGGTGCTGCTTGTCGTTTCGTCTGGGTGGAGCTGTGGCGCTTCTTTTGTGGTTTCGTCTGCCCAAGGGCGCCCCAGCTGCCCAGTTAGTTTCGCATGTCTCGTTTCCCCTAGATGTGGCGTTTTCGGCCCGCGCTGTGGCTGTCGGATGTCGTCTATGCAATACCGACCAGCGGCAAAGTTTTCCAAGGTGGCCACGGCTCTGCCTTTTTCCACGGGGCTGGTGGGTGAATCCGCTAGGGGCCACCGCTTCATGCATATGCGTCGCAGCGTGTGGAGCGGTGCTGGCGTGTCTGTTTGATTTCCTTCATTTCATGACTGGGAGTCAACATGCAGATGCTGCTGCGCCTCCTCGTGTCTATGGAAATCGGTGAAGGAGCCGACAAACTGACAAGGGGCGCAGTGCTTCCCCTCTGTGTTCTTGCTAAGTAATTCGTGGCTTTACTTAGCCCGCCTGAGCCCCTGCCTTAGACGGGTAAGACCTTGGGAGGGAGGGCGCCCTCGCCTCATACATTAGAGGGCATGCGCTTTATTCTTATCGCCTTTTCGGTCTATCTAACTATACTGTTGTAACCATTCATCCGGGCGACTTAACACAGGGCGAAACGCGCAAAGGAAGAGGAGCGCATTGCCCTGAGAAAGAAACTGGAGGAAGGAGACTCAGTCATTATGACAAGAAACCGGCTACAAGCTTTCGACGTTAGTTTCTAGACGATCCTCAAGGGTGGCAAGAAAGTTTCTTTGGCCTTCCCACGTTTTCATAAGGAGTGACCACCACAACCACCTCCTATCTCTTTCCTTTCGACTCTTTTCCTTCTAAACCTTCCCGCAACGTTGACGGAGGTCACTGGGTGCACTGGCAGGACGTTTGCGATCTGGCAACGCACTTTGGCTCCTTCGAGACACCAGAGAAATTTAGCTGTGTGGAATACAACACTTTCCCCCAGGACAATCCGGAGGAGAAGGCAAGGCGTGGGGCTACTAATTAAGGCTCCTAATTCGTGATCGTGGTCACTTGATGAAGTACAGTAGAAGTTGAAATATTAAAGTTGAAAATAAATATTGAAATTAACTAGCTTCTTAGAACACCAACAAGAGCGGATGACGATGATGACCAACAAGAAGAACGTCTTCGGGAGTCTTCATCTCTTCTTGTCTCTTCTAATTGCACATGTCTTTTCTAATCCCCACCCGTGGTCCTCAGCTTACGACTTCGCCGCGCGGGATCGCAAGCAAAGGGTGGCGCATTAGGCGGCGGTCCGTCAGGCGTAGGGAGTATCAAAGTCTGTCATGATGATGAGCTGCTTATGTGGCAAGATGACGTGGTAGATGAAGATGCAGAAGCCGGCGATTCTCCGGCACATGAGGAAGCGGAGAAGACAGAAAAACACTCACCGAGTAGTATGGCTTGGTGTTGATCTTCTCAATATTATATGCTCGTGAGTGGTCCATACAAGAGCGATTTCTCATGGTTCTAAAACGGTACCTATAGATTGACATAGAAGTAGAAGGATTAGATTTCTTTTACTTCATCCAGCGCATCAACTCACCCCCTCTAACCCAAAAGAAAAGCCTGCTCCCTCACCACCGCCGCCGGAGCCTGCTTCAGTTGTCCTAGCTATGGAACCGATTGAACCGGCCGCACACAAAGGCGCTTTCTTCTTCAAGATAGATCATTGGAAATTCGGTTCTTATCCGATTGAATCTAGAACCGGAACAGGGCCATGTCGTATGAAGTGCAAAGCGGCTTATGCGGAGAGGGAAAAGCACTTGGCCAGACTGGAGGATAGGTTATGAATAGGTTTGAAGTCACTTCTCACCTTTTTTAGAATCCATGTTGAGAACCTTTTTTACCTCTGCGTTCGCCATGAAAACAAATCTATCTTACTTCTGTCACGTAAGTAGATGTATCATCCCTTCAAGCAAGAATCCATTCAACATGTTCTGTCGCCTCCTTCTCTACTTCTAACGAATGTTGCCATCGGAAGCAGCGAAGCCTTCATGGCCCGGGCCGGCGTTATTGGCGGCAGTCTAGGCGGAGGCGGCGGTCATCATGGTGGTGGAGGTCATCATGGAGGACGCGGTGGACACGACGACAATGGAGACAACGTGCCACACGTCTTCTTCGAAAACAACCCCGTGGAAGTGACCAGTGTCTGCACGCATCTATGCGGTCCGAACGCGCCACGAGCCCAATGCAGTTTCGAATTACCCATCGTTCCTGGCCTATTGCCGGGATCAGACCAGACAGCGAGCAGCAGTACCACCAGTGGAGGAGGAGCTAGTGCTTCAGCGAAGAACACCTCCAAAGGGGTGGAGCACTGTTTCCTTTTGCTAGAGGATCCGGGTTTTGGAGGAGCTAAACATCAAGTTCTAGTGAAAAGCAATGACGCGAAGTTCGTTGCGAAAACCCAATGGATAGATCCAGTAACGTTTTTGGAGCAAAGATCGAAGATACCAGTGTTGAAAATACCACCGCCGTTGGAGGAAGGGGAAGCGCCGGCTGTTATGAATCGTAAATGTAAAAATCCGATAATTGAATGGGTGGGAAGATAGGGGGCTTGAGCAAGTCCTTGATGTGCTAGTATTCATATCGATGCCTAGTACAAGTTGTACTTCACTCAATTTCTCCTTTTTGGGCTTGAAGAACAATCTTCGTCTCTGAAGGTCTTTCCTCCCAACGACTCATCATCCTTCCATCCTTCATCCCTCCAGTGGAAAGACCCCAAGGCTACAGTCTCTGGGCGAAGTACGAGTTCGTTTCACGCTTTTCCGGTGCTGGATTACCACGCATGGTCCACGCTTATACCTACTGCGCAGATCCGGAAGTCAGAGCACATCTGCGTCTCAGAGTACTAGTGAAACGAACGAAAGCAGCTGCACCAGCAACAGTAGAGGGAGAAGAAGAAGAGGCTCCTCCGACTTTATACTAAGGCTTCCTCTAATAATTCATCTTCAGAGGCATCTTCGCCACGTTTTCAAGGGGAAAACGCGTCAAAGATGACTTTCAAGATAAGTTCTAACTATACCCAGTGTGGACCGAGGATGTCTACGTCACCAGCTTTCTACCAATGTTCAGCTTTCCCCTACCGCAAGAAGATGACACCTTTATCCTCCTGCTAGAAGCGAATCTGCCACAAGCATGCACGCAACCGGACTACTTTATCCACTGCTTTGAGCAAGTGGTGTCGGAGAAACAGCCATCCTTTGAGGAATTGGATATTATGAACAAATCTTCTGAATCAGAAATTATAACGGACCTAATAAAGATTAACTAATCCACTATCGTCTAGAGCAACTGCATTATAATAGGAGCTACTTTCAGCTAGTAGCGTAGTCCTTTGTTTTATCTCGCCTTAAAATACGCTTTTCTACCTCGCCTCCTTGCGCTGCTCTAACATCCAGTTCACCCCATACGAAGTGAAGGCGATCGATTTTTCGAATCACAAGCTCTTCGACGTGCCTCTCCAAGACCTGAAGACCTTTGATCCGGTGATATTGCGAGAAAGGATCACGGTGGCGGTACTGTCCTCTTTCTTATTGGGTTGATCTTCTTTTTGCTGTTTCCAATAGCTGCTAGCTTATGAAGTAGTCAAGCAAGTAGAAGAAATTCAAATGCAGCTTAAATACAAATTTTTGTCAAACTCCACAGAGTCCCACCGACCGCGTATCTGCCTGTTTGCGCATCACGGCCAATTTTGCAGATGTCTATTTCGTCGCCACTCTGTTCGTGCAACATCCACCTCAAGAGGCAATGCGACCGGCGAAGAGCCAGAGGTGTGGCGAAACAGCAACAAGTGAAGAAACAGATGTTGAGCCGTTGCCAGCATTAGAGAGCAACATTGACATCGACCCTGAGGAATATGGTGGACGGGCCAATTGGCTTGCATCACTTGAAGCCGTCGCTCAGAGTGCAGGAAAAGACTCTGCTACTTTTGCCCACGTCGAATTCATGCCGAACGCGACATACATCTTGCAAGTCAATCTAGACCCTAGCAAGTGTGCGGGTAGGACAGAGCTACCTGCTTTGGCGGTGAAAGCAGAAGAAGCAGCTGCGGAAGGAGGAGAGGGAGGTATTGAGATTTAAAACACTGAGGCCTGCAGAGAGATCAGCGATACATCAACAGCAGAGCATTATAAAATGTGAGCGAGTCAATCAGCATCGCGGTTCCGACATTTCTTAGTTGTACTTATAGATGGAGCTGGAGCTGCTCTCTCGCGCTCGACGTTGTCACTTTACATTGCTACTTCGAAATAATGGTATAATCTAGAAAATTGCCACCTATCATGATCTCCTTCCAAGATGAAGAACATCTCCAAAATCCCTCATCAAAACAGAAGAATGCGCTCCTCCACCTCCCTCTTCATGGAAGCTCGAGATATTTGGAGATGGAGACTTGGTGGTAGGCAACGACACCAACGAACTGGATCTCGAAACGATAGTTAAGAGTAGGTTAAAGGTGCTTTTCTTACCGCTTTTTATGCCTCTCCTAAGGTGGGAGAAAGGCATAACAAGCGGGGTAAGCGAGCACCAAAAGCCTACCTCTAAGATAGTAAAGAAGAACTGGGCGAAGAAAGCAGGAGTCTCCTTACCTGAGAGGGAGGAAGCAGCAACAGTCGCCAGGGACAAGTGGTGTGCAGACGGTGATCAAGGGTACTCATCTTTTCCTAATTGCCTACGTACAACTTTTTGCTAATCACCTACGTACAACTAACTAGAAGTTTAAGTTCATCTTCTTCTGGTACCAGCAGACAATTATGATCAAATGAAATAATCTCAACCTTGTTCGAACAATTTTCAATAATCCTAACACCTTGATGCCCTCTTCTATCTTCAATATCTTCAGTGAGTTCGAGGCCCTCTTCCTCTGTAACGCTGCTGAAGCAGAGCAAGGTGGTGCTGGCGGCATCGCTGTGGAAGTCATAGCAGACAAGTACAGACATGGCCTCTCAGATGCTGATGGTCATCATCAAACCAAACATGTCCTTCAATTCCTCTACGATACTCTGAAGAAGCCGGCTTTTGTCGAAAGGGACACGGGTATGGGTCCTCAGCTTCTAGACCTCGCAACACTCGACAAGGGAGACGATTCCGAAGCTAGGCAGAAGCTGTGGGATGACTACAAAACGGAGTGTGCTGACAGTGTCGCAGTGAACCAGGAAACGTTTGCAAAACTGTTGTCTTGGTTTGTTTCGACTCCATTTGGCGACTCGGCGTTGGCGGAGACGAGAGAAAACCTCATCTCGTACACGGCAGCAAGATGGGAGAAACAGGCAGCATTGAAGGAAGCTTTGCTGGCGTTTAGTGAGGAGGAAGTCTTATGAGAATGTTTTTGGCTGACGCTCGTCTAGGAGGTCCTCTAATCACCTCCAATATTAAGATTTATTCATTCTTCTGTCACTGTCACTCTCATGATCTTTTTCTTTTCTCTTTTTCTCTTTAGACTTGTTCTTTATTTTTTTCTCCTTACTTGTTGTGAATGTGAAGACACTCCTCTTCTAGGTCCTCTAATCAACACCTAGTATTATACGTCTAATTTCATTCTTCTCTCTGTTACTCTCCTCTTCTACCTATTGAACCTTCTACCGGAACCGGAATCTCTTTGAACCCCCTCTGCTCTAAGTCCCGCCACCGCCATCTCCGAAGCCGAGGCAGCAGATGTTGCCGTTATAGATGAAGCTCTCTTAAAAGGCGCAAAAGCGCGGTTAGAACTGGAAACGGGTGTGGTGCCAAAGCTCAAAGAAAAACTAACTGCCTTAGAGGAGTTGCGAGCTGCTGTGCAGGAAAAGCAAGAGCAGGGAGCCGAGTCAGGTGCTGAGTCTGGCGCAGAGGAGAAGGAGGCGGGGATAGTACAACCTTCACATTGTAGGGAAAATGCTAGTACTACAGTAGTAGGGAAAATGCTAGTACCACAGTAGGAGTAGTAGGGAAAATGCACATAGGAGTTGTAAGGAAAATGCTAGTACTGTACAGTAAGTAGCTTGTTCTTGCAGCTTGTTGTTCAACATAGTTTCTAGTAGTAAACAGGTTCAAGGGTGATGATCTACAAGTTCTGGTCATGATCAACAAGTTCCTGCATCCGGAAGTTTTAACACCTCACGACCATCTTCCCAAACACCAGGTCGAGCAACTTCTCGAGTTCCTAGCAGAAGGCAAGAAATGTGCGGGAATCGCGGCCCTAGGGCTTGCCGAAATCGACTTAGGCGACGAATGGAAAACGGTCTCCGAAAAGGTAGCGGAGATTACCGCTGAAGGTGCCGCGGCTCAGGAGGGGGCGAAGGATGAGTGAGGCTTATTTTGTTGTATTTGTATAAGTACTCGAAGTACTAAACAGAAATTTGTATTGTTTCATGTTGCGATGATCAATTACGAGCAGGAAAAATCTAAATCTACAAGATGCAATCGAAGCATGACGAATGATTTTTACTGGTTCAAGTTATATTCAACGTTGTCGTGGTAGCGGCAGCTGCAAAAGCGCCGATTATTCCAACGAGTTAAGCAAGATGTGTGAAGATGAAGTACAGAACAGGAGATGCGCTTCCCGCTGCGCATGATCCTTGAATAGTGCTATTCATTGTCCTCATTCTCCCCTTGTAGTAACGATCTATGGCTAATGTTCTGCCTAATCATCACCTAAACTAGTACAGACTATGGCAGTTCAAGTTATCTTTCAACTTATGTCGACAGTAAAATGTAGTTTGTTAATCAAGAACTAAGACTAACTAAGCTTAGATTTATTACTGACAGATTGGCAGAAAAAATGAAGAGTGCACAGGAACAGGAAGCAGAGCCATGATTAGAGGCTTTTGAATTTTGCACAGTTACGACATGGCCAAAAAGATGAAACAGATTCAGAGATCACATAGTGAAAGATTTGACCTGCTAGGAGCTACGCATATTATAGAATCCATAACGCACCCCACCCACCCGCCTTGTACTATCAAGGGTAGTTACGCATCATCAGTAGTAAATGCAGACGGGTACTAATAAAGCAACCTTATCTGCTCTGAGATCGCCATACTTCACCGTTCACATTCCCCGGGAGAACAGAGATCTCCATGATCACAGTGATCTGTCATGTAGTGGTACTGGTTCGCTTGCACTCCCTCCTCTCTGTTGATTGCGAAACGTACTGTGCCCCTTTTGGTGGCCAGAAAACTTTTTTTTCTGAAATCTCCAAATCCAAATCCAAATGTTCTAATTGAATCTAACTGATGTTCGTAACTAGAAGATGTCAGATCACTCTGGAAAAAACCATGATTAGAAGATCTGCATCATGTTTTTCGTTCCCCAAGGATCCTTCAGTTTTTCGTCTCGATTTTCATCTCTGTTCCTCCACTCAGTCCCAGGTTGTAAAAGTGAAGGAGATCTGGTGTAGCTAGCTGGAAAAGTTAGTACATTTTTCAGTTCGTCTACAACTTTAAACTACTTGCATAAGAGAAGTTGTTTTTCTTAGCAAAGGCTTTTTTATCGACTTTTGCGTGAATAATATATTAGACGCATCAAAAAATGGGTTCTTCCAGCATTGAGAAGCGTGCACCGGAGAGTGCAGCAGCTGTCGCTGTTGAGCCGAAGAAGAAGAAGAGGAAGACCGAGAAAACAGCTGAGGCAGAGGCACCGGCGATCGCAGAAGTGAGCAACACCACTGCCGCGACAGGAGAAGAATCTAGCAAAAAGAAGAAGAAAAAGAAAAACAAGGATGCTGCGGAAGAGGCCCCTGCTGCTCCGGCTCCTGCCAAAGAAGAGGCCACCACGACTTCGGAAGAGACTGTAAGCAAAAAGAAGAAGAAGAAAAATAAGGGCGGTGAGGAAGCTGCAGCCCCTGCCGCTGTGGAGGAAGCTCCAGTGGCCGTTGCTGCTGAGACATCGGGCAAGAAGAAAAAGAAGGACAAGCAAGAAGCTACAACAGCAACTTCTACATCAGCTACTTCTGCATCTTCTTCTTCCGATGAAAAGTGCTTTAAATCTGATCCTTTCTATGGTGAGCACAATATTAGTGTCAGTGGTTGCCCTACTCCGAAGCCAGCAACGTCTTTCAAAGATTCTGGCCTCCCGCAAGAAATCTCAACACTCTGCGAAAAAAAGTTCGGTGCTTCCGGCAAGCCCTCTCCAATCCAGGCTGTTGCTTGGCCGTTGATCCTGCAAGGTAAGGACGTTTTTGGTATTGCCAAGACTGGTAGTGGAAAGAGTTTGGCTTTCGTCTTGCCTTACTTGGCTAAAAGGCTCGCTGAAAATTCCGGGGTAAATACTTCTTCCGGTAAAAAGAACCACTATCCAGCGATGGTTTGCATGGCGCCAACGAAAGAACTAGTCCAACAGATTGCTGAAGTTGCAGAGGAATTCACTAGCAAGCTGAAAATGTCTTTGACAGTCCACTGCATCATTGGTGGAGTTAACAAGGGGATTCAAATCTCCAAAATCAAATCTTCCGCATGCGACGTCGTAGCAGCGACACCAGGACGACTCCTGGACTTAGTCGAGAATGATCAGGTATTTAAGTACTTTGGATTTTGTTTTTGTTGGACAGTCGAAACCGAAAGTAAAGCTTCTACAACTTCTAGAGTTGTAAGTTAGTATTAATACTGAGTATCGCTTTCGCTCCTTTCATCTCAACGATTACGATCACGTTTTTAAGAGCCAGTTCATCTTTAAGAAAGTATCATCCTGATCTCGAAATCAAAAACATCAGGTTCTCAATCTCTCCAAGTGCGAATACTTGGTTCTCGATGAAGCCGATAGAATGCTTGACGACGGTTTCATTCTGAACATCCGAAAAATTTCCGAGTATGCAACCTCTGACAAAGTAACGCGACAGACTGTGTTGTTCTCAGCAACGTGGCCGATGGAAGTGAACAAGCTGGCTAGAGGCTTGTTGGGGAAAGGTAATGATTTTCAGCATTGTGATATTTTATATAATTTACCACAAAAACAGCTTTTTACCACTAGCACAACAGCACTGCATCATAAGAACAATCTTGACAGTCAAAAATGGGATTCATCAGGAAATATTCCACGTTCATCTTGTAGTTGTTGTTGAGAAGCATTCTCTCTTCAGCACTAATAAAACGAGGAAATACCCAGCACTCGTCCACCAAACAAACGAATGAACCAAAATAGGTCGAAATGCGGCAACCATCACCGTTCTTCGTAAGGACCAGACCTTGGATGATCCGGAGAATATCAACACAGAGGATAAGCTCCAACTGAACGATGCTATCTCGCAGACTCTCCACGTTCTTCCAGACGGCAGGCGAAAATGGGAACTGTTACTGAAGAACTTGAGAGCCAATCCGAATAAGAAGATCCTTGTTTTCGGCTTGTACAAGAAGGAAGTCGCAAATCTAGAAAACTGGCTGCAGAGGGAAGGGTTCAAACTGCGTGCTTTGCAGGGCGACATGACCCAGGACAAAAGGACTCAGTCAATTGAAGACTACAAAACCAATAAAGCAAGAATTTTAGTCGCCACTGATGTCGCCGCCAGAGGTCTCGACATCCCCGACATCGACGTCGTGCTGAACTACACTTTCCCACTCACCGTGGAGGATTTCGTCCACCGATGTGGCCGAACCGGTCGTGCGGGACGCAAGGGTGCTGCTATCACCTTCTTCAACACCACAGGCGAACACAAGGAACGGGAACACTGCTTCGACTTGATCCGATTGTTGGAGGGAGCGAAGCAGCCAGTTCCCGAGGAGTTGAGAAAGATCAACGCCAACACCTTCGTAGCAACGAAGAAGAAGTCACATGGTATGTACGGGGACTTTTTCAAGTCTGCGGAGGAAATGGAAAAACTCAGCAAAAAAAAAGTGCAGATGACGTTTGATTCGGATTCGGATTAAACTAAGGAAGTAGACGAGATATTATTGCTATGTCTTATATTTTGGAATCCTCCTCTTCTATTGGGAGTAGAAATGAACAACAAGATGAAGAATGTATTTGACAACTTCTAACTATTGTGCTACCTCACTCCATCCTGCTCTCCAAATGAGGGAACGACCACTATGTTGATAATGAACATGTTTTGATGTTGAATATGGGAATTTTACCGATGTACCTGCAACCAGTTCCATAAGCCTACTTACGATGATGACTTCTTTTAGGACGCAAACGAACTACAACAAAGAAGGCGATCTGCCTTCGGGATAACAGCGGTCCGTTTAGCACGCGACCAATTCCTCAGCGACTGACAAGATCTTCAAGCTATGTCCTGAGAGCAAGACAAGAGAGAAAGAGAGAGTAAAAAGGGGCATTTATGAAAAATATGGTGTCCTCATTACGCTCGTATTAAATCAAAACAATTATGAATGTACTTAAGTAGTCGTTTGATTTATGCTCGAGATTCTAATTAACTGACTCACTAACGCGTACACCTAGACCTAGAGTCTAGTTCTTTCCATCCTATAAAGGTCTCCTGTAGCTGTTGTAGAAAAGACGCCTTCTTCCCCGCTGCAACTCCAACTTCATCTTAATCATGTAAGTAGCTGTGGAACCATGTCGCGAAATGACGAGGCAGGATGCTCTGTTCAACTCTAACTCTAGCTTTCCTGAGTCACGTTGAACAAGGGTTTTCCCTCTCTGTTGCAACAAGAAGTTTTTACAGTACTACTACCGGCTCATCTACCGCATCAAACAAGAAAAATTATGCCGTGGTTCGTCGTGTTGACAACAGATTTCTTCAATACAGCGGCTTGACCGCCTTCTCAAGCAGTGCAGAGGCACCAGCAGACGTTGTAAAGAATGCAACGAGGAATACCCCCGGCAGCAGCACAGAAGCAGAAGCCCCCAAGCCATGCACAGGCGAAGACAGTTTGAGCCATTCGGCTTCCTTCAACTGCACCAATGTCACAGCAGGTTCGACTTGTGAGGCTTACGCGTGTAACGAGGGCTTCGTGAGGAATGGCACTTTCGTGTGTCCAGCCAATGGGACGACCTTTTCCGCGGTTGGTCGCTGTGAGCAGCTCTACTGCACGTTGGAGTTGCCGTCGAATGCGACGAAGTGGAAGACAGAAAACGCCGCTTCCACTTCAAAGAAGATCGCAGCTGGCACAACCCTTTCATCCGAGAATGCTATAGACTGTGCAACCGGATTCACAGCTAGTGGTGAGTTCCAATGTGCGAAAAATGGAAGGAGCATCAAGTCCAAGGGTGTTTGCAAACGCAATCTGTGCGATCCGATCCTTGCTCCAGATCATAGCGTAAACTGGGGCGAAGCCGGAGCAGCTGGAGGCAATACTAGCTCAGTTCGTCTTGCATCGAACGAGACTCGAGCTCTAGAGTGCAAGGTTGGCTACCTACCGAGGGGCGTTTTTCAGTGCGATGCTGAAGGCAAGAATGTCTCACAACGAGCAACCTGTGAAAGACAGTACTGTAAAGGAGTAGTGAAACCGGAACACGCGATGAATTTCACCTGTAACGACATTGCGAGTGGAGAAAACTGTTCACTGACATGCGATACTGGCTTTGAGCCCCTTTTGAACGTCTCGCATTTCGTCTGCAATGCCGACGCTTCGAACGTAACGCAAACAGCTTCTTGTACCCGGAAAACGTTGAAGCCAGTACCACCGATTCACGCAGTGGCACCTTTCGTTAAGAAAGATAAGTTCTACCTCTCAGTCCACTCGTCGATGTTGATAATTTTAACTTTCTCTCTCTACTTCTACATCGTCGTGCACACCACCCACACACAACTCTAATCTTCCATGTGCCTCCATGGCACCCAACACGACCCTCTAATCTCCCATGTGCCTCCATGGCACCCAACACGACCCTCTAATCTCCCATGTGCCTCCATGGCACCCAACACGACCCTCTAATCTTCCATGTGCCTCCATGGCATCGAATAGCACATGCCCACTGGTGTGCGAGGTTGGATACAGTCCCTCAGGCGATGGCATGTTTCAGACCGACGTGGCTGGCGATTTTTTCCTGAAAAATAGTTCGTGCGAAAGAAAAACGTGTGGAAATATTACTTATGGCCAAACGTGCACGTGGTACATTTTTTCGAACCTAAAGATGAAACCAGCCAGGCTTTTGAACCTCTAACATCTAGCCCTCCACACCCCTGCTCAACCCGACCTCTAACATCTAGCCCTCCACAACCCTGCTCTATCACCTCTGACTAACATTCCTGCTCTACCACCTCTAACATCTAGCCCTCCACAACCCTGCTCTACCACCTCTAACATCCCTGCTCTACCACCTCTAACATCTAGCGGTCCACAACATCGCTGGCAATTTCTCTTGTGGGACTATCAAGAGCGGAGAAGCCTGTCAGATTAAATGCAGCAAAGGTTTCGATGTCGTGGGAGAGTTTAGATGCAGCGCCGCTGGCGACGAAATTGTTTCCAGAGCAAAGTGCAAACGTAGTAGCCGATAGATGATTTTGCTAGGGCTAGCCACCTCTCCACCTGCTGTCCGTTCATCACGCAGCAACTTCTACATTCCATTTTCCCTTTATCCTATCTTCTTCACAGCGTCCGCACTCTACCTGAAAATGCTCTAGATTCCATTTTCCCTTTATCCCATCTTCTTCACAGCGTCCGCACTCTACCTGAAAATCGTTCGGCGAGAGAAAGCGTTGCAGAATCGAATTTTGGGTCTGACTAACCGTGTAGCGAATAGCAGTCGGCGTGTGGGGTTTTTGCGATCCAAGGTAGTTGGATCCATGGCATCGGGGAGGAGCTCCTTCTCAACCTCTTCAACACCAGGAAGTTCAGCAATTACCACTAGCGTTCTCTCCAGCAAAGCAAACCGGCTGAACGCGAGATTACAAGGACTCGCAACAACAGAAGCTGCCAACAAAATGATGACTTCTGGGAACGATTTGACAGCGGCCTTTGGGGATATGGTATTGAATGCCACGAAGGAACGCGAATTGAGGTTGGAGGCGTTGTTGAATGCTACTGAGAGGGCAGTAAATGGAAGTGCGACGCGGGGAGAGATGTTACGACGATAATTTTTGCATAGTAGTGCACTATGTTGATACTCTGCTGCATCACTGGTGTCTACACCAGTACTAGTAGTCGCTTGATATTGCGATGCATTCGGATTCGCCTAGTTGTCCTGGTGCTTGATCTTTCACATCCCTTATGATTGTTCCTGTTCCACCTCAGCAGCTCCACGCTCATCCGAGTGAACACCTCTAAGACCCGGGGAAGGAATCGGTACTCGCTTAGCGAGCATCGAGTCTCTTTGGACCACCGCGAAACCGAACGTTGAGGCTCGCATCGACAGCCTAGAGCAATTGAAGCATGAAGTAGTAGACCACGATCTACCTTATTTTGTGGATCGCGCAACAGAAGAAAATTTTGCAAAAACATTGGCCAAAGGGGTCGTGGGGGCTTCTAATATGACCTCTCCACGGTCTCGGGCTATCGAATGACCAAAATGTCCTCTCCGTCTCTGTCGTGGGTATCGAATCGATAGACAGAGACGGAGAGGACATAGGGGTCATTATGATGAAGATTTGAGTATGGGGGGCGGAGTTCTCCATCTACTCGGGGTCACCAAGCGAGCGTAAGCGTTTCTGACAAATTATTTTCTTTTCCAATTACAATTTGTTTTCGTGAATGTTTTTTCCCTTTCAACGAGGTTCTTTTCGCTATTTCGACCTCGTACAACTATCTAGTACAACTGCTGCGGCTGTTTTCCATATCTATGATGTTGATGTTGAGATTTCAGGGTTCGACGTTGACCTCTCATCTATGCACTTATGAGCATATAATTTATCTGTATGACTTACTTTTCGAGTCTGTGGAGAGAGCGCTTATCATCTGGTCGCGAGTTACGTCTTGGCTTGAGAGGAGAATAAACATCTGTAAGAGTTGTAAGCGCGCAGTTGTAACTACATTCTGATACTTACAGTTAAGATTTCATACCATAACATTAACATTGGGGACGAGCGTTTCTTCACATGAGGATGAGGTGAGACTGTGACTGTGTTAGGATGAGGTGAGAAAGCGACTAATTAACATCCTCCCAACATATTTTATCAGGATTAGATAATCTTGGATATTTTTACCCCTTAATTAGCGACGCTCAAGAACCTCAAACAAGCACTTAAATATATCCAGCCTTGGTTACAACTAGTCTTTTCCTCGGAGAAGTAAACCTCAATAGCTTTTCGTCCATGATCATTATAATATATTTCACTCCATAGAAATACTGATCTTAGAAAGTCCTAGGCTGATCTTATTATATTTTTTAGAACCGTTTCCTTTTCGGCGAAGCGAGTGTCAATAAGTTTTAGCTTTTCATCTTTCGTGTCTTCTTTTTTCACGATGTGCAAAGGATAAACTCCTTAATAACAACAACCGCTTCTAGTATAGGAATAGGCACAATCATCATCATAATCATCATCATCATCATCATCATCATCATCAAGAAGGAGCACTACGTACACGAGGAACAAGATGAGTGCTGAAGCTTGGGGAAAAATGCAAGCTGTGGCGGACGAACATGGCGATGTCCTCCTGCAAGTGTGGGAACAGAGTGAGGAACAATCGAGAGCGGAATGGTCAACTTTCCTCTGCATGATTCTTTCTTGGACCGGGAGCTGCGCTGCGACACTCGCGTTTATCATAGTATTTGAGTTCTTGGGTTCGGGTTCGACCGGTGGTGCTGGCGAACCTTCGTCCTCCGTTTCTAGTCCGTTCATAGTCCTGGCTGTTGGGAGCTTCGTCTGCATAGCCGCTCTCGGAAATTGGATGTTCATCGCACACATGCAACAGATCGGGAAAACGGTGTGGGGCCTCGGCGCGAGATATCTCTTCGTTCTACGCCCCGAGGAGAATTGCTGTTCATCTTGCGGGTGTTGCTGTGAGGGAAGTAGCGATCATAGAAGCTCCTCGCTGAGCGTTGAGCAGATCACTTCAGTGGAGATGGAACCCACCGTCTGGTCGTTCTGTTGCGGGGAACTTGAGGACGCAGTGGCGGTGTATGTGCCTTTCGGTAGTTCGGTTGCTGATCCTATGCACCTGCGAATTAGGGGAGCAGGCTTTGGCGACGATGATGGAGGCAGAAACCGCGCGCGCATACCGCATGGCAACAAATTAATGATCCCCACCGCGAATCCCCAGGCTGCTTTGAGGCAGCTCAGGGCAGCCAGGGAAGGACAGTCCGCGTCGATGTTGGGAGGAGAGATGTCTGGCGTGGTACAGGATCACCACTATAATCCAGACTATAATCGTGCTGCAGCAGCGTCTGCCGCTCCTTGGCCACAAGCAGAGTACATGTACAACTATCCAAAGGGTGCAGGTGGGTACGACTACAATCCAAAAGGTGCTGCAGGAGGCGGAGGACCGATTGGAAAATCAAACGGGGAAGGACCCTACAGGCCGCGGGCTCTGAATGTGCCAAAGGGTAAAGGTTCGAAAGGAAGACAGCCCTCAGTCGCGCGAGCCGGACTTGAGCAGAAAGGCTGGTGGGGAAACGCGGTGTAGATTGTGACCTCCCTTTATTATTTCAATTGAGATGAGCAAGGACTCCTGCTCTTGAGATGAGTGGGTGAAAAGGATAATGTTCTTTTTCTCTCATTATATTATAATCTTAGGCCAATCAAGGTAGTCACTTCGTTCTCAACATAACTTAGTAGGGCATATTAGCGAAAACGCGCGTTGATCTGTCCAGAAAACCTAAACCGAGAAGATGGTCCATCTATAATTAGACTCTCGACGCCGCAGGAAGGTACTTGCGTTGGGGCACTGTGCTGCTTCAATCCGTAGCAAAAGTAGACGGAGGTTGGCTCTTCCCTCTACTTTTACGCCGAACGAATTTTGTTTCTAGCAATAAACTTCGACTGTCGAAGATGATCAGTCGAACGAAAGAAATGTGCGTTCTCGCTATGCGGCGTTCTGTTGGAGTCATTCAGAGGATATCGGTTGGACAATATATCGGTTTCTGTTGGACAATATATCGGTTTCTGTTGGACAATATATGCGTTCTCGTCGCTAGTATTTATCCGATATTTTTTCGGTTTCAGATGACCATGATCATGATCTTCACTAGCGATTTAATCAGGCCTTGTGATCAGCAAGAACTACCCGTCTGGTCCTTGACAACACTACGTCTGTTAATCTCCACCGTGATTAGATGAGTCGGTATGGACTGACATTAACCTCTCGACCACTTCTCGTCTTCTGTTGAAGAGCAAGAGCATCTGTCAAGAAGATGCTGGAGAAGACGATCCACGTCCACACGCCTTTCACACCCATTCCCATACTGCATTAATTTATAAATACAAGTAACTATAGAATTTCCCGCGCACCCGAGTAGAAGTGATGAATCGGCATCGCAGAATAAAAAGGTTGTGAGTATGTCGTGCTTAATTGCGCAGCCATGTGCTGGCCAAAAATTGTAGTCAGAAATTTACTGCCAGTGCTACATTTTTGAATTTTTACAATCAAGAAAGAAAAATGGAACAATCTTCTGCCAACGGTCCCTTTGCTGCCAGTGGCCAATGGGTCCAGGAGGATGCAACTGTGTCGCCGCCTGGCAATGCCTCAGGAGAACAGTATCAAACTCCTCATATTCTCATACATTCACTAATTATAGACATTGCGCTTCTAGATTGAACAAGAAACTCCTACTTCTACGTAGTTCTTCGATCATGATGAACCGAGAATAATTATAAACTACGAGGATCGTGTTACTCAATCTTCAATCACCCAAGGTCCGCGGCTACCGCAGCTAGCACAACATCAGGTGTAGATGTCGTCCAGTCAGATGCAGGAGCGGTGCAAGGGCAACTTCCGCCACAACTACATCTTTTCCCTCCGTCCGCTAACTGGGCACCACTTCTAGGAGGTCCTGTGATGCCGATGCATCCACACATGCTTCATCCCGGAGGATTTGCAGCAGATCCTAATGCAGCATACTACATGCACCAAATGGGTGCCGTGCCGCAACTGGGCGTAGGAACCATGTTAAGGCTCTCTTTAATCGATGATCTTTGACGGCACGATCCTTGAAGAGATGATTCTAGGGAAGCAAGAGTATAATGATAATCGCCGCCGGGGAAATACTCTCCCAGATTTTTTAACGATGCAGCTGAAATTACGGATCGATAGCCGACTATTTCCCATTGTTAGAGATTGTTTGACTACAGAAAGCTCTAACAATGGGTGGAGTGCCAACTTTTGATCCCTATAGTGGTGCATGGTACCATCAACCGATTATGGCTGCGCCTGGAATGGCTTATGGTGGTGCACAATTTGCTGCTCCGAACCCAATGGCTTTGATGGAACATATGGCAATGCAAGATTATAACGCGAAGGTATTATCTATTTCTTTTTCTTACTGCTCTATGGATCCCATCCTATTATCTATTTCTTTTTCTTACTGCTCTAACTATGGATCCACCCATCCTTCTGCGCGGACGACCATTGTCGTGATATTAGTAGAAGAGGAAATCATGATACGAAGTTTTAGTTTTACCGATCTGCATCTCCTACACGTCTAAAAATTATCAAATACACCTGCTCCCTACTTCGCAGCTTATGGAGGCGCAACGAACTATCCTAATGGGAGAGCACGTGAAGGCGATGGAAATGATGGCGCAACAGCAGAATCTTATCGCACACGCACAAGGTGGTGCAACTGCATCTGCAAACGGCGCAGCATCATCAAGCAGTACGGGACTTGGACAGGCACAACAAGGAGTTTCGTCGCCTGGTGGAAGACAGTCCAGACAGTTTGGCTGCTCTCCAGATTCTCCGACCTCACGAGGAAAAGGAAAGGGAAGAAAACGAGCGGGGAAAAGGGAGGTACTACTTGTACTAGAATCGTTTGCACTAACTAAGCTGTTCCCAAGGAGAGGATTCATCATCTACAACTGGGTTACAACTTTCTATCCATAGTTTGCACTAATAACAGTTAAATTTGGGGTTTGTTATTCTAATTTGCAGCTGGATCACGTGCACTTTTTTTAGGTCTTGAATACTTACAATAAAAATACAACAGCGTGCAGAAGCGAAACAGCTGGAGCAAGAACAGAAGCTTCTCCAACAGGCCGCAGAAGACGAGAAGAGGAAGAACGCTACTGCTCCTGTTAAGGTCAGCTTTTATCCATCTTTCTCGGCATCTTGGTACCCTTTTCCCTTGTATTCTCATGAAATACAAGGCGCAAGGGGTCAAGATGAGGGGGCCGAGATGCAATCTAGCAGACTCTAATCCTGATCAAGATTCATCTCTTGTCGTGCTGTCTCCTGCTCCTGGTCACGACAGTCCAAAATTAAGGTCAACATTTAGTGTCCATCTTTCTCGGCATGTCGGTACCCTTTTCCCTTGTATTATTCCTATGAAATGATGCAAGGGCAGTAAAGGGGTCAAGATGTTGAGGGGACCGAGATGCGATCTAGCACACGCTAATGCCAAAACTGGAGCAGTCGTCTCCTGAAGGTAGTCCAGGTGAGAAGAGTCCGGATGCTCTACCACGTCTCCTCGACATGTGGAAAGTTAACTCTTTGTCTGAAGTGAAGACACCTATGGACGAGGTGTCTAGTCAAATGACCAAGCTTCAGGGTACTGGTATTAATATTCTTGGTACAACGGGAGGAGCTGGAGCAGGAGCAGTACTTCTCGATCAAGTAGGATCATCAGTAGCAGATCTTGAGCGTCACCAAGGGCAACACGACCAGCTTCAGGGATCTAGTAGAAGTACTAACAAGGACAAGGTCGTGAAGAACAACATGGATCTGATCAAAGAGCGGATCAAGATTGGAGGAGAGGAAGATAGCGGTGTCGTACTAGAAGACGATCCTGAAGACGATCCTGCAGGTGGAGACGTGGAAGATGACAATTAAGGCTCAACTTTCAATGGTCATTGGGGTCCGTTGGTCACTGAGATCGAAGAGGCGGCCGCCCCCTGAGAGTAGAACATCAGCGGAAATAAATGAAGGGAAAGGGGGCGAGAGCTTTGAACAAGAGGGTCTCTTCCGTTCTTCAGAGTCTTCAGTGAGTGACCACTGAACAGTGCTGAGCTTTAAGACAATGAAGAACGTACTATGAAGAAGAACATGTGCCGACTTCAGTGTGGAGCCTGCAAGACGTGCCGCAGAAGCAGAACGATGCGATTCGAAGAATACACCGTGGAACGCAAAAAACGCCGTAACAGACTGCGCTCCTCCTCCTCAAGTTCGGCGTCATCTTCAGCTTCGGCGTCATCGTCGTCGTCGTCGAGTGGAAATAACAAGAAGAAGAATAGAGGAGCTGCGGGAGGTGATGTTGGTATTCTTGGAAGTCGTGGAGATTCAAGTTCAACATCTGGTGCTGCAGCTCTACAACAGGGAGAGAATGCGAATAACAACGAACAGGAATCTCTGGCTTTCTCTCGTGGTATCAAAAGTAGCAACTATAATGACTCAACATCTCCATCAAATAAAAACTACATTTCGCTTCAACAACGACATTTTTCTTCAACTTTGAACAACACGACTACGTTCCTGTCCGCACAGTTGAAGAAGCGATCGGAAGGTGAAGGAGTAGAGCAAAATCAAAAACATCAAGAGGAGAAAATCAATCTTACAGAAGCTCCTGGACTTGCTCTTCTACAACCGGGACAAAATACTGGACCCCTGTCTAGAAGCTCGACCTCAACATCCGAGGCCGCATTGAACAATGATCTTCTAAGTGGTGATCTCACTAGTGTAACGGGATCTAGTGCTTGTGGTGATTCCGACGCTGGAGTTGGTATTAAGGCTTCCGGGAATCCATCTTCCGAAGCATCTTACTTGGGGCCTTTCTTTAACAAGGGTGGAAAAACAGGCCCAAGATGCTTCTTCGGAAGATGGATTCCCGGAAACTCTAGTCGTGGTTGTAGCCGCGTCCAGTTATTAAGGGTAGGTTATTAACGGTGCTTTTCTTACCGCTTTTTATGCCTCTCTCATCCTAAGGGGGAGAGAAAGGCATAACAAGCGGGGGAACCCGCGAGCACCAAGAGCCTACCTCTAAAGTTAGGAGTTGGAGGAGCAAGTGGCGTTGAGAACGGTACTGCAGATCCTCTGACACGGACAGAGGATGATGACGATTTCTATGGTCCGGTTGCCAGTATGTTGTTGATGCATCGAGCACCCGGAGAGTCTAGTAGAAAGGGGACGAAAAACGTTTACAACCTCCAACAGAACTACACACATAATTTACGGACGGTCGTGGAGGGAATATTATTCATCTCCAGAGTCATCTGGAAGAGAAAAAAGCGTCTGGAGAAAAATAAGGGACCCAGAAGAGAAAGACAAGAGGAAAAATAAGGGACCCAGATGATCCCTGAGATGAATAATCCCCGATAGATACCTCTAACTCTAAATAATAATCTTACATCTGCTCCTGGGGAACTTTTTTTGTATACAACTAACTCGCAACGCGATGAGGACCAGGTGACTGCCATGTCCACATCGACGACAAAGACACTAACGACTCCAATAAATCATCTTGTTCAACAACCTGGTGCAACAACCTGGTCCAAGAAGAGCGAGCAACTAGCAGTAGAAACCTCAGAAGAGGCGCATCAGGAAGAAGTGATAGAACAAACTTCGGATCAAGACCCAAGCCCAGAGGCAACAAGTTCCACATCGACGCAAGCCGCGAGTCACATGGTTGCTGCTACGTTGCTGCAAGAGCAAGTGCAGGAACAAAGTGACGACATTGATGTCTTGGCTGCTGGCTTGCAACAAGTACCTGAACAAGACTTAAGGCTCCCCGTAATTCATCTTAAGAGGCATCTTTCTTTGCCAAGTTTTCAAGGGAAAAACGCGTCAAAGATGACTTTGTTTCAAGATGAATTTAGGCAAGTTCTAAAAGATGAAATGGAAAGCACCCCTGGCAGTATGGACGCTTGTGCGGCTAGCGGATCTTCGAAGTCTGGACTCTCGGCTACAGGCAGTTCAGGAGGGACAATGAATACGTCTTATGGCAATCTGTTCATTAGTTTGTGATTGTGTTTGGTGTTTTAGCATGAAGATTGATGGCCTCATGTTTTATAGTTCCACCTTCATAATTCTAGGCCTCCTCCATTCATCTGCTGCTCTGTCTGCTGCAACTTCTACAGTTGTATCTGATGATTGTCATATGACTCAGCCACCCTAAATAAAACAAGCCCAGATGATTTTACAACTCCACTACTAGTTCATTCTAAGGAACACGCGGTTCCTCAATCTTCGATGGAGCCGGAGGACTTTCGAGTACAGTCAGCAGTTCTGGTGACTCCTCAGGGCACCGTTGGGGTGGCAGCGCGTTCTCTGCAGTGCGCTCTCCAGCGCGTCTAAGTAGTTCGGCAGCTTCCTCTGGAGGTGATATGAGTTGCCAGGAACGAGAGGAAGCGAATGCGACATTGGATTATGGCTTTTTCTTGATGAGCATGAGCTTGTTCTGGTGCAGATCATGTTGAAGATTCTTCTCCTACTTCCCACCTATCTGCAATTGGTTTCAGTTTCAGAAAAAGTAGTTTTGAAATCGAATCTCTTCTCCACGATGTTGACATCTTTGCAGCTGTGAACAACCTGACACGACCATCTTCCCCCTCTAATCGCAAACGCGACTAGCGAAAGTGTTTGCCACCGTAGTTCCACAGCAGTCACCAACAACAGAGGTGGAGGCGTCTTGTTTCGCAACAACAGAGGTGGAGGCATCTTTTGCAGCTAAGGCGAACTTTGCTCCATCCTCACTCTCGACCAGCGCGAGCTCTTCGTCGGGGTCTTCTGCGAGCTCGTCGTTCGCCTCTTCCGCAAGCTCTTCGTCTGGATCCAGTTCGTCATCTAGTTCAACATCGTTGAGGCAGTACGCTCAAGACTCGCCGTCCGCGCAAAAGCAAAAGCAATTTCCCTCTCCAACCAAGAAGGAAAAGGATAGCATTAATAGCAACAAAAAATTAGCAACAAAAGCTGTTCCTGTTACAACAACTACAACCAGCGGGTCATCAGCATCTGAGTCTGATGCTGAGAAACGTGCAGGAGAGGACCTTAGCCTTAGTGCCTCCGACGTCGCGAAGCGGCTGGATCTCAGTGGGAAGGTACTTCACCAACTGCGGCTCTTCAGTGGAAGTCGAAATCCACAAGAAGGATATCTGTAGTATGCAATCGATTCGTTCTTCATGATACAAGAACTACTGATAATCAACTGTACTTACAAAAAGAAACATTGTGGTCTGAATGGTGCTGGTATTTGGTAACCTGATTTTGATCATGAGGAAAGCAAGAAGGAAATCCTTGTGATCGAATTCAGGTTACCAAATACTACATGGTCAACATTTTGAACTTCATATCAACAGCACTCCTCAATAAAGTCTTCAAAAGAACACAAGAACTTCAAAACGCAGGTCGTCTGCAAACACTGTGGCGAAATTCTTGATTCCGTATCGATGTGGCACTTCAACTCCAAGCGTTGTCGCGATCGCCAGTTGCAAAACCGCATTGCAGCTCAGATGCGCGCGATGTATCAGGCTGAGCGAGTTGAGAAACAAAACAAAGTAGCAAGAGGACCTCCGGGTTTGGGTGCTGTCACAGGACCTCTCTTCCAGTGATCAGTGTGTGGAACAGAGAATTTCTTGGTGTAAAGTTTTATAAACTTTAAAAAGAATGATCAATTTGCTGTAAATAAGTGTTAAGTTAAAAAGAGCCCTCCTGGTGTAGAAGTAGTTCTAGCTGTTCTTGTTGTAGTTCCAATCATGATAGTTTTTCATTCTTAATACCTCCTGAAGCACGTGGGGGAAAACAAAAGTCAACCACAGTTCTTGTACAGTCTTCAGCATGAGTATAATCAAAAATAATTGTAAACTACTTCAAATCTAACACACGAACATAATGTTAACATTTTCCAATTAGATTGAAATTATGAAAATTAGTAAAACACAGTCAACATATGATTGAAAACGTAAAAAATACAAATTTGACGACCGCATATCATGCAGAAGGATCATCTCCACCTCTACAACAGGGATAAAAAGCGATTAATAGAACAAAACGTAAAGATTTCATGAGCAAGCAGCACTAGGGACAACACTTCTTCGCACGACAACAAGCAAGACCTAGAAGCGTGTACCGATATTAACTAGACATTAGAAAGTGTAACTTTTTTAATTTGACTTTACACGAAGATATTGTATGATCCTTGGGCTTTTGTGATCGAAAATTAGAGATTTCCGATATATATGACAAATTGGGTAAGAAAATGAGAAATACCGCAGAAATAGGTAGTTAAATCACACAAAATAATCTGAAAAGAAAAGTAGCCGAGAGGAGAACACAAGTACTAGCATCCACAGACGAAGAAGATGGAGATCTTGTTGGAGATATTTGAAAATTCGAAGAAAAACTTAGTTGAATTATAGAACAACATATTATATCAACAAGAAGGGCGGCAAAAGGAACCGCGCTGGAAATTTCCTGTAAGTATGGCTAGTGTTCTGCAGGCAGCAGCTAGCGGCAAGCGTGGTTCTGTGAATTTCGTTTGAAGTGGCATCTTGTGGTACTTTTGCACAAGGATCCGAGCGTCAGCGTGCATTAGTAAGCCTAGGTGAAGTACATGAGCAAAAAAGCGCCCCATCCCTCGCTCCTCCTCCCAAAAGTAGATTCTCTATCACGATAACGCGGAGGTCGTAGCGAAACGCAACCCGCCAAAAGAGGGCCATGGTATTTCTTGAACTTCTTGGTCTGTTAGGGAGCGACTGAGAGACTGAGTGACAACTCCTATGTGATCCTTCTGCTTTTCTATACTTCGACTAAATTATCAAACGATACTTGCGCGTACTAGAACTTTACCATCCTTTGAAGAAAATCAATGGCCACCTCTTTGTCTTTGGTGGATGTTAGCTCTCGTCCTGTAGTGGATCAGTATGAATTTCGTTTGAAGTGGCATCTTGTGGTACTTTTGCACAACCCGCCAAAAGAGGGCCATGGTATTTCTGGAACTTGGTCTGTTAGGGAGCGACTGAGAGACTGAGTGACTCCGATGTCTTTGAAAATCAATGACCACCTCTTTGTCTTTGGTGGATGTTAGCTCTCGTCCTGTAGTGGATCATGTGGCCCCACCTGGTTGTGGTCGTGCGGGTCTACTACGGAGCCGCGAAACTTTTAGAGACTCTATTTCTGCCAACCTATGCGAAGTTTTGGCCGAGCCGCGAGTTATGGCCGAATTCAAACTTAGTATTCGTCTGGGATGCTGAGAGCGCCTTAGACAAAAAAGCAGCTGCGGCATTACACGCAAAATGGGATCAAGTAATTTTGGATGCTCGGCGTGGAAGCAGAGTAGGGGGTGGAGGGAAGAACCATCTAGGTAGGAAAAACGAGGAGGCGTCGAAAGATGAATTATGGTCAGCTTTTTTCCATCATTCTCGGCATCTTGGTCCCCTTTTCCCTTGTATTCTCGTGAAATACATCAAGGTAAAAAAAGGGGTCAAGATGAGGGGACCAAGATGCAACCTAGCGCACTCCAAGTGAAGATGGAGGGTTTAGTTTCTCACGTTCGAAATGGCGGGAGAGATGGGGAAAAACAAGACGGAAGCTGCTGCATAATGCGGGCGTGAAGGCTGGCGCTGATGATGAACGAGTCCAACTACAAGATTCTACAACTGCATCCTCTATCGACGATGAGTCTGGCGGTCCGCCGGAATTTCCAGCTTGGTACGGGGAAAAACAAGACGATGAGGCTGGCGGTCCGCCGGAATTTCCAGCTTGGTACGATGTCTTCGAGCCTGAGCCGGATTCGGCAGATGGTCATTACTGTGACTCAAAGAAACCGGGAAAGCTTGGTTACTTGCGCCAAGTCTATTCAGCGTGGGTCACCGATAGGGCTTTGAGGCAAGACGATGCGGGAGCATTACGGGAACTGGAATGGTGGGATCGATATCTGTCAGACGGAGGAAGTCATAGTGGAGGTCGTGGGGTTGGACAGGCTATTAAAGGACAAGATGACGGACCCGGACGCGACAACACAAATATTAAGGCTCAGCTTTCAATGGTCATTGGGGTTGGTCACTGGCGACCCCTTGAGAGAACAGGGGAAAACGAAGGGAAAGGGGAGAGCTTTGAAGGGGGTCCCTTCCGTTCAGAGTCATGATGACCATTGAAGGCTGAGCTTTAAAAATAACACCCAAAATGGATCCCTATCTCTTTCTCCTTCTGGTGAGCCATACTTCGTCGCGTATCTGGATGCAGACATGGCATTTCTGGGTCCGATGCATCCTCTAGAGTTGTTTGATTACGAGATACCGTTTTTACCGGTCATGGCTCCTACCACTTCTACCGGCGACACTAAAGAACTCCCAAACATGAACACCATGATCCAATGGCGACCTCAAGTTATGGGTTACAACGTTCGCTGTGAAGAGGAGGCTGCCCAAGACTTGCTTTTCGTGCATACGCCACCGCTTTCTTGTTTCATGCATGGAGGGTCGCCTCCTTGGATTGTGGACATCCGGCATTTCGAATATTTCCGAGCAGCAGCAACACAGGCAGTCTTTGCAAATATGCACAGATTCACCTCGCAGTTGGTACCGTTGAACACAGTTTGGAAGGCGAAAAACGGTACGGCTTTGTACTTTCGAAGGAGAAAAACGTGGATGATGTATTCGATGCCTGGGGCGATTAATGCTGATCCCAGCAAGGGCAGGTCCAACGTCACCCAGTTGCGACCAGCACAACATCCAGTGATGAGTGTGAATTGGCGGACTGTCAAAATCGGAGAAATGCGATGGAGGAGGCGTAGAGGAGGAGAAGCAGCAGCGGAGGAAGAAGAAGAGGTAGTTACCGAACACGTCTACGCTGACCGAAGGCAGGCAACCAGAGCTTTTTTCGAGCAGTGGCGCTACGCAGCTGAGCAGAGGAGGTTCATGTCGATTATCAGCACGTCATCGGAAGACGAGGATTTGGAGAGGGAAGCGGAATTGTATAGGGAGTATGGAATCGCTCGCCAGACAGAAGAAGGAGGTAGAGCAGCATCACTAACATTTCCAGCAAAACCAATAGAATCTCTGGCCCTAGAAGAGCTACCTTTCGCTGAAATGTACTTCCCAGCGGACGACAAGCCTTTCACATTCGAAAACGCATGGGGCATGTCCTACCGTTGCATGTTTCCTCCCCTAGCGCGTGTCAGCGAGTATGATCGAACTGTCGCGCATGTTACTGCTTGGTTCACCATGCTTTTTCACAACCAGCACTTGCACAAAAAGTATAGTTGGTACTTACGAGACGACACCGAGAGAGACGTAACGTATCTGGATCATGGTGGTCGTGCGTTTTTGCACAGAAAAGTTGACTCGTGGAATGACGTGGCCTCAAATCATCGTGATCTTCCAGATCTGGCTGATCCTTTACGCGCCTTGACTGGCAATAGTCCGGTCGACGGGAAAGGAAGTATTCCACCAGGGATAAACCTGTTGGAGAAGGAAAGGAAGTTTTTTGCTTCCGGACAAAAAGTAGAGTCTTCTGCAGTAGCAGATGAAAGCTCTAGAAGCAGCTCAACATCTGAGGTTGTAAGTCGCAAGACTTTCCTCGATTTCCTAACAATATTGATCAAGGAACATCAACAGAAAGGATTGCATTTTCCGCATGCACATGAACGACAAGAAGCACGAGATGAAGAACCGCAATTACAGAGCCAATCGGCGACATCAACGGGCATCACAGAAATCGAGACAAACATCAAGCCTTTTTCTTCCTACAGCCAAACGCGGTACAAGATGTCCCTCGTCCAACATGCTTGGTACGCTAAGCGGCACACAGCACAACAGCAGGAGCCTCTGCTTGAAGTCTTGGTCAAAGGTTTTGCAGGACTGTATGATTTTGGACAGTTGAATTATTCGAATACTGCAAGAACGCAAACAACTACCGCACTACAAGAACTTCCTCCAGCGACGTGGTCTCGGATAGGCGAGCAGTACGCAAATTTAACGACCCTCCTTTCTCAAGGAGCAACGATAGACCTGCCAGACTGTGCCAAAGAACGCACTCAGTGTCCGGAAAATCTAGCGAAGTTGTGGCTTCATTCAGTTTCTTCCTCGAGTACCTGGCGCCTTGTCCTCCTCCTAACCTGGTTTCTTACCAGCAACCCTTTCATAGCTGGAATTTCTTGTAACATCATCGACGTACACAGGAATCACATTCATGGGGCTCATGCCTGTGCCAAAGTCGATGTCACTAGAATGTTGATGCGGAGTGAGGAGCACTTGAGTCTGATTAGAGAATACAAGTATGGCTGGGACTGGCTGTGAAGATCATGGACCACATCGTCGTGGTTGAGCTCTTTGTTAAACGAGGGTGATGCAAATTTTGAACGATCAAGTCAAAGCCTACTAATCACTTTAAAGTTTTCCACTCGTCTTCGTTTCTGACTCTGTCTCCTCGTCTTCATCATGCATTTCTTACAACTATCTTTTCCAAGTTTTTCAAGTCAGTACTTTGTTCTTATTCTTTACCTCATGGCCATGTGCATGTCATTTGAAATGGTAGTACTTAGCTCGTCGCCATCTCGCAGCTCACACGAGCATCAGTCTCATTAAACTCGCAAACAACAGAAGTGTTGCACGGCACTGCCCTCGAGCAATTGCAATAGACGACGAGACGTAGAAGAAGTGCATCAATCTATGCATTGACGATCAAGATGTTGCCGCATTGGAATGCATAGCTACAAAAGTCTAGTTGCGTACCATTTTTGTTCATCTTCATCTTCTTCGAGTCGGTCCATGAACTATAGGGTCAATAGTTTCTTACTCATGTATTTTGCTGGGGGGCGCAGGTGGAGCTTATACCCCCTCTGCTGACCACACCCTTCAAACATCGAAATCATATGTCAACCAAATATCCCAACCCACTAATATTAAGTTAAATAAGCCCACACTGCGAGTTCGAAATAAACAAGATAAGTACTGAAGACTGTTTGCTAGTCTCTCTTATGTTGATCACCGTCTAGTTGTACTCTCGTTATTATTCACAACGCTGGTTTGGAAAATCAGATTGGAGATACATGACATGACATCATTATTATTCACGTATCTTCGTACTCCTCCTCCTCCTTGTAGGATGAATCTTCACCAACGGAGAAGCACATAGCAGATCAGGATCTATTCAACAAAGTTAAACTCTTTCTCAACAGTTCCTCTACTCCAAGGAAAGGCAAAAACAAAAAAGATGTTAGATATCTTCAAGTTCAGTTTCCTCGTCCTCCTCGTTAGAATCGATGCCTTTTTGATCTTTCTTGCAGGCGTTCATTAAGGCTACAACTTCCAGAAATCCATCATATAGTATACTGCATTGCTGGTCATCCAAAGCTTAAATTTCATTTTAGGTCCTCCTCCGTTTCGTGTTAAGGGAACAAAACCTGACCAGCAAGATGCTCTTGCGGAGGTCTTTGTGAGCGTTTCCCCTTAAGAAATGGACCTGAGATGCTGCCCACAAAGTGAATTCCTCCGACCTCTTCTAACTTTACGCTTACCTGCGGCAAGATGGGCGTGCATGGAAGTCGAACTCGAAGGCGCCTCTTATCGCATCATCGATTTGCGCTGGTGCATTGCTGGCGCTCTGTGCCATTGCCAGTGCGGAAATTATCAAGATACACGTCTTCGCCAGTGTTGTAGCACTTTACGGCTGTGGAAGTTGGTGAAATATATTTGAAGACCACAATATTGCACACTTTGTAACCTAGTGCTCATCAATCTAGACTGGATTATCTAGTCCTCTCATCATCACTACATATTTGAAAACTCTTTGGTCCAACGACGCTGAAAGCACTAAGGTAAAGCAGCCGGCTAGTTTTCACCTCTATCCTTAGGCTTATCCCTTCACACATAAACTAAATCTAGTCAATAATTGTTCTTGATTCAACCTAATGAAACTAAACGATAGTGTTGATCCATTTCCATCTTGTCCACATTCTCCACTTTGTACTATGATGCCATACTCAATGAGTGAAGGAAGCGTTCTTCTCACGACTTGAAGATGAGCAATCACATGCATATTTTTGTTCAGCCACCTCTAAGACGCTTTCGGTCTCGCCTCTGCAATCGTGTTCATCAATAAACTGAAGCAACTGGACTGTCCTCATGCCTTGGATATCCACCACTGCTATCGCACATGGCGCAACTGGGTGGATTAAGGCTTGTTCCCATAATATTAGTCCATCTTCTTTCAGATAGAAGTACGTACATCTTGGAAAAGCTTCTATCTCTTCAAGATCTAGTCTTGACTAGTGGTCCATCTTCAGATAGTAAATCTTGGAAGATCTATACCTATGGAAAAAAAATATACGCAGATCTAGCACGTTTGTGAGCATTTCTCGATTGATTGCTTGATCTTCTGAATTTACCAGTCCAGAGTTGGTCCTGGGTCTGTTTGTTCCTCCATTATCCAGCACTGCCGCTCGTTAGACGGCCGCATATAGTTGCTTGATCTTGTGAAGCACCTTGAGGCTGCTTTCCCCTCAGGGGGGAAGCTTCAAGATGAATCCGAACATTGGGGACTTGCGTGGAGATCTCTAAGGTGAGGGTGGTACGTGGGACGATAAGCCAAGAAATGCGCCTCCAGTTTTGCCAAAGTACCTGCTGGATGAACCTGAAGGGCGAGCAATTTCGTTATACATCTTCCGAGCGCTTGCTTACTTGAACTTAAGGGTATTGGGTTTGACTTTGAGGATGTTCCTTATCGTTTTTCATCTCGCTGAAGATACTGGCTGAGAAAAACTATTTCTTGAGAACCACTCCTGATGACGATGTTCCCGCTGTAGATAGTTTTGCCTCTCATCATGAGGGGGACTACTGGATACTAAGCTGTAATGCTAATGGGATACTTCTAACCGAACACCCACCAGACCCTGCGTCCACCTCTAATGTGCGCACATATGCCCTGGATCGCTCTTTTTACTATGAATGGGTATGTGTATGTGATGAGTCTACCCCAAAAAGAATACGAGCTTACTGTCAGGGGCTTGCCTCCAGTTGCAGATCGTCCATTTTGGGATTAGTTCTTGAATGGACAACTTGTTTGGGCGTGTAGACAGCACTACTTGGTGGACAGCACCAAAAAAAAGGTCGAGCAGCCCAGAGTTTGTTGAAACGATGGCATGACATGTTGGGCCTGCTATGGAAGACAAGGACGTAAGAACTGAGCACTTCATGAGCGTGTACTGAAGCAGAACATGAGCAATCTCCGTGAACCAATGCTAAAGATAATGACATCGAAGATGAAGCCTGACGATTCAACGACATCAGCATCCCCACTGATTGGCAGGACTGCAACTTTGCGTCTCGTTTCTGCAGATTCGTGGGGCCGACTTTCTATTGATCATAAAGATTCGTGTTCTGTTTTGGAGAATCAATTAATATATAATACGACAATAAGTTATGGTTATTAACCATGACTCGTAGGATGAGGATCATACATCAAAACCGGGACAACAAGATCATCTCGCGTTATACCTTACATACCCTCTCTTAGGACTTGTTCGCTCTCGTGGTTAGGATCTTTTCGGTGTTACTTTCCGTCTGTTTCCTGTGTTGCAGAAAATCATGAAGTCTCACCGTAAAAGTAGCCATGTTCTTGAGTAAACTCTTTAGTCGTAAGAAGAACGACCGGCGACTTCAGCGAGAAATCTGGTCGTCGTCAATCAGTATAATTTTTCACCTCGCACCAGCACAGCGCAGGCGCTTCTTCTCTAATAAGTCAGAAGCAACAAGCACAAACTCGATTGCTACCAGCTTCTCTACTCTCTTTGAAACACCAACAACTAGAACTATCTTCAAAAACATCATCAACATGACTGGAGCTTTCCAAATTGCTCCACATGAGCATCACCCAGCTTCTCTCCGCAACAGGGAACCAATCTGGGAGAAGCTAGGACCTGTGTTGCAGGATATTGTTGCTGATTCTACCTGCAGAAAAGCAGGAACCTCCATCGGAGAAGTGCATGTGTTGGAAGTTGCTTCCGGAACTGGTGCTCATGTAGAATTCTTTCATGAGCAGATCATCCTCAAGTCGCAGTCGGAGGTGGGTTGTACTAATAAAACTGCGCCTAGTGGTGGTTCATCTAATGAGGAAGCGACTATACAACCCTTTATGAAGCTGATCTGGCAGCAAACGGAGAAAACTTCAGATATGGCACAACGAATAACCGATACCATGCAGATTGCCGAACGAAATGATCAACAGCAAGATGCTGGCACACCTAGTACAAGCACATCCCTCTCGCCTTCGTCCTCCTTTTCCGTCGTCCGTCCACCATTGGTTCTCGATTTGCTGAATGTAGGCGATAGTGAAGTTCTTAGTACGGAGGGATCTCCTTCGACACAAGGTGAAGGTCATCCTTTGTACGACCTGATCTTCGCCTGCAACGTGATTCATATTTCGGAGTGGACTGCTACGGAGAATCTATTCCGAGATTTGATCGGTAAAAGGGTCCATCCTCGCAACGTGGTCATCTATGGACCGTTTAAACGGTATGGAGAGTTCACGACCGAATCTAACGCAGACTTTGACACTAACCTCAAGAGTCGGGATCCATCATGGGGTCTGCGAGATTTGGAGAGTGTGGAAAAGCTCTCTTGGGAAGTGGGGTATAAGTTGAAAGAAGTACATGAGATGCCAGCAAACAACTTTTTGTTGCGTTTTGACAGGGATGATGTATACGCAAATATATGATAACAAGAGTAGAGAGAAGATTCTTTGGAGCAGGATAGCAGCATGAGTAGCAATATTGTAGTGCCGCAGCATTTGACTGTGTACTCATTCTCGCTGGTTCTAATAAGGTGGTGGTTCGATGTAACACATAGCAGACGTAAGACGTAGCGGCATCGTCCAGCTTCCCTAATGGCTATTGCAAGGGACCGAGATCCTAACGAAGATCTACGTCTACAGTTTGAAGATCTAGATAATGTCTTGGAGTACTGGATCTTCTTAGGATCTGGAATAAGATAACTTGAAAGATCTAAAGTGTTCAACGTTTTCGAAAGTTTACAAGCTTTGCAAAAATGTTGTGACATGTAATTTTTCATCTTATTCTTTGTGCTCGCGAACAGGTCGTGGGCGACGATTTTGGGTTGTAGGTACATTTCCAACATGCATAAATTTGCTAGTATGGCATCTTCAGTTTGTTAGTTTCATGTGCGCCGGACACCGGTGACTAGAAAAAGATGAAAATGAGCGCTCCGAGACAACGACAACAAGTAAAACCGACATGAAGTTGATGAGGCAAACAGGAGAAGAGTTATCTTCTCCTTCGGATGGGATACCAGAAAAGCAATGCGCTTGTACCGGTATCAGACAATGTGCACACTGCTCAGATCCGAAGCTTAGGGCTCTATGGAGACTCCATCCGCCACGGGACTGGAGTGACAATATAGACCTCGCGCTAAGGCTAGACTGGAGCACGAGACTTGCTAGGCCCATTATACGAGAAGGTGTGGATGTGGTGGAGGCAGAGACCTCATACACCCTGAAAGATTTAGGTTTGGACGACAATTTGCGTCTCTGGCACGACTTTGTGTGCCAAGAAGAGCAGGACGAATTGCTCGGGGTTCTGCACCAAGAGGAAAGTGATAGATTCGGGTGGGCAGCTTCTCAAAGTGGAAGGCGGAAGCTTGACTATGGACCGAAAATCAATTACAAGTACGAGAAAATCGTAGTAAAAAGCTTCGGATGTCCGCCACAGCAGTTGAGGGAGACTAAGGCGTTTAAGAAGTTGCAGGAGTTGTTTCAAGAATGCGAATCATGTGCATCGCGCAGCAGTAGAGAAGATGAGTCCACTTCTACTTCCTCATTCTCGACGTCTTCGGTCTACGCTTCCAAGACAACATCCCGCGAACAACATTTGAAGGATTGCCTGATGGCTAGCCTTACCGGGAATCTACCTCCGACTAGTAGTACATTGCCAACATGCAGCGATGGAGAAGAGAGAGCTCAGCATGTTCCTGATCATGCCATCGCAGCTTCGTCCTCTTCATCTTCCACTTCTCCAATCAGCACCTCTACAACTAGAAGTAAAGCACCTCTACTTCCTAGTCTCTGTCGCACGGGAACCTTTTCTGAGCTAGAGCCTTACCCCTTTCGTCCCGCAGGATGGTTTTTTCAGGGCTATGAGGCAGATGCGGGGAGCAACTTTGACCCTCACATAGACCACGGCTGGATATGGGGAGATAGGATCTATGATTTGAACCTAATTTCCGATTCCGTCTTAACGTTCTTCTCGCCACCTATGATTGTGTTACCAGAACAACATCAACTTCCCCAAGAAGCAGAAAGCGAGTCAAAAAAAGTTAGAATCCGTCTTGACGTCCCTCTTCCTAAACGAGCTTTGTTGGTCTTCTGCGGTTCATCAAGATACGAATGGGAGCATGCTGTGTTACCAGGTACGTTTGGGAAGGGTGCGCGTGTGAGCCTTACAGTACGCGAATTGCAGTGGAATTGGCAAGAAACGGTTCTAGGCCAAACGTGTCTCACCCTAGCAAACGAATGCAGTCAAGAGGAACAGAGGGCATTCAAGTTGGAGTTAGATGAAAAGGAGCGCGATGAACACGAAGAATGTCGTGATGCTCCTAAAAATCGGGTACAACGGAAAGGAAGGAAAATGCCGCCGCCTCGTCAAGGGCAACATTTCCTGACATCGTTTAACGACGACATGATGATGAAAGTCAAAGTGACCTCCAATGGTGGAGCTTGAACAGAATGTCATCGATTTCTAGTTACCAATTTCCTCCATTTTTACCCATGTCCACTCGCACTTTTCAATGCCTATAATTTGGGGCTTAAGAACCTCGTCTAAGATCTTCAAGAGATCTCATTTCTTCAAACGATACGAACATCACCCGCGTGATACTGAAAGAGCCATCGCGCATGATGGAAAAAGTTAAAGTGTTTGAGGATACTGATATTGTCTTTGGAAGTATCATGTAACTAGTTGTAGGCTTGCGCAAGGCTATTTGTTTGGTATCTTTCATTCAGCTGCGAGCAGATGAAAAAGTGTGACCATGATCTTCTTTGAAGGAAAATTGGCAAAGCGGAAAGTCACTGATCATGCGATGAAAGCGCGCAACTACAACTACATGTCATGCGATCCACCAATGCGCCATAGGTAAAAGCGACAATGAAAACGTGTCTGTACTGACTCGAGAATCAAGGTAGGCTAGCAGATGAAGAGTGAAAGCTAGCAGATAGCCAACTACTGTAAGCAGAATACACTATGAAAGAACTCCAAACTGATGAATGCTGAGAGTGTGAAAACCACTTCTTTACGTTGTATGAATTCTGCAGTGTCACTGTTTCTGTTTACTAGAAGTTGTACTTCATCTTGTACCTACAGATACCTTCTACTTGTACCGAGTAGGGACTGTAGTTTGTATTTCGCGCAATTAATATTTCACCACGTTTTCTGCAATAATGTCGCGGCGCTAGAATCTACTTTGGTTTGAGTCCTTGCCTTACTTAAGTTGGTAAAGTAACAGGACCAAGAGGACAACATCATGGATCAAGGAACAAAGGCATTTTTCCAAGAACGCAAAGAGGAGAATGCGGAAAATACTAGGTGCGTCGATTGCGGCTGCGCCCATCCGCAATGGGCCAGTGTAAATTTGGGATGTTACTTCTGCTTGCTGTGCTCTGGTATTTTTGTTTGTTTCTATTTGTGCTTTCTTACAGAAAAGTTTTCCTTCAAGTTAATTATATTGAGCCCTTCCTCGGAAGTGAAGCACAGTATTAAATAGTCCCGTCGACAGTTTCGGAATACTGATCTGGGTAAAATTGATTCCATTCCACAGAGGTGTTGCCAACCTGGCCTGGACATACTTAGAAGGCTCAGGAACAACTTCTTAGACTAAGACACTATACCTCGACTTTGACATCATCCACCTTCAGGCCAGCATAGAGGGTTAGGGGTGCACATTAGCTTCGTTCGCAGCATTACAATGGATACATGGAGCGACAAACAGAAAGGTACTTCTAGTACTACAGGGTTGATGTCTATTGTACGCTCCATGATCGTGACGTTGAAAGAATAAGCAGACTAAAAATTTTTACCTTACAGTACAGATCCATCCTTCGTTTTTCATTCTACTTATGCTCATATTACATTTGATCTTGTCCCCTTCATCTCTACTCAGTACACTACTCAGTACACAAATACGTAAGACACCTTCGTTCCACCCCTTCTCAGCCTCGATGAAACTCGGTGGAAACGCAAGGCTCAAACGTGTTTTGCTGGAGCATGGGGTAAATCCGGAGTCAAAGATAAGTGAAAAATACGGAACCAAAGCTAAGACTGAACAAAGGAAGCTAAGGAAGAAACAGATTGACTTATTTTTTGGCTTTGTCTTTGATGTGCGAATTGTACTAAAAAGTGTACACGGACAGTGCTGAAAAAATGATAATTTGGAATCGGAAGTAGAGGTAGCAAGAGCAACTGTCATGCTAACTGGGTTAGAAGAACCTCCTGGGTTCTTGATTAATCTCTGCTAGTACAGTCTAATTCTTCCATTGCTTCATCTGAGAGTTGTCAATCATCCCTCTTCTAATTCCCGAGCTGAATGGTACAGGCAAACGTTGCGCGCGGAAGTTCATGGAGAGCCAGCGCCTGCTCCTCTAGCACCTGGCGAAGGCATCCTACCTGCATTCGAGCCGAAAAGAGAAGCTCCCGTAGTGACGTCACTATCGGGTGGGGGGCCGCCTCCGCCGCAGGATGACGGTAAAAAGGAAGGAAAGAGCACTTCCAACTTATCAGGAATGATATAAAACAATTTGTCGTGCTGCGACATATAACACAACTTGCACCACCTCGCGCTAGGCACATTCACTCATCCACTCATAGCGCTAGTTGAGTACCTTCTTGACTCGACATCGTAAGTTTTAGGTGTGTCTTCGCCTGGCCTAAAGAAGGCGTCGTTGATCGGATCTACCTCTACTCAAGGAAGATGATTGCACTACGTCGACACTCCACCTACTCATCTCTTTTAATTTTTTTTTTTAATTATTTGCTCTTCAAGTGCTAAGAAGAAGGAAGCGTCTAAGCTGTAATTAAGTTATATGTCGCTCAAGAAGCGTCAAAAGATACCTCCAGAACAGGTAATAAATGAATGAATGAATGAATGAAGGTACCGCGGCCAACTCCGACGATCTTTTCGGCAACGCGACAGCTAGTTTGTGGTCTTTTGCTGGCGCAGCACAATCCTTCGCACAAAAAGCAAAAGAAACAGCTTCTCAGAAACTAGAGCAAGCGGAAATACCTCAAGACAGCGGAGGATGGTGGAGTGCGGTACTCCTTCACAACATAGTTTAGGATTAATGGATTTTTTTGTTCTTTCATTCTCTTGTTTCATTTTCGCGACATGGGGAAATTCTTCAGATTTTTTTTTCGAATTTATATGCGAAATTATTCTTCAGATGGGAAATGCTTGTTCAACTTCAACTGATAACAAACTACAGATGCAAACCGGTCTCTCAAAAGCAAAAGAGGCATCTGCAAAAGCCTACGAGACCGTAACTGACGAGCATTTCATAGACAGCGTGAAGCAGCGGACTGCTGAGGGGCTAGAAAAGAGCAAAGAATACGGGAAAATTGCGGTGCAACATTATGAGATGAGGAGCTTTAGACCTTGATCTTAGCACTAGTTCTTGTAGGCAAGAACAAGAAGATGGCAACATTCACCGCCGACAGGAGAAGCATCATAAAAACACCGTAACCTAAATTTGTCCTTCTTTCGCTTTTGTGTTTCATCTCCCTGAACTTGTTTTACTTTCCTCTTCGTCTTCCCCCACCTCATCCTACCTTCATCTCCCGGGCAAAGCCTATGCAGAATTTGCGCAAGAGGTAGCCAAAGCGAAATATGAAGAATTCGAAACTCATAGTAGAGAAAGCGGCTTTGGAGAAGGCCTTATTCTTCCTAGTGGACCAGCAGGCACAGAAAGAGGTGGGTCTTCGTCCGTGTCCGGTCCAGGCGCCAACCTATCAGGGGCGGAAGCGTCAGGTGGTGCGTCTGCATCGTCTGCCAATCTCCTAAATGGCGCTACGAGCCTCTTCGGAGGCCCCTCTGGAAGTGGTGGAATGCCTCCACCTAGCAGTGAACCTTTGCCTGATCCCACATCTTCCGCTAGTACAACAACCCGAACCGCGCCTACTGGTGATGCTTTTGGTAGTGCATTTGACGCAGATATGGACTTTTTGAATGCTGGACAGACACCAGCTTCATCGGCCGCGACCTCTGTCTCCTCATCACAACCTCCTGCTCCACCAGCACCATCCTCGTCTACGGGAGCACCTCTATCCATGAATTCTTCAGGTGGTGCACCACTCACCTATAGTGGCACAACTTCTACGGCTCCACCTCTAGTTAGTGAAGGTGGAAAGAAGGCAGCAGATTTGTTCGATTTGGATGATCTAGATCTCGGAGCTCCTACCTCAGCAGTCGGCTCAAGTACTTCATCTACAGCTCCTACAGTCTTACCCGCAGCCGCTAGTGGGGGAAAGGGAGCAGAACCAGTAGCGGCAAAGAAAGATGACTGGTTAGATGATTTTACTGACTTCTGAGTTTGAGAACTCTGAAAAGAGAACAGACATGCTATTAGAGAATGGCTTTCCGTAAAAATGTGAATGTTGTAGACCCCTCAGGACGAAGATCCAATCTTTTTAACAACTTGTAGCTTGACAAGAATGCTATGCCCTTGTTTGTAGTTCCCCCGAACATCAAGGCGAAATCCACAATTTTTCTTAACTTCATTGAATCGAACACGACGAATCCTGAACGAAATCTAGTATTTTTTCCGATTTCTGACGAGGGATGAGCAGAACAAGTGAGCAGATGGAAAAAATCTGTCACTGAAGCGCCGCAGGGCGACCATCTGAAGACTGAGAAGTCGAGTCGGAGAGAGAGGAAGAGACATCTCTTCACATCAAGTGCATCATCTCTCTGTGGTGGTAGAAAGTATAACTCTGTCAGATGACGATGAGTGGAGAAGTGGAAAAATAATCGAATCATCATCATGAAAGGTGAGTTCAAGCTAGCATGAAGGTCTGCTCACAGACCCGAAGCTACGTTCATTCTGTACAAACACGTCCTGCAATTTTAAATGTGACCACGCAGGCGGCACCCTTTTCCTGCTGATGTAAATACATAAAGAATTACTACCATTATATAACTTCCACCTCCTCACTCCAGTGTGTGCGTTTATGATTAGCTTATCTTACTGCGGGGTTTGTGAAGTTGAACGACCTACAATCTAACCCAATCATCACTAGACTACCAATCGTCCCACATCATTTTAGTCTCCCAAATCGCATGTAAATAGTACTTCTCTTCGTCTGTGTCAGTCGAACCACGTCTGAGTTGACCTTCTTCCTTGCGCGTTGCTTTGTTGAGGCTTGTGCACTGGTTTGAGTGGATAAGAAATAACCTCTGTAATTGTTGCCTCTGGGAGAGTACGTGAAAATATGAGTAAAAAAACATGATGATGTGAGTAAAAAGAATTGGCTATTCTACTACTACTTAGGTGCTTTTCAAAGCGAAAACGTCTGAAAAGATAGATAGATAACCACCTCCCATAACAGGACGCAAAATAATTTTTTCCCGCGATGCTTAAAACACTAAATCAAACAACCGGGTCGCTCTTCCTCTTTCTCTAAGTTAGGTCTATCCCTCCATACTTCTTGGAGTCCCGATTATTATTTCATATTCTTCATCATCTTCATCAACATCATCATTGTTATGACTTCATCTTCATATGATTCTTCAATGGACTTTGTTGAGGGTTGCAAGAAATTTGATCAATGCATATGAAAAAGTGGAGAATCTTCATCTAGCTGGTACCTAGAAGTGCTGTAGTTGGCGACGAGACACTTACTGGTGGAGGGTAGCTATACCACGAAGGAGTGTCGATATCGTTTTTGTTCAGGCATGCTGGTGCTGGCCTAAGTACCACGACGGCGCTCTATTGGTTAGACAGCTCTTGTTCTTGGGCCCGATCTAACGCAGCCAGTCAAAATGAGGCGTCGGTCGCCGCGTGGTACCACGTTTTTTGGCACGTCTACGACGTCCTCGCCGACGGGCAACAGATCGCAAGATGGAAGTCAAAGGAGCATGGCCACTCCCAGCGCCTTCGCGAGAGAAACAACTTCATCGGGTGAGAGATCAACAGGTAGGGCCATCACTGTGCGGTCCTCGCCGAGTGGCGGCACGTCGCAAAACGGAAGTAAAAGAAGTATGGCCACCCCCAACACCTGCTTCGCTAGAGAGACACGTGCGTTGGGCACGTCAGCAACAGTCAGCGTCAGCAGTGCATTTGGCGTCAATTCGATGGTGGTGGAGCCGCGCGGGTTTTTGTCCGAGCAGGAGAATATTGCGGAAGAAAAAAGGGTGGACCTGGCACACGGAAAGCACATCGTTAGGTACTTGGACGCCTTGGACTCGCACGCGCAAGCGCAACGCATAAGACTGAGCAGGCGGGCGAAGGCTTTCCTGCGGCGGCTGATCAAGGATCAGTGCGGGGAGCGCGAGAGACTGGGGGCGCAGGATATTCGTTGGATTTTAGAGAAAAAGCTTGATTGGGTTATGGAAAATAAGAGGCAGAGCGAACTGGCGCGAGCGTTACCAGGCACTTTGGGCAAGCTGTTGCCTGAGAGCGAGATGACGCAAGCACGGGTGACAGCGAAAGCTATCTTCGAGGACATGCTTTGCTACATTCGGGACGGCGACCAGTGGCTGCCGCTGGACCCGACGACGGGCGAGTGCACCCTGAATTGGAGCCACTTTCTAGAATTGCGGACGTACGAGGATCCGAGTTTCGTCGAGAGGCATCCGGTGCTGGCAAGTTTGCTGGTGCTGGTGGCTTTCTTTGCCGCACAAATTACACTCTACTGTGCCGGGCTACCAGATGACGTTGTGTGCCATCGACCGCCCACAGTAGAGGAGCTTCTGGATGATCCAACGGCAGATACAGTTATGGATGTTCGGCGGGCTTTTTACTTCGTCGCCATTTCCATCACCACGGTGGGCTTTGGCGATGTGACTCCGAGCACGACTGCGGGAAAACTGTTTGCGATCTTGCTCCTGCTCTTCGGCATCCCTATGCTCGGTGGCGTCCTGGTTTTAACCTTGAAAGACATCATGCGGGCTGTAGAGCACATTGAGGAAAAGGAAAACGATGGTGGGCTTGGGGGCCGCGACCTAGATGATGCGGTGCAGGAGCAGAAAGAACAAGCGAAAAGAGAAGAGCTCATCAAGAAACTAACCAGGACGATGCATATGGAGGACCTCACTATCGACCAAGAACAACAGAGAGGTGAGACACAATTGGAAGATGACACACTGCCCATTGAGCCAGGAGATGGGCAGAGAAACGACGGCGAAGACGACGAAGCCCTCTCAGGCGGAAAGTTCAGCAGGGACACGCACCAAGTGGTACTCAGAGAAGGTGAAGAGGCTGCTCTCGAAATAGAGTCACGATACGAAGACGCACAGGAGTCACCAGATGAGCAGAGGAATGGGCCATGCAATGTCGAGCCTGAAGATAAAACCCAACGAGATAGAGAAAATTATGTTGAACAAGCACAACAGGGTGAGAAAAATAATTTAGCACCATCGTCCACAGGAGACGCGGGAGGTGGACAAGGTACGATGTTCACGGCCCCCAAACTGGCGCCAAATTCAACTGCTACGGAGGCGACGAGAAGAAGGTCATCAAAGCGAAGCTTATCGTCACAACGATCTTCTACTGATTCCGGGGACTTCCTCTTTCAGTTTCCGGCAAGAAGAGAGGCGCCAAGTACCACCAACCCCATTTTGTTTCCGCGGCGCAGCACAACAAGAACGACCGGAGGACGCGGCTCCAAACGACAATCATCGGAGTTGGGCAGAGCAGAAAGTGCGGAGCGAGTGTCTACTATCGCGCATGGTGTAGGAACGATGTTGCGTGGCATGGAAAGTTTAAACCCTCCCGCACCCGATTGGTTAGGAACGACGGCAGACGACGCGTACATTATGGCTTTGTCGGGTCATTATAGTTCCACCTTGTTTATAGACATCTTCATGATGATGGTATTGACAATCTAAGTACTTATGATTTACATTCATGGATTTCGATTAGCATGAGCCTTTATTATTTTGTGAAGAGTAAGGGTGTCTTAAATGCTCAAATGAATGTGGCCAAGTGAGAGCAGCACTAGGGTCGTGAGCATAATTTGTAAATAAGAATAAAGAATTAGGATACCCAATTATTAGGGCGGTGAACGTGGATGGAATAGAATAATAGAATAATATGCTGAGCCTCTCTAACACTATGCCACATGAGCAGCCATGGCACCTGCGGGCGCGCGATTTTCTGCTTGGCGATACTTCGTTGCGTCGATCTGTTTCGTATCTGAAATTCCAGAAGTTTTTTCAGTCCCTCCTGATCATGTGCGTTCCAGTCGCGCTTGGGGCGATTCTAGTCGTTGCGTTTGAGGATTTTGACACGGTCGATAGTCTGTATTGGAGCGTGGTCATGTGCACAACAACGGGGTATGGAGATTTAGCGCTCTTGGACGCCGATGTGCACTGGGTGTGGGCGATCTTCGGCATTTTTTCGACCTTCTCATTCTCGATTGGCATTGCAAATCTCATGTCCCTCGATTTAGATATTGAGCAGATCTACGACCGTGCGAAGGGTGAGTCGGATGAGTTCGTTCGGGAGGCGCTCGCCCTTCTGGGCAATACAGGTATAGATATTTTCTTGTGTGAGTCTAGAACGAGAGGTGAATGTCTGTGCTTGCTCAGTATATCTATCCGGAGGCCCCATCGTTCTTCATAATCATGTTTTAGTGCTTTTATTTATGAACATGGTACAAAAGCGCATTCGTAAGTGTATGTGTAATATCCTGATGTTCTTAATTCTTATTCGTCAAAAATATTAACAGAAGCGGGCGACGAACCCGATGCCGAATCCGGTATCGACATTTTCTCTTTCACTGTTGTCCGCCTGATCATTGCTGGCCTTGTCTCTCCTGCTGACATAAGGCAGTGCATAGAGGACTTTAGTAATGCTGATGACGACGGCAACGGGATTCTCACTTTTAAGGAGATTGAAAGCCATTTAGAGAGCCGGCGCGCCAGCAGAGAAAGTGCGGAGCTTCCTAATCCCATCCTTCTCCCTCCTCCCGGCGGTATGGTGCAAGCGAGTAACGCAACGGACCAGATGGCCCGGAGGTCCAGTCTGAGCGGCCCTGTCAACCGAACATCGGCCTTTGAAATCTAGCAGGCGGTGCATAAGAAAGTTTTCACGGAAAAAGTATCCTCTAGCGTCCACGCTATTGGAGATGGTGCACAGAAAAATGTAAATGAAGTGAAGCATGAACCACATGAACTTTACTGCATAAACACCATATTGCGACTTATCAAGTGAATGAAAGAACAAGAAGTTATCATGGTCCGACTTTTTACCAAGTAAAATTAATACAGTCCGTGCACAGATCGGTAGCGCTGCAGTATCGCAACTTCTGTATAGCTTAAGTAATCGCTTGCATACTGTATCTACCTTCTGACTATTCAACGTGATCTGAACTTAAGAATTAGTTGGTTCCTCTCTCCGTGCTGATTCTCGCACTCCAAAAAATACGTTCGAAAAAATGCTTAATTTTATTGTTGATGTGTTTATCTGTTTCTGTTGCATTTAAGACATATTAAGTTTGAATAGCTCTTCATCTTGGCACATCTATAACCCTTGGGGTTGGGCGATGATGTGTTTATTATCTGTTGCATGTGGAGGAGAAAATTCGACGCGCCCCCCCTCCCCAGTTGGAGTTTCTTTCGACTCTGCCTGTACAAGCTTTTCTTGTCATCTTCCCATTGACATGAGTCTGATCCTCCAAAAACCTTGAGCGTTCGTTGTCAGTGGCATGTAGAGTCTGTTCAGTTCTTGAACATCGATTGCGTTCCATGAAAGGTGTCTAGAAATTCCTTACGGTTTTCGGCTGGTGAATCGGAAATGGTCTTCGGTAAAGAACAAGCAGCTTGCGGCCATGATCGGATTCGGTTCTGTATTTCTCGGTACCGAACAGCGCATGTCGTAAAAGAAACAAGGTGTAAGTAGAGTAAGTACTGTATGAAACAATTGTTCGGAACTGCTCCGTAAAGTCGCGCAAAGTGATTCCAGGCTGAGCAGTGGATCGACTCGGTCTGCTTTCTTTTCCGCAGATCAACCAAAGTTATCACAATGCGGTGTCTGAATTCGCTTCAATCAGTAGCTATGCGGGCGAAGTGCGTTGGCGCACGGAGATGACCTCTTTCGTAGCACTTTGAGTCAATTAAATCTTTAATTCTCCTTTTTATTCATCTGTGGTGCCAAGACTGTAGAAATGTCGAGCCAGGTTTTGGCGGACTCGATCGACCCTGAAAAGCTTTCTCAGCTTGCACCTGTGGAGTTCACAGCACCGATGTTGTGTTATGTCGTGAAGAAAACAGGACCCGCTAGTAGTACTGAAGAAGCATCGTTTTCGGCCGCTCAACAAGCATCAGTTGGTGGGCTCGCTGCTTTGTTTGTTTGCTACGCAACGAGCCCTTCGACTTCGAGGTCCGCGACTAGCGGCAGTGCCATCACATCAGCGGCTTCGCACAAGGACAAGAAGGCATCAGACCACGACATGTCATCGGTGGAGCGAAGACTGATGGACGAAGGAACCCGCATGGCTGGCCGTTGCGGAAGATTCAGGAAGTCTGACGAAGCTAGCGAATGTAACAATTCATGGATCCATGGCGGAATGGGATTTCCGTTTTCAACATCAGCTTATGCCCTTGGCGGTGACGCTCCTATGGAGCAACCACATTATCGACCTTTCCTAGGAGGGATGAAAACCGGACGAGCCTTCTTGTAACTTTTTAAGTTTCTTCTAGTAACGTTGTGATTGGCCTTGGCGACTGTGTTGCAGATGAAGATGGAAAAACGAACCACCATCCAGGCATATGGTAGTAGAATCGGGGTGCCGCAGCTGTCTCTGTCTTGATGCTTTATTCGAGGACTAAGTAAGAGTAACTACAAGTCATCATTCCACGACCCATACTAGAGAAGTAGTCGGTGAGGGGGCGCAGAACAGCAACTACAGTTCTGAAGACCATTGCAGCCCCTGCACCACTTCCTAGAAGATCTGGATTCAGAAGAAGACAGGAGATTCCGAGCAGCATCATAGACGATGAAGGTGCGACGAGATCCTCATCAACCACGACCACTAGCAGTGTAGAACGCGGCTTTCTTCACAGTGCCTTTCATCTTCAGCGCAAGGCATTGCGGACAGCGGCAGCGATTTGCAAAGTAGCAGCAAAAGTCGCTCCGAAGACATCAAGCAGGGGGATGCAGGAGGAGCAAGCGCGACTGAAACTAACACATCTCCAACAAGTCGCGCTTTGGCTGCTATCGCATCTTTTGCGCCGCCTCGGTCTCTGTCTCCTCCGCAGCGGTCTCTGCAGAAACTGGTCTTAGAGCGAACGGGATTTTCAATGTTTGAGGGGGTACATCAGCGGAGTCCTTTTTTTTTTGTAGTCCGAGAACGCCGAAAGGGTGATCCCAGTGTTGTCCGGTGTGCCGTCCTCGGAGATAAGCTAAGCAGCGAGGAACGGGAGCACCTCGATCCATGAATTCTTCAGGTGGTGCACCACTCACCTATACTGGCACACCTACGGCTGCACCTGTTAGTGAAAGTGGAAAGGCGGCAGCAGATTTGTTGGATTTAGATGATCTAGATCTTGGTGTTGGAGGATCTACATCTTCGAGTACAGCTCCTAAAGTTTTATCCGCAGCCGCTAGTGGTGGAAAAGGCGCAGAACCAGTAGCGGCAAATAAAGATGTCATCTGGCTACTTAGATGATTTTACTGATTTCTGAGTCTGAGAACTCTGAAAAAAGAACAGACGTGGTCGTTGTCATATGCATGATACGGCATTTTGGTTCTCTCTATTGCTGATCATGAAATCTTCCAATACATCAAGAACTCCACATTGTACTGGTTCTCTGTAATCATGTTATATATAATGTTGTAGACCCCGAACGGCTGCCCACGATGATCATCATGATCCCTTTTTTTTTGACCACTTCTTGATCCTCGAGCTGTAAAGCCACGCAGACTCTCTACCTTGTAGACTTACGCTTCGAAATTGTATGCCCTTGTTGTAGTTTTCCCGAAAATCAAGGCTAGAAGAATTAATAGAGCTTGTCCTTGAAGTCGAACTTTCTGATCTTGACCTTTTTCTGGGAACTACAAACTTGTTCGGCACCTACGACCACTCTGGTTACCTGCTGTGCTCTTCGAAGTTCTTGATGTTTAGGAGAAGAACGAATTTATTACGGGTGGAAGGCCCATTATTTTGAAAATATGTTGTGGGCATTCCACCGCCTTCCAATAATATTTTCTCCTTATTCACAAATTATCAACAGAGAGCTGCTCGAGGTGCGTGAGGAAAAAATAAAGTGGAGAACTTTTCTGAGACCGTAGTTCATTCTTGATCAGCAGATAAAGTTGATGAAAAGTTGGTGAAACAGAAAGCAAGTGTAGTCCCCATTCGATCGAAGTTGATAGTATACAACTCGTCCACATACTTATAGGTCATTTACTACTTGCTCGACGTTTTTAGAGTCTCTCATACATTCATTATGACGTGCATTGTTGTGCCGCCAGTCTTCCGTACTCCTACACGACTCCTCCATTCTGGTGCTGCTCTGCGTTTCTTTTCTTCATCTTGTACCTCACCTTCGTCCACCAACGCAGGGTCAGCCATCACGAGTATCAAAGCGACTAGAACGACATCATCACCTTCTTTCGCCTTTCCAACTTCGTCATCGATACTATCAAGAAGCACATCAGTCATGGGCAACTACCTCACAAGTGGCAGCACAGCCACATCCTCGACAGGCGTTTCATCGCCTCCGACCGCTGCCACAGGAGCGAAAGGACGGGGGGTGCAATCCTTTTCAACTGATGCGACTACTACTGCAGGCGAAGAAGGACAACCACCAGAGCCAGATCCGCCACAAAGCGAGGACCTAGACATACACGGACCGCTTGCGAGAGGTGTAAGGAGGAAGATCTTGGAACGCTTCGGACCTGTCATCTACCTTGAGATGGAGGACGAATCGCATCAGCACAGAGGACACGCTGGTTATGGATTTTTGATAATTGAATTTGTATCTACACTTACGCATGTGTCCTATGTGGATCATCATCGAGATCCTCTTATGGTCGTATTATAGGATTGATAATATATTGACCCTGATGAAACTGAATAGATGCAGATGACAAACCGCCCTAACAAATCAACAGCACTAGTACACTATGATCTGTATCATAACCTTTTTCTCTCTCGTTCTTCTGCCTCGTCTAACCTCCCGTCCGCGATGCCACAACTCCGGAAACGCATTTGCGGATAGTGCTGGTGTCAGACCGATTCGCCGAGCTTCCTTCACGGGTGAAACGACAGCAGAGTGTCTACCAGCTCCTAGATGACGAGTTTAAAGTCCAAGGTCTGCATGCTCTAACTTTAAACTGCATGACACAAAAGGAATGGGATAAGAAGGGGGGTACTAGTACTTCTTGAATGGGTCACAACTGTGTTGGAGCTGTTGGTGGAGATGATTTAAATTTTTTCCGCTGTACTAATGTATGATAACACGACCGCTAAGACGACTTTGAGCACGATTTGTCCAACAGTTTTGGTTCTGAAGAACGTTCAGCATGCGATCAAGCCGTTATGTCAGACCACAAGTAGTCGCATTCTTAAATATCTTCTTACGAACATGACGACGACGAGAAAAAGAAAATGTAAACCTGTGGTCGGTTGAAAAAGAGAAAAAGACTCTACCGACTGCGACTTTATTTTTAGTTTCCAGACAAAAAACGAAAACATTCATCTGTCTGGTTCCTGATTCTGATCTAAGATTCTTAACGATTCAGATTCTGTGGAGCGAGGTGCAATATCCACATGTCAACTCTGTCAATCAGCAGTCTGTATTCATCTGTAAATGAGATATTCTGTCTGAAAGAGTGAAAATTCTGTCATCAAGATGAGTCGCGCCATTGGTGTAGAGGTATGCGTTTTTAGTGAATTCTTGGTATGTTGTTTTCTCTCATCTCATCCTTTCACTCAATAAATTTAGATCACGACCACAGTGTTTCTCGTAGTTGTTCCCTGATTAAGTACATATACCGCAGTACAACACATCATGTGCTTGAGGTCTAGGTAGCACAAGCCCCACTAGATTACAATTTATCCCCTCCACCTTCCACCTACCTGTTATTCATTCATTTTTATATGGTGCGTTGCTGTTGCTGCATAACCATAAGATCGTGGAGGAATGGAAGTGGCACCCTGCCCCACCTGATCAGTGCGCTTACTTCCTTATCATGCTTATCTACATCTATTTCTATCTCCGACGAGACTTCGGAGATCTAGACCACTTTGAATAAGAAAGTTAGACTTTGCACTTAATGAACTAGATGATACACTTAAACATAGAATCTGCAAAATGACGTCTGCCCCTTCTGCTCATCCACCTCGTCACCAAGAAGATGACCTCCATCTTTCGTTGCTTACAACGTCAGAGTCGTCGTTTGAAGAGGAGGACCTCATCAACCTGTTGGACAATGGAGAATCATCCTCAAGCGGAGCGAATAAGATGAGAAGATCATTCAGTATTACCGAAGATCATCAACTACAAGTGGATTTGGAACCTCGTAGTACCACAGGAACACCAGATTCGGTCAGAGATGTATCGTGTTTGGTCCCAGGAGCGGCAGCGACTTCTCCATCTGCAAATGCTAAGGTGAATATGCCACAATCTGCTGGTGGAGATAAAGTCGCGACAGAACCACTGAGTCATGGCCAAGAACGCCAAAGAGCCTCTACGACAAGTACTACAAGAGCGAGTCGACAAGAGCTTCGACGCATATGTCGAGAAGCTGGGCTGGACGCGGATGTATTGATGCCGCCAGCGGCAGTTCCGAAGATTCTCTTCGTGGAAGGTAGTTTTCAAGAAGCGGATATCTTGGAAGAGAAGAAGTTGAATAAAGGTACGGCCAGAAGTCCTCTGTTTGTAACAAGAACGAATGTTAAGAGTAGGTTAAAGGTGCTTTTCTTACGGCTTTTTATGCCTCTCCTAAGGGAGAAAGGCATAACAAGCGGGGTAAGCGAGCACCAAAAGCCTACCTCTAAGAGTGACGTGGACGAGCGAGGAGTGAGTGACAGTGATATTGATGGAGGAGATGTCATGGAATTGCTGGAAGAGGAAGGAGACGCTATAGTTAGCTCGGAAATGGTGGAAGCGGACGCTCGTGACCGTGGTATCGATGAAGAAGAGGAAGATGCCAAAGCGGAGGTATCTCCTATCGTAGATGATTCCAAAGCGGAGGTATCTCCTATCGGGCTGGATGATTCCAAAGCGGAGGTATCTCCTATCGTGGATGATTCCAAAGCGGAGGCATCTCCTATCGTAGATGATTCCACAGCGGAGGTATCTCCTATCGTAGATGAAGATTCCAAAGCGGAGGTATCTCCTATCGTGCTGGATGATTCCAAAGCGGAGGTATCTCCTATCGTGCTGGATGATTCCACAGCGGAGGTATCTCCTATCGTGGATGATTCCAAAGGGGCTGCACCTCTTGCTCCTAGTATCGAGGATGATCCAGCTGCTGTGGTTCCAGCGATGAAAAGGACCAGCGCGAGGGCAGTTCCATCTTTGAAGATTCGCGCGTCTTCGGTCCTTAACCTGGAAGAGGTTCTTGTTCCCCTTGGTGAAAAGAAGGAAGAAGATCATGCTGGTGGAGTCGATGTCGAACAAGCTAAAAACATTGTCAATGCGCCAGCAGCACCAGAAGACCCCCCACTTGTGGTTGCAGGCGACGCTGAAGCTCCAACAGAAAGTGAGGCTGCAGCACTTCCAGACGAGGCACTCCCAGAAAATGAAGGAAAGCGCCCGAAGGTTGTCGATGAAGCAACAGCAGCACCACCAAAGGATGCAGCGGACGTAGCAGGCGAAGGAACAACGGCTGGACGAGGAACGGAAAGCTTCGCTAGTACAGCTGACAAAGCAGAGAGAGTAGGTGAAAACGAAGATATGCGTACTACCCCTGAAGCTATTGCAGCTGGCAAAGCAGAGAGAGTAGGTGAAAACGAAGATATGCGTACTACCCCTGAAGCTATTACAGCTGACAAAGCAGAGAGAGTAGGTGAAAACGAAGATATGCATACTACCCCTGGAGGTGGACGAGAGATCACCACTGGAAAAGCGGCACCAGACGAGGGCTTGATGGGTAGTACAACTCTTGCTCAAGACGAAGAAGAGCAAGATGCCCAAAACGGACAAGAGCAACAAGCGGAACGCGGTAAGACTTCTGGGGGAGACGATAACAAGGAAGAGCAGGACGTCATCAGGGGTGACGACGAAAGCAAGAGTCTCAATGAAGATGATAGCAATCTCAATGTCGAGGACATAAACGCCCTAGGCATCACAGACCATCATTCAAAGAAGAAGGCACACATGCCACTGAAAACAGAGGGCTCTCGTTTTTTTAACGAAGATTTCGAGTTGAACATTGATTTCCAAGGAGGAGATGAGGTCGTGGGAGCAAATGCAAACAAGCTGAAGGGAAACAAAATGAGCGTCCTGGGTGGTGAGATAAAGAACATATATCTTGGTGATCTAGCTGGAGCGGACATCATGCTAAACAAGGCCAGCGAAAACCAAGGACAAGAGGACGAGGTGGAAGATGGTTTCGACCTTGCCTCAGGTTCAGACAACATGTTCGTGGGAAGCGACTGCGGAGGACATGATCGAGATAGGAGTCAGATCATGATGGGTGGAGGCTCAGAAACTGAAGTGGAGGAGAGTAGTAGAAGTGTGGTGGAATCTTCTGTGATATCTTCTTCTTCTGCGTCCTCGTCTAACTTGTTTGGTGGAGCAGAGGATTCTGCCTCATTTCGTGGAGACGAGACTCCAGGGAGAGGGGACACGGACAGTAGTTTCATAGGTCATGCTCCTCCTCCTTCTGCAGCAAGGAAGTCACAACAAGAACATCTTCATAACTCCCACCTAGGGGCATCATCAGTATTCAGCGGAGAGCAAACAAGCGCGACATTGGCTCCAGGAGAAACAGGAGAGGACGGAGAAATTTTTGTCCATCATGAACATCATGACCATGACGGAGGGCTGATGGTACATAGGACGTCAAACCGGACGTCGACAGGATCTGGCCATCTTTTGAACAGTGTTCTTGCCAGGAAAAGCAGGCGTGGTAGTCGTACTAGGAGAAGTACTCTATTGCGTGATGCTAGTGGACGAGATGGACGATCAGTAGACGCCGTTGTAGGTGAAGAAAGTAGTAGAGTATCTTCTGCAGCAACGTCTGCCTCTGTGGAGTCTTTTTTCCGGCAGCAGAGTTCGAAAAAAAATCGTTCATTGATGGAGAAGGAAAGAAAAAGTCGCAGGATGAGCTTTGCGCCCTACCAAGTCGTAGGAGACGGGAGCCAAGAACAAGCCCAGGAGCATACTTTCTTAGAACATGATCGCATATCTGCTTCAAGGCAACGCAGCAAGCGAGGAGATGCTTCCGGTTTGGAGGATGAAGAAGAACAACAGCGACCTACTAGCACCACGAGAAGTGCATCGGTTTTTCAAGACGTTACTGGAGGCGAAGGACTCTTTGCCCTACCTGTGGGAGTGAAGCACTATTCTTTAATCCAGGATGAACCTGAGATGTTGACTGGTGGCGCTGGTGATTTTACAACTTGTTCTAAGACGAGTACTTCTGATCCTAATGGAGGTAAGTCTTCTAAGCGGAAAAGCAATAGCAAAAAAGCAGCAGGAGTGAAAATCCATCATAACAAGGATATCAAACAAGAGGTACACGAAGGTGAGTTTCGCTACGCAACCCTGGACGAGTACATCAACGAAAAAACAGCTAGCGATATAGAGCGGGAAGCGATGCGAGATAGGATTCCTCTGGGAAGTGGCTCTTTGTTGTCGGCGGATAAGGGTATCTTGGCAGCTGCTAATGAACCAGATCGAGATGGAACGAACGGCAACGGCCCGGCAGCTTTTTCACCGTCTTTCTGGGCAGGTCGCGGTATACCCACTGCAGCGACTGTCACGCCAGAAGTCCTCGCGGTCAATCAATTATCGGATGACTTGGGCGATTATGATACACGTTTTCTCATCAAACGATCGAGCAAAGAACATAATGCCTATCTCGCTGCACCTGAACAACTCTTGCGGATGGAAGCACAGGTTGCGACACGCGCTTGGGAAGCACAGAGTCAAATTGTCACGAGTAAATCTCATGCTGCTACTCTTTCTGATTGGTGGCTCAGGCAAGGAGGCACCAGAGGGGTTGAACTCAATAGTATACACGGAGGAAACTCGTTGACGCTGCAACATCTTCCAGATCTTCAAACGTTTGGAGGGTTTGATGGTACCCGATTTAGCAGTATGAATCGCGTTAATTTTCTTCGTCTAAAAGACACAACTAAGAAAGCGCCAGGTTGGAAGAGTACCAGGTCAACAAGCAAAACACAGACGCAAGCTGGGGGGGCATCACGAGGTGAGGCTGGACAAACTGAACAGCAGAAGGCAGATAATCGACATTCCTCGATGATTCTATTTGGTCAAAAGAAGTTGTCAGCAGTGTCTGTATCTGTATCTTCTCCTTTCACTCCTGAAGTGGCCCTGTTCAAGAACAGCACCCAGCACCAAGAAGAACAGCACGAACGCCTGAGTAGCAGCTTCAATCCGAGAACGACATCAGTTGTAGCGGCGAAACGAACACGGATTCAACTCGTTGATGACGAAGAGGAAGGTGCTGTGCCTTCTTTACCGGCTAGAGCAGGTAGGCTTCAACAGCGGCAAGAGCAAAGACGGAAAACTGTGGAAAGGAAGACTAATAGTAGCAGTACTAACAAGGAAGCTCTTGCAGCTACGAACTCCTCTTCTAGTGATGAACAAAACAGAGCAACTACTAGGAACTCAAGCATGAGATCATTGACGTTGGGAAGAAACACAACCCCTGTTAGAGAACGCAGCTCCACCGACATTCGCATTTTACGGCTAAAAACAGATGCAGACGAACAGGAAAAGGAGCAGGAGGACAAACTGCAAGCTCGTGCATCAACTCAATTCCTGCGCACTAGCTCTGTGAATCTGCCATCTCCGAAATCGAGATCAAGTTTGCTCAACAGAAGTATGATTAGCATAGCTGAAGAGCAAGATGATGGATATGTTGGGGAACTACAAGGCCGTGAAGATGAAGATGGAGTAGATGACAGTCCTCCATTTACTTTTGGGGGTCCCACTACTATCGACGAGGACCCATCCTCGAGACGAGCTTCAGGTTTGAATAGGAACTCAAGCTCAAGGACGTCTAGACCTTCTTTGCTGTCACAGGAAATGCAGTAGGGAGGGGTCCTTACAACGAATTATTTAGGATGAGCAACAGAAAAATGACACCCTCACATGCCAGTACAGCTACAGATTTGGTGCGGCGCGGAGGTCGGAGGACGGTGCAGAGCCTTGCTTCTCTGGGTGTTCTTCTTAGAGAAAATGGCAGATAGGCATAGTTCATAGCCTCTCGTCACTCAAACAATATCTTCCAAACATCGGTTCTTGTTCTACCGCTTGTAACAGATTTTTCTATCGGTGTGTCGTGAAAAATGAAGACCACTAAAACTGAAGAAGATGCCTCTTTCGGTGATTCGCATCGGTCGAACAAGGATGAAGAAGATAGGCTCATCATGATCTACGAAGATTTTCTCACATGTAATTGCAATCGTGGAAGTAACTATCTAGCATTAAATTTAGTGCACTTTCCATTGACCGACCGTACCTTTACACGTGGGAGGATTAGAAACATGCAAGTAGAAAAAGTAGTATGACTATGAGCAGCATGTTTTTATTAGGTTTAGGTGGCCGACGCTGACGCTGATCCTATCATCATCCATATGAAGTAAGTGAAGTCTATTTTTCAGTGAATCTCGCTCATCCATATCATCTTCATCCGGAATAGTCATCCAAAATGACGTTAACAAGGCTTGAGCAGTTGCGGGAGTGGCAGGCCAATCGTGGTGCGGCCAAAAACAACAATGCAGGCACTGCAGGAGCCCGCTTCTCCACTCGTCCAGGGGGAAGTCAAGGACAAGGAGGAGGAGGATTTGGAACTGCATCTAGTTCTTTCATGAGCAGTACCTCTGCTTCTGGTGGTGGAGGTTTGTCCTTGCTGTCAACGAAAGGACATGAACGTACAGCTGGAGGACAACTAGGCGGAGTATCATCTTCGAAACTTCTGAACAAGTCGAACATATTCAGCGCAACGGAGGTCGAGCGGTTGGAGCGCGCGCCACAGCCGGGGTTTATTATGACTTCAACATTTTTAACGAGTTAATGATTCGAATGATCAACGAGTTAATGATCAGCCAGATGAGATGATGTTCTGGTGAAGATGGAGGTAACGAATTGATTTTTTCCTTCCTTCTTCGTAAATAATCGTATCTATCTAGTACAAGAGTGAAAGAAGAGGCTTTCCACCAGTGTAGCATTGCTAGAAGCAGCACCTCTAACCTCCGCCTCAATAAAGGACATCACGACAATACTTCCACACAGCAGCACAATGCCTCTGAATCCTTGTCGAGGATAGCGCATCGGACGACGCACGACGGCTCAACCTTTATGGACTTGGACAATAGAAGTCTGTTAGAAATGAAAACCACGTTGGAGGTGGATCAAAGCAATCGTCGTAGCAGTGCTGGAGGTCCTCTGGGGACAAAGAGTAACTACACCTACACCAATGCGAATCAGGGAACAAGTTGCACTACAACTACAAATAATAAGACAGGACTAGGTCGTGGTGCTGGGGCTGTCGCTCGTCCAGGAGGAGCTTCAAGCGTAGTAAACCAACCGGCAGCCTCTTCCTCTGCTGCAGCACCTTCCGGAGCCGCCATTTCGCCGCGCGCATGCTCCCCCGAAGGGTTTCGCACGCCAGTAGAGCTGCCGCCAAATGAAGATCATGCTGAGAACAAAGCGCTCTTCCCACCTCGAGATATGTCAGCTTCGGTTCGCCTTGAGGAGAAATTGAGTGGAAGACCGAGAGAAATTGTTGGAGGTGGACTGCTGGACAATAAAGAAAATGTATTCCCGGCATCTTCATCGACTACAGCCACAACTTACACTGGAGGAGTACTCGCTTCCTCTTATCTATCAGCGATGGCAGCAGGAGTCTCACAACGTGCACGACATTTTACCAGTGGGAAACACAACAACAAGAATACGGACTCGAACTATAGCACTGCTCCTGTTGTAGCAGGAGCTCCTACGACATCAATGTTCAACCCTCCAGATCGACTAACTCGTTCCTGTGATAATTTGCCTGCGTTCTATAATATTGAAAGCAGTAGCTGCAGAGGCCGCAGTTTCTCTGGTCCGATCTCATCGTCCTCGTCTGATGGAGCAGACCGTTTCCGACAGAAGCTACGTGCCCTCTCGGCCGAACGCGCTGCCTCACGCGAACGGTCGGTGTCTAAGCGAGTGAGCGGATTGCTTTTAGCCGGTACTGATACCCGAAGATCACCTTGGAAGAGACCAGCACACCGGTTGTTTAACAGAAATGATCTCAACACAAGTAGCGGAGGCTTTCGGAATACTTCGTTTCTAAGAAGTAACGACCTAATACAGAATCACAGCTTTGATATGGCAGGAGAAGATAGAACTAGTAGTAGAGGACCAAATGGTTACGGGCGGCCCATATCACGTATAGCAGCGACCACCAGCAATAACAACAACACAACTAGCCTTATCGCCGAGCAAAACGAGATGCTAGACCAGATGCGCTGCGACAAGAAGAAACTGCACAATGAAATCATGGATTTGCGCAAAAACTTATCGGATGCGCAGACTTCAGAGGATGCTGCGAAACGGGATGCACAAGCCATGCGTCGCGAAGTCGGTGACTTGCAACACCGATGCCGGATGTTGCAAGGCAGAAATGCTACCACTGGATCTGGTTCAGTTAGCCAAGAGCAAGCTCTAGTCGCTGAACAAGTACGCTCACTGCAAAGGGAATTGCAGCAGAAGAGCCAAGCCTTGGAGAGGAGCGAAGGCAATGTTAGAGCTGTATTGCGCAATAAAGAAGATGAACTGTACCAATCGGAAGCCCAATTGCAAGACGCGACGCAATTGGTGGAACAGCAAAGACACGAATTTAGAGTGCAGTTGGAACGGGATCGAGTTGCAGTGCAGGATGCAGCGAGAGAGGAGTATGGGAAGAGACTGAAGGACGCTGAGAATAGGTTGCGAAGGGATTTCGAAACTGCAGTGGAGCAACATTCGACCTCACGAATTTTGGAATTGGAGGAGCAAATTTTGGCAAAACAAAATCAGGATGAGGCACAAAAACAACAGCAGGAAGAGGAGCTGGCACGACAAGACACATTACTGCGTGAGAGGGGTGTGGAAGTAAACCGATTGCAGGATTTACTGCTGCAGAGGGATCAAGAACTCGCCAATTTGAAGGGTGAACTTTATGAGTCAAGAACTTTGTTGACTTTCTTCGTCAGAACTCTGATCTGGCATCATCAATTAGGACAACATTGATACATGTACGAAGCGAACGGCTAGTCGTTGTCGTGGTCCTAGACGAAGTTGTACTAACCTCCACATCAGCCTTGAGTATCACCACATCTTAGATGTAGATGATCTACATCTACAAATCATCATTGATTATGACCACATCCACAACACCATCTCATTCACTTTTTTCTCCCAGTTCCTCGACGTTGTCCTCTGTTCAACGTTCTAATCGGAAGAAACATCCCTAGCTGACATGAGTAGGAAAGACGCAGAATTAAGGCAGATGGAGGACGATATGGAGGAGGCGGAAAACGAAGTGACTCACCTCAAGGACGAACTGTTGAACAAGAGCAAACTCGAGTTACAACCAATCATGGATGCGCTTGGGACCTTGCCGGAAGGTCGTGGAGAGGAATTTCTTGACGTTGGATCAAGCATGAAAAAGCCATTTTTAGGACCTTCGAGCACGGGTCCTCTCGCGTTTGACGATGTTCATCTGAGGCGTGCACGAGGACCCTTATCTTCAAGTTCGAGTTCCTCCATTCTGGAGAAAGAGCGCTTTGCCTGGCAGCGTGAACGCGAGCAATTACACGCGGAGATAGAACGACAGAAAGAGGAGCTGGAAGTGCAGTTGAAGGAGAAAGATCGCTACGTGGAGTCCTTTATGGAAGATCTGGAGAAGCAAACTGCGGTCTTGAAGGAGGAACGGAGTTTGTTGGTCGAAGAACGTGCGGAATTTTTGAAGGAATTGGATGAATTCGAAAAAGTTGCTGCGATTGGAGAGGGAGAGCAGCTTGTGGGGGGAAAGAAGGAGGTACTTGCTTTTTGTTCCGATTGAACTTGTTTCTCAATCGAGCATTGTAACTTTTTTAAGGATAATTTATTGAGCTTGGTCGTGTATCGTGCTTTACCCCGTAGTACTAGAGAACAATATCACAAAAGTACTTCAATCTCCAGTCCCACGGCAAGAACCAGCAAAAAAGTTCTGCCGCGAGACGAAAAAATAGCCTGGCATCTACTCGAGTTGTGGACCCGAACGCCAGTGCTGAACAAGACAAGAACTCTTTCATCAAGCCTTTTACCTCCTCCCTCATGCTATCCAAGATCACTTCAACGTCACGGAACAACGCCTCAGCTTTGAAGTTGCAGGACAGTAGTTTTGCAGAAACAGAGCTTGCCAACGCTCAAAAAATGATTCGTGAGATGGAGAGGCAATTGGCCGAAAGTCATGCTATACGGAAAACACAGAATAGGCAGATACTAGCGGCAAAGAGCAGCATGCAAGTATTTTGTCGGGTGAGACCGGCAATGGTGTTTGACAGGCAGGTGGATGTGCTGACAGCAAGCAGTGGCTCGATGCCAGGAGGAGGGTCCTATAACAAAGCTTCACCGACTCTTGTGGGTACTAGAAACGCCTCTGGTGGCACAGCGCGCGCCGCTTCTTCAGAACCTAGAGGAAAGTGTGATACTGTTCTCTTTGTGCCTGGTCCAGAGGAAGAGCACACTCCAGGAGCTAGGTCTAGTAGAGTTCTTCAAGCACATGCTCGAAGAGCAGGAGGTGGCAATAAACATCATGTGCCAACGACGATTTATTTCTACGATTCAGCTAGTCCCACGAGTCCTCCCTCTACAACACCATCTTCTGTCGATCTCGCGGGAGCTCCGAAACCCCATCCTTTTCACTTTGACCAAGTTTTTCATTCTCCTATTCAGCACAATCTTCAAAAGGAGTCTCGTCCGGGAGTATCCGCAAGTCATGTGGGTAACAGCACAAAATCTCATCAGCAAGAGGACGTCTTCGCAGCTGTGCAGCCTACAATCGAAGCTGTCGCTTTGGACGGGGTGAAAGCCAGTATTTTCTGCTATGGGCCTAGTGGATCGGGGAAGACGTACACTATGTGTGGCAAATTAAGGCTCAACTTTCCTTGGTCACCATTTAGATTGGGGTCACTGAGATCGAAGAAGCGACCCATTGAGCGACCAGGGGAAAATGAAGGGAAAAGGGGACGAGAGCTTTGAAGGTGGTCGCTTCCGTTCAGTATCAGTGGCCACTGACTGCTGACCTTTAAGCAAACAGGCTGAGCCAGGGATTGCGCCACGCGCAGTCGAATTGTTGTACCGGCATCCGGATTTGAGAGGCGAAAAAATCTCTTTGTTGTGTGTTGAAGTCAGGTGTGATCAACAGCATCAAACTTCTTCGGGTCCATCATCATCAAGCGTATCTTCAACGTCGAGTAACATAACCGACTTGCTTTCGGGAGTACCAGTGAAGACGACAAGTTCGGCGCCACAGCACTTTGCCTCGTCTATGAACAACAGTTCATCTGGCAGCACTTCCGCATCCGCAGCGTCATCTTCAAGTACTTCTTCATCTAGAATTATTCCGGTAACAAGCTTCTCTCCAGATCCAGTTGTTCATCCTGAAACCGAGACAGAAGCACTAGACTTCATTCGAAAAGCGTTTGCTAGAAGACACACCGCCAGTACGAAAACGAATCCAGATGGCAGTAGTCGGTCTCATGCGCTGATTCAGTTTCGATTTTTGAAGAGTCAAGGCGTGTTGAACTTAGTGGATCTGGCAGGCTGTGAGCGCTATAGTGGAGGAGGTGATGGAGCAGGAACGTGCCAAAGTGGTGGAACAAACTACAGTTCCACAAGTTCTGCTATTAAGGCTGTACCTAGTAAGTAATACATCTTTGGACGCTCCTGCATCGATCCTTGATGAAATGTAGTATGGAGGACGAGGAGTATCCCTCCAGTTGTAAGGGATGAACATATAATACTCGTACTCCCCCATAGTAAGTACTTTTCAAGGATGCAGCACTTGAAAAATCATGAATTAAATGGACAGCTCTAACACAAGTTCGGCTACCATTGGCATCAACACCTCTCTCTCCACTCTAGCAAGATGCTTCCGCTCAGTGACCAGGGACACGATTTTGCCTCCAGTACGGGACTCGACGTTGACGTGGATTTTACAGGATTGCTTTTCAAGCGAAGCGGGAAAGAAGAGTTACATCTCGCTAATTCTATGCATTGCGCCAGAAGCGGTTAATAGAGCGCAGACGAAGTGTGCTTTACAATTTGCGCATCATTGTAGCTTGGGAAGATAAACACGACAGATGAAAAGTTGTGTTTTTTGCTTGATGTGGGAAATATTAGTATGTGATGTTGTGCCAAGAAAAATACCATAGTTGTACCCTTCGTACTCATGTTGAAAATGATTCCTTTCGCACGTATTGATCAAAATCTGACCTAAAGGACAATGCTTTGCTGTACTACCTGCTGTCGAAGACATCAGCATCACGCAAGAAACTGGTACCCTTCATGCGCATCGATTTTGCTTCTAGTTGAATACTTGATGTGACCTTGACCTGTTGCCAAATGAGAAAAAAGACATCAGCCTCTGCATTACGATTACGTACAAACAGCGTCAAGGATCTCAATTGCAGCGAATAAGAGATCATCTTCTTTGAAACTATCCTCAACATTCTGAAGTTCTCGCTATGATGGGTACAACTGCAAAGATGAAGAAGGCCATGTCAAGGCTTGAGTTCTATTTCACGTAGATGAAGACCATCACTATTTTACGTAGATGACCATGCGAGATGAGCAACATGAGACTGAAAGTACTAGGTACTACTAACATGATGAAACGACCACAGTGATGTGCTCAAGGCAAGATGAGTAGATCTTTTGTCCCAGGAGCGACGGTTGTTCCTTCGTGCTCAAATAAGCTCAGGTGGTCGTGAAGATTTTCGCATGCTGAGCATGGTCGCAGATGTACTTCTACTAGTACTCTTCCTGAACTTTTCGTCTTCTGACACAATCAAATACCAGGAGGGTGGACGATTGAAGTTGTAGGGCAAGGGCGTTTAGTTGTAGAGATGACAGGGATGTCTTCTAGTACATCAAGCGACTCTCAAGTTACAACAGCCACGCTCAAAAATACAGCGAACGATGTACAAGTAGTACAACTACAGCGACAGCGACAAAATTAGTCAACAAAAACAGTAAAAATAGTATTGCAACTGCATTGTTTGAAGATTTTGGATTTGTTTCTGTGCATCATCGATGGATAGAGCGAAGCGGGCGCTTTGTATAGTCGAGAAATGCTAGCATCACGACACAAAAAAAAGGCATTCGGAGCACATCTTCCCTTGTGATCATGTTTCCCCTACGTACCCCTTGCAGTAGTTTGATTTGCAGCCTGCGAAAGAATTGGTCTCGTCATGTCACGCACAACTTATCGACGCTAAGCATTAAGGAAGCTATAGCTAGTCCTAGCTAGTAGACATTTACTTTATATAGCACTTACAAATACATCAAATCTACAGGAGTTTTTTTATACCACCAGCCACAAACAACTTCAACTTCAACAACACCCCAAAAAATACATGCCGAGCAATATGTTGAAGGGAGTCGAGCTCTCTGCTCCTTTACTGGAGAAAAAGAGCGGAGCGCCTTCTTCCTCGACTGCTACTAGCAGTGGTGAGGAACACCACAAGCACGGGCACGGACACCAACATGGCAAAATAAAGAAGACGAGTCATAATGGTCATCATGGTGACCATAGTTGCTGTGATCACGGCCACGGACATGGAGGAGGGGCGAAGGAGGAAGATCATGGACACGACGGGGGTCATAGTCACTCAGGAGGTGATAATGATAAACATGGACATAGTCATAACGGAGGTGGCAAAAGTGATCATGGACATAGCCATGGTGGTGGAGGTGATGCGCATGGCCACAGTCATGACGGCGATGCTGGTGGTTGCTGTGGCCATAGCCATGGTGGGGAGGATCACGGACACAGTCACGGTGGAGAGGACCACGGGCATAGCCATGAAGCTAGTCACGGCCATAGCCATGCGATTGGCGGCTCGACGACAAGTAAATCAAAAGCGACAGAAGAAAACGTCAATAAGCTCAAGCAAGCGATATTATTCGCGGGATTTTTCATGGTACAACTACTAACTATTTTTATCTAAGATACCAATTTTCCTAAAAATCCAAAAAGAAATGCTGTTCTTGGCGCTCAGGCTCGGATTACTACCCGAAAATATAATAGATGATCATACTGCGGTTCCAAGAACGAACTACTGTATTATATATCAATTTTTACACCTGTTCACCTATAATTTTGTTTAACTAGAACTTGAACTTCCTCTTAATATCCGTCCCCACCTTCATCTCAGGCCTGCGAACTTCTCGGTGGTTATGTAGCCAATTCAATTTCCATTATGACGGACGCGGCACACATGTTAGCAGATGTGTCTGGCTTTATGGTCTCTGTTTTAGCAATCAAGCTCACATCGCAGCCAGCCTCAACAGACTACACCTACGGCTTCCACCAAGCCGAAATCGTCGGCGCATTTCTTTCTATAGCCTTAGTGTGGATGCTTACGGGAGGGCTCTTAGTAGAAGCGGTCGGAAGGTATTAGATTTAAAACCAAACACTAGAGGACCGAATTTTGAATTATCCTGTTCCAAATCGAAAGTACAAGGTTACAGGATTTGACAGAGATTTGTTTCTGTTGATGTACCTCCGACTTTTGCGTGAACAACAACTACAACCATTCTTCAATAACTAATATAACAGGTTCTTCCACCCTGAGGAAGTGGATGCGCCACTAATGTCGTTCTTAGCCACGCTTGGTCTCATTGTCAATGTAGCCCTCTTCTGGGTCCTAGGCGGTCACGGCCACAGCCATGGCGGACACGGCCATTCACACGGAGGAGCATGTTCTAGCAACAAGGATGAGGCGAAGAGTGGCGCAGGTAGCGGGTCACTAGCAATGGATGCGGCATTTGCCCATGTGATCGGAGATTTAGTCCAATCCGCTGGCGTGTTGTTAGCGTCGTTATTGATGTGGTTTCAGCCCTTCGACATTGGGCTGACGAATGACGGAATATCAAGGTGGTATCTAGTGGATCCGCTGTGCACGTGCTTGTTCGCGGTTTTGGTTATGGCAAAAAGTTTTACTAGCGTGCATACCTTTAACATCAATTTTTTTTGAATTAGATTAACTCGAATTGGTGAGCACTTGCAACAAGGAGGAAGATCCAAGAACCTCCTTCATGGACACATTAGCATCGTCCCGATGAAGCTTCCCATTAATATTATGATGTGACCAATCTGAATCTGAGCAAAAATATTTATGTGACCTAGATCTTTCATCAGTAGAAAATGAATATAGAGTAGTCCCTCGTCCCCCACGGCCCTCTAATCGCTTCCTTCTGACGACGAAAGAGACCGCAGTTGGCTGCCTCAACAGTGTCATGCTCAAAGTGCCCAGTGATCTTTCTGTGAAAGACGTCCGGCACGCATTGCAGACCGACGTACCCAACGTGATGTGCGTTCACGACGTCCATCTTTGGTCGGTGAATAATGTACCTGTTTTCACCTGCCATGCCATGGTGGCCAACGTAGAACATCAGCCAGGTGCTTTGGAGGATATTCTCAGTTAAGGCTCAAAATGATTCATTTTCGAATAAAGATTAAAATTGATAAGATTAATCCACTATCATCTAGAAAAACTGCAGCATTTCCAAGACGCAAAGTTTTTTCCGCTTTCTTCTTGGGAATCTGAAGAAGTGAAGTGAAGTGGAGAAATTTTTTTCTAACTCAGGCTTATGAGGGAGAAATTTGGCGTCGAACACAGCACCGTCCAAATCGAAGTGGAAGGCAAATTCGATCATAGTCTGGAGACGTATGGTGGCCTTCACGGGATGGATGGGGAGAATGAGTGCTGTCTGCATAGTGCGGGACAATCAGCCAGTGCGAGTCCGATGTTGTCGCCGACTGTTGCTCCGGCAGCAGGAGATCATGGACATTCACACTCGCATAATGGTGGAGGGCATTCACACTCGCATAATGGCGCTGGTGGAGGGGATCATGGACATTCGCACTCGCGTAATGGTGGAGGGCATTCACACTCGCATGGCGGGTCGCTGGAGGCAGTCTGAAATGACGAATGTTGAAATCCATTTTCAGTTTCTTCCTCTAATGTGTTCCGTTCAAGAAAGAGCGTTCAAGAAAGAGCGCAAAGCTCTGTCCATGCTGCATTCCCACGGATCATGGTTGAAATTCTTTTTCAGTATTTTCCTCCAGCAGGAGGGCTGGAAGACCCTATTTTCTTTTTCCCACTTATCTTTCCGGTGATTCACCACTTTTTGAAAGCACGAAAGTAGAGCAGAGACATGACGGGGGAAACGTCGTCTAGTGTGTTCCGTTCAAGAAAGAGCGTTCTCAAGAAAGTGCAACAACATGTTGAGACAGGAAGCAATGAGTCTGTCTCGATTATAAATATAATTGATGAAAACCAAATCACCTCAGGGAGGAATCCACAATTTCTAGGCACTTCTGCGTCCTGGCTATTGTTTAGTCTCGGGAATAGTACAGGTAAGAGTATGTGAGACTCGTGCCATGCCATGCCCCAAGTGAGAGCCCACTTGTAGCGCTAAGAGAGTGGAAATCATCTTGTTACAAAGCTACTGGAGGTCAAAGGTATAGCATGTTGTGGCATTGACGATGTGGGATCACAGACGGTTGTATTTTTGAAGATGGTAGATCCGTCAAGGACAAGTTGTATGGAATCGTCAAACAACAGGTAGTTGGTGTTTCGATTTTGATCCTTCATCTGTTGAGGGGCAGGAGCGCGATCATCTCCTCTGAGTGGAACGAACAGGTAGAAAAGTCCCAATCTGTTATCAAAAAGACTTTCACCAGCAGGTGCTCACTACGACCCGCCGAGCCTTGTGGTCGATTCATAAGACCCATGAACCGTTCTGTGTCAAGAGCCTCAGTCCACAGCCCTACGGATAAGGTACTTATTTGTAATGTCTATGTCCGATGGGATTGGTAAGTCTCAAAATGAAGATAGGTTCCGAAAGAGCACGTTCACCTGAGAAGCGTGTCATGCATTCTGCCAGTAGTCCACTCGTCTGTGTTACATCAGTCTATCATTGTTGGTCGCTCCTCAATGTAATATTTTGGTTCTTCAAGGAAAGTCGTTAGACGACGTATGTCGTTTTTGAAAGCAACATTTTCCTGCATTCAGTGTCAGTATCATGAACAAGATGAAGCCGAAGATAACTTCGTCGTCAAAGGGACGTGGAGACTACTACTTCTTGGAGCCGGTTCCCGAAAAGGAGAATGTTTCGCGTCTGCATGTTCGACACGCCGCAGGCACGAGCGCGATTTTGGAAAACCTGCCGAAGAGGATGACTAGAAGAGACTTGCAAGAACTTACGCGAGCACTACGAGTCACTGTCCTCCTGCAAATGACTCGGCAGAAGGGCGCCGCTGGTTTGTCCCAGAAGATATCATTAGGTGAGACGATTCTTGTGCGACGCTGCAACAATGTGCTGGACGAGGAATCTGCTTGTCGTGGTCTTGATGCTAACCTGAGGACGGATAACGAACCACAACGACAACTGTTCGATGGGGATTACCAGACGATTAGAGGAGCCTCGCCATCGATGAGGTCAACGACCACAAATGGAGCCTCGTCATCGATGAGTTCAACGACCACAAAAGGAGCCTCGCCATCGATGAAGTCAACGACCACAAATGAAGACGAAGTAGGACCGAGTCATTTAGTGTCAACGACCACAAATGAAGACGAAGTAGGACCGAGTCATTTAGTGTCAACGACCACAAATGAAGACGAAGTAGGACCGAGTCATTTAGTGTCAACGACCACAAATGAAGACGAAGTAGGACCGAGTCATTTAGTACTGCTCCTTCTCACTCCGGGGAAAGCTATGCTTTTAGCTTTCTCAGACTCAGAGCATAACTATAATTCATCTTCGGAACGAGGAGGAGGACCAACTACACTAGTAAAAAGACATCAAGCATCTGCTTTTATAAACTACAGGAGGGTGTCTCGATTTCGAAAAGCTCTTGCTGTATTGAAGAATCCGTTTCGTTTTCGCTGTGGTGTCAAGTTGCTCGTTAATAGAAATGTTGAGAGGCATTTTTGTTCCCTTTTTGAGCACTGGCTTAAAAGACGCGGATGGAACATCGAAGAAGACAGAAAATGGCCCAGGAATGGGATACCTACTTCTACGACTACGACCACCACTACACTGCCGAGAAGAAGTGACGAAGAAGAAGAAGAGGACGCTGAGAACTCCCCTAAAACTGATTACTGGAGCTGGCGGCTGCGTGGGCGCGTGCTGGTTTCCCCATCTACTTCGAAGACATCGCCAGCTCTTGAAATTACGCAGGGTCGCTGTAGTTGTATGCTATGTAGTAACTCCCTAAAAATTTTGAATATGTTGATCTTCTCTAGAAAATGACAACCACAAAGAAAACGAACAACTACAGATCATGAGATGAATAATGTAGTTGGACGCTGGAGGAAGGTCCGACCCTCGTGAAGATTTAATAACGTTTGCACTACTCTACTTTACTTTACCCAAAGTTCTCCTGCTCTAAGAAAAACAAGAGCGAAAGTCGCGACATTCTAGAACCACAGCAAGAACAAGTTGGTCCGAGCTTTCGTTCACGAAAAATCTTTCAGGTTCTCGACTACGAACTCTTTGATAATGATCAAATGAGAAGTGGCGGAGAAGATCTAGATGAACCTCCAGCGCCAACAGAAGTGCTACAAGATCAATATCAAGCACATGATCATCAAAGGGACGAAACATCTTCAAAGGGACGAAACGAAGAAGAAGAAGAGCTGCTACAAGTGCTGGATTCTGAAAGACAGGACGAACAACTCTTCTTTATGGGCTGGGACAGTCGCTGGGAGCGTGATGACGATGAAGAGGAATCTGGATATTTAAGGCTAGTTTTTCACTATCCTAAATGTGGACTATGCTGAGTGGCGCTCCCCTTGATTTCGAGAGAAAATAAGGGGGGGGCGCAGGGCAACCCACTCGAATCGGGATAGTGAAAAACTACCTCTAAGATGTGCTCAACCACAACGAGATGAAGAACCTGGAGAGCATCTCCTTCAGAAGCGCTACATTAAGAACTCCTGCTTCTAGTTAAGTTCGAGAGTGAAGTTTTCTACTTAAGTTAAGAAGGGGTAGAAGACTAATATATCCACTATCGTCTAAGAACTACATCAGGGTGGAAGCGTCTTCGAGTCTGACCGAAAAATTTACTCCTCATGTAAGACGTAGGTATCAAGAATGAATCTTCAATCACTCTACTTAGTCGGCTGGCAGCACCAGATGTTGACAGTGGGTTGTACCTAAAAATACAGAGCGATGATGATTCTAACGAAGCTAACGCCAGCCGCCTGCTGCCTCAGAGACTTGACTGAAGTCCTCTCTACATTCTAACTCCTTCGAAGTACTGGCCTTGAAAAGTCCTAGGCTCATCTAATGACTATCTTTGCGAAATATGCGACCGGCAGATATCTGTAAGGACTGTACTCCACCAAGTCTTTCATCGAGACCACATCGAGGAAAGAAAATTGCTTCAGGAAATGTTTTTGGCAGGCGAAGAAGAGAATACGGTCAGAACAGTAACAGTTGGCGTCGACGATGTGAGTCTTGAAAATGACGAAAAAGCCTTCACGTATACAGGCGGCGACGGAATTTTGCGGCAGTCCGTCTTTGGCTGTCTTTCTCCTTACGAGAACAACCTCCACGGCAACTACCTGGGGAAGCTCAAGTCGAAAAAGTACAAGAACAAATACACCTATAAGAATTTATGGGTCAACGCCAATTATTATCTAATTTTTATCCTCCAGTGCAGGAGCACTTATAATCTTAAGAATTCTGAATTCCTCTTGTTCACAGAGGACTAGCTATTTCTTATTTCATCTCCTCAACCTTTCTTCATCTTCGTTGATTGTGAGAGTACTAACTACTTATGTGTTTGTCGGTAGAAGATGAACATTCAAGATGAACTAGAGTTTTCATGTCGTCGTCGAGCGCTAATTACTGCTCTTCAGAAAAAAATCGGGTCATTCGTTCTGGCTGATAATTATTTCCGGATGCAGCCGACGCATTTGAGCATGAGCACCTGCCGACGTTTTCGCGCAGAGTCCGATACGAGTTCAGAACGAGAAGATGAAATAGAATTAAGGCTTTCAGTCACTATTAATAATTCATCATCAACATCTGCATCTTCCCTGAAACGTATGGGCGGGGAGTATCTACCTCCACAGTGAAAGAAATAGTTCCCCATACAAAAATTCAAGGATGCAGCAGTTGAAATATGAATTACGGAGAGAGCTAATACTAGACGAGCTCCGCCAGCGGCACTTTAGAAGAAGCGGCGGCAGTCCTCATGGCGTCGAAAAGAAGTTCGACTTAGCAGAAAAAATGCTATTGGAAGCAGTGGGCGCTCGTGGACGACGGACCCTGAAGCGTTCCCTTTCGTGCGATTTTATACAATCTTCTTGTAGCAGTGGAGGTGGACTCTCCACTCGTTATTAAGGCTAGGTCTCTTCTATGGTTATTTTTATAACGGACATGGATGAGGGTATTGGGACATCAGGGTATTATTTCTGTATCTGTTTTTAAAGAATTGATATAAAAAATATTATAAATTGTTCTTGTTCCAGAAGTTTTTGTATTTTTAAATAATCGATATTAACCTGATCATTTCGAACGGCGCTCCTGGAGGGTTCTCTTCTTGCCTATGATCTACCTCATGCTAGGTAAATGAATGAATGAATGAGTGAATGAATCAGGTTACCAAATACCAGCAGAGCTTACAACTAAGAAAAACCAGTAACTTTGAGAAAGAGCATTGTGGTAGTAACTAAACTTCTTCTAGTAGAGAGAAGAACAACAAGTACAAGTAGGGAACCCGGGGTCCTCCTCCTGCTCTTCTAACATTATGCTTACGCGGACAGTTCTTTGTTGCGAGCTGGGCCTTGTGGTGCGGCATACATTGGCTCGCAAGGCATGTCGTCTTGGCATTTGCGGAATCCCCTTCTCTTTTTAAGACTGAGCGACATGAGGCTATAGTACTAATAGATACGTCAATTAGTATGTTGCTGGTGGTTAAACATATAAATGCAAATGGGGTTTGTTAAACGCCATAAGTCCATTCATCATCATTTACTACCTAGTAGTTAATAGCTGTAACTCTACTCAAAAATCGACGCTTTTGGTCGTTCCATCTCGAAAAAATTCGACGTTTTTAAACTGAAGATTCAGGATGGAAAGTAATTGTTCATTCAGATTTCTTCTAAGTGTAGTCTCACTGTAAATCCACCGTTCAGTCTAGTACTATAAGTATCACTTGCTCCTGATTTTGAGCGAGTTCTCTCTTTCAGGGTTCTTTTCCTCACATTGTTTTATCCTTCTCCGCTCTCGTTGGTTTACCGGTTGTACTCTTTTGTGGAGCCTGTCACATCGATTCATCCTGCCGGTAGGTGCTACATGCCTATTTGGGATGCACAGAATAGAGCCTCATGATCATGCTAAGAACTCAAAAAATCGTAAATGGAGATCTTCCATAGCAAAAAATCGTAAGGAAGATACAATCATGTTGTTCCTGTGCTAATCGTCATGGAGATGGCGGTAAATCCTTGGGGTGTAGTGCTTATGTGGTGCTTGGGAGTTGAGCCGAAGTTTAAGGCCTAGTACCTCTTCACCTAAGTACCTCTTCACCTACCTTTTCACCTACCTTTTCACCTACTTCTTCACCTACCTTTTCACCTACTTCTTCACCTTAAAAATACGTACCCATCTGATCATCTTTCTCCGTGGGGATCCCAACCTGCACTACGACTAGTACAGGATCCCCACTTTTGCATAGGAGCTCTAAGAAGTGTAGGATACTACGACGAAATGAGTCCTCTGAAGTTCAGATCCGCTACGAGTCGGGTCTACAAGTAGAAGATGAGCAAGATGTTGCCCTTGCCGTTCATCTTGAAGAACAACAGCTTGCTCTCGAAGTAGAGGAGCATCTTCAACATCAAGCAGGAGAAGATACACAACATCAGCAAGATCTAAATCAATGTGGTGGCGGTGGTGGAGGTTGTAGAATTGGAGCAAGAACTTGTTCTACTTTAAGGGAGGTTCTTACATTTTTACAGCCTTCACGACTAGCATCTACCCTGGCTCTTTTTTCAGTAGAAAATTATACGTCAATAAAGATATTCTTCTACTTCTGAGGAATCATGTTGGAATTCCGTATTAACCTTAACCTCTAAAAACTACTTCTGCGCACCTCCATTTAGCGGATTTTCTGAGGAACGTAGTCGGACTGCAGCAGCCACTCACGTCCTCGTCGGGCTGTTTGAAGAACAAGATGAAGAACTCAGGAAGAACTACTTTTACCACTAGAACTGGAGCAGTGGATTCTTATTCTTTAGATCCTGGATTTGTGGAGCAGATCAAAACGGAGAGGAACGCACTTGCGGAGAACCTAGAATTCGCACAGAAGCGCATGGCGGAGTTCCGCCATCTTCACTCTTCGTTAAGGCTTCTTGCAATTTGTGAACCTCTTCTCTCTGAGCATGACCTCTGCTCTATGTTGAAGAGCATCTGTATGATCCGCGGCCACGACCTTCATTCATAAGGGTAGCAGGTTTGACCTCTCTTCTCTATGAAGAGGCGGTAGGGTCGCGGCACGTGTGAGGCGGTAGGGTCGCGCGCGAACATAATGATAATGATAAAAAGAGCATCTCTATGATCCGCCACGACCTTCGTTTTTAAGGGTAGGAACAATAAAGCCGGAGATATGCGAACTAAAGTAGCAGCTGGGGATCAACTTTCAACCCCTAACTTCGGATTCTCTCCTCCTGCGGGAAATGGACGCGCGATTGGTGGAACTGGATATGTATCTGCAAAAAAATATGGATCATGTTATATTTTCTCCAATTTTCATTTATCAGAGGACCATCTAGCCTGGTAGTACCCTATAAGGAAAATTCCTTGAGAAGTAGTACTAAATAGTCCTTGTAAAAACAACTGTAACAGTACTAGACTGTCATCATTGATGTTTTTTCTTAAAAACAAGAATGAATAAGAGCTGAATGCGGGCGGGAGCCTCGAAAGTGTATTGCCAAAAGATTATATGCAACAAATAAGCAACAAGATAACATTGATGGAGAAAAAAACGCCATCTTTTTTCATAAAGAATGCGAAGGTGAAGCGCTTTGTCCAGTTACTTCCCGTAAGAGACTGCAGTAGTTCCTATGCTAGCGCCAGTCCTCCTCGGGGACGTAGTGGGACACCGTCGGAAATCGCGATGGCACGAGGTTTGCGAATCATATTCCAAGGGCTTCACCTCGGTTTGTTACTCGGAGACGGTAATCGTTTGTTTTAAGGCCGCTAGTAAGTTTGTTGATATCACAAATTCAACTTGTTCAACCCTAGTTGAACTATCTTCTATGAATATGATTTGAAAGATAGATGTACCATGACAACATGACATCTTCCCCTTATATGTGTGTGGACCGACAACAACTATGCTGTTGAGAAGTGAAGTCTCGTCCCTCGAAATAAATATTTAGGAACCACGGATAGCGATAGTGAAGGACGACTACTATTACTTATACATGAAGCCAAAATCTATAATTATCAGTATCATACTTTTGCTTTTCTACTTAACAAGAAACTTGATAATGATAACAGTTTCTTTCTTTTGCGTTTCATCATATTTAGTACCTCTATCCTATTGCTCTAATTGTTAATCCGGAAAATGGCAAGGAGCGCGGAGGAATATCTGGAGTGTCAGAAGTACGTTAACAGTCAAGTGGATTCATCGCTAAAACTCGCTACCTCTGGTCTGCTAGGAAGAGAGTGCTCCGACGACGAGCATGGCTTAGTGCTGTTCTCTGCGTTCTCTGCGGACGATACCTCCAGAACTACAGATGAAAGTCTAACAGATGGAACACCTTGTTCTCCGAAGCGGCCGAACACGATTAAGAAGATGTTGACAGGGAAATTTTTATAAAGTGTATGTAGAACATGGAAGAAGGTCGTAGAAGAAGATGATGGTGGAAGAAGAGAGGAGATAAGAAAAACGTAACAGAGGTCGTATAAAGAACACGTTACTTAAGATTAATATCCGCTCATAATACTGGAGAATTTTTTTTTTCTACTTCGTTCTCAAGTAAAAAAATCAAAATTCCATTTGCATGTCGTGGAAGGTGTGACTTCGACCTACTAGACCGTAGTAGTTGTAAGTTCCTGTTGCCTGATGTTCAACACGAAGACGAAAAGCAATTCTAATTTTCACATCTAATGTCACTCTAAGACTACATCACTTGTTAACATGGGAAGTTTTCTCTTCACAGCCTCCTTTTTCATACTCCCGACGAATTCAAAAAAAATTCAACAGACGGCGCCGATAGAAAACTTTGTCGCTACGTACCAAGAGGCACTTCATTTCCTGAGGCGAGGGCGAAAGTGGACCACACCTCTGAAGGTCCTCTTTCCCACCGAAATTATAGCTATGGTCAACTAGAACTACTGCATTTAGAAGCTGCTCTCTATCGTTCTCAGCGAGATATTTAGAAACTCTCTATTGTATTAAGGGTAGGTTAAAGGTGCTTTTCTTACCGCTTTTTATGCCTCTCCTAAGGGAGAAAGGCATATTAACAAGCGGGGTAAGCGAGCACCAAAAACCTACCTCTAATTGTAGTTCTCAGCGTCGAGATTATAGCTATCATGGTCAACTACTACTTTATCGCTCTCAGCACCATCTTGGTAACGACCTTTTTTTGTTCATCGTCCCATTATAAAAGATGAATTATACAAGGGGGTGGCGGGGATCGAGATGCTGCTCTAATATAATAGCAGCTCGAGGAAGTAGTGAGTCGTGTTCCGAAGCTGGGAAGCAAGAGGAAGGGCTCGAAGTAAGATTGGGACCCTTCAAGAAGCCATCAGATGAAAAGGGTGACGATGAAATACTCATTAAGGCTACAACTGTGAACTTCTCTTGCCCAACGTTCCAAGCTAATCCATCTAGTTGCCCTCTACTATTCATCTAGCGGTGGAGCACGTGGATCATCCGTTTTTAAGCATGTCCATATTATAGAAATATACTTAGGATACAACAACAACAAGGGAGCAGGGATGGGAAAAGGAAGCTCAAAACTTTGAGTTGAAGAATGATCTTGTTTAAATATCTTTATCTAAGGACGGAGGTTTAATCAGACGGATTTCTTTTTTTATATTTTTTTGTGTCCTAGATACATAGGCGTGATCCACCGGTTTTATCTAAGTTGAAGACCAGCGATCAGGGAACGACGCGGACCAAGAGGAAAACACAGATTAAGGCTCACCTAGAATTAGGCTCACTTAGACATCAAAGAGAAAATCTTCTGAGAGAACAGGGGAAAACAAGGCGAGAGCCGCCTTTGGGCCAACAACGAGCCCTTTGTTCTCTTTAGAATCACTCGGTGAGGAATGAATTCCGACCTCCTCCTTTAACGATGAGAGGAGCAAAGACTCGTCGAGCCGTCAAGACGTCGAGGTGGGGACGGGGTTGGACATATATATGTGCTCTGTATTGCAAGGGCCTATCTTCGTTTGTCAGGAAACCGACGCGGCTGCAGTTCAAATCGGCCTCTGCTTGCATTTCTTAGGCTATCTCGAGCCGCGGGCCGCGGCTGCGGGGTCGTCAATGTTAGTCGAAAAACATAACTAACGATAGCCTTATTTTCTTTTTCTATCTTTTCTTGGTTTTTGTTTTTTTCTAGATCTTAGGTCTGCTCAACCACAACTAACCGAGCGACCGACTGGTGAAGTATTTCTAAGGGACGTAGCTCACTCTAGAAGCCTCCTCTTCCGTCTCGTCAGTTACTTGCTTATTTCAGTTTTTCGAATAGATTTGACTTAGTTAGAACTAGTACCATAACTAGTCAGTGGAGAAGTTTAACTGGTGTTTGCAAGTAGGTCGTTAACTATTTTCCTCTCCAACCACTCTCAAGCTGTTAGAGATATTATAATCATGATGATGATGTAGATCAGATGTTACTAGAAAAATATAGTCGTACTGAACGGCATCAAGAGCGTTTTGCTTGAGGTGGTTAGTTACTAACTGACATGTTCAAGTTCCTTGCGGCACAATATGACCTTTATCTCCATGAACTATCGTGAGAACCATAATTATTTACAGATTCTTTAGCAGTTTGGTTTTTCCATGGAGGTTCCTCAGTTCTTTTCTCGGTAGGCTTGATTTAGCGGACTTGTATGCCTTCACAGTCTCCTTTCTCTTGTCGACTAGGACGAGAACTAGACGAGGAGACATAGCCTTCACAGTCCCCTTTCTCTTGTCTACTAGGAGAACTTTGCGACTACCCCAAGTAGAACCTCTTGTGTGCTAGCAGGCGAAGAATCGCCCGCTGCAACCGTGTTGTACTATGTGTTCCTAGAAGGAGACAAAATTTATTATTATGAGGAGATGAAAGCTTTTCCTCGGAGGTAGTAGGTGCAACTACTATTAGGAGAAAGTTAGTAGCTTGCTATTTTTAGGAGACAATGTATGATAAATTATACAGCTCGTATCGCTTCCCAGCGTAGTAGAGGTGCGGCAGTCGCAGCTGCGGGGAGGTCGGTGCCCTACGGAGGCAACCCGATTGATTGATTGGCTGACTGACTGCAAGTGAGTAATGATGTAGGTGCGAGCTCATCTTGAGGCTAACGCGCCTCCCCTGGAGGCATTCTTGGTATCCTTGTTGTGGAAAAGAGATTCGTGCTCCCGTTGAAGAGACAAGTACAACGAGATGAAAATTGACGCGGCTAGATAGAAAAAACAATAGTGCCAAGCCGCCCAAGCCTCTGCCGCGTGCTGAGGACCACGATGCACGACGTGGTCTCATCAGGAGTGTTGTTCAAGCTCGTGTATATGTTTTGTTCGCAAAATATATGTTCGGTTTTTACGCAACATGTGCGTGAAAATATGTGGCGTGAGGTTTTCAAGGACGACAGAAAGAGAAGAGTACTACAAAGAACCATCTCGGTCGTCCTTATTTCGAGTTCATTTCCAATTCCAAAGATCCTTCCCCGAAAGTGGTCCTCTGTGTAATCTTCGTCTTCCAAGCACAACTTTTGCGTTTTAAAGAGGCACAAGAACAGATACAAAAGACAAACAACATGCCAGCCATGACGTCTTCTTCTGTGCTTCCATCACGTGCTGATGTCGTCTCCGGTACTTCTAAGGAGGTTACTAGTACTACTATGGTCTCGCCTGCTTCAACCTGCACGCCAAGTACTAGTGAAGATTTGCAAGGCCGAAGCCCGTTAGATGAACAAGTAGATGACACTACAACTACTGCAGCTAGCGACTCAGGAGATCGAGATTTGAAAAGCGCAATTCAAACTAAGATCAACGAACTAAGAACTTTATTTTCATCCGGAAAAACTAAGAGTCTGGAATGGCGTGTTGCTAGGCTTAAAGCGTTGAAGGAACGGATATTGGAAAATGAAAAAGAGATTGTGGCGGTATAGTGAATGTTGGTAGCTAGGAGTTAAAAAAGTTATGAATGATATTAAGATCAACAACGTGATGATCATGAAGATCTGAAAACCATCAAGATCAGCAGGATAAAGTCTAAGAAACCTCCACATCTACAACGACTTCATCAGGCAATCCGTTCCGACTTGGGTCGGCCTACCCAGGACGCCTATATGGCAGACTTTGCTATTTTGGTTAGCGAAATAGAAACGACGATTTCGAACCTACCAAAGTGGATGAAGGATGAGAAACGACCTACGGGAATGATGGTCTATTATGGATAATGTAAATGTTTTTCTTTTTCCATCTGGCAGACCATCGAGGTTGCTTCTTTTCCCCTTGAAACTGTGGGGGGGAGCCTCGACGGTTTGCATAGATCGATGGAAAAAATATCATTCATATCTATCCCGCAACTTCAGTAGTACAGTACCAACCTAAAGGCGTGGTCCTATGCATCGCGCCGTGGAACTATCCTATCTCACTTTTGGTCAGCAATGCAGTAACGGTCTTGGCTACGGGGAACGTAAAAAATTTTCTTCTTCTAGCTTTGTATTTCTATTTCTATTTTATTGCGTCTGCTCGCTCCCTCATCTAGTAGTACGTACTTACTAGCTCGTTTGTCTATATAGTTCTTCGTGCTGTTAAAAAAGGTCCCAACGCACACATCAGGTCGCGATCCTCAAGCCTTCCGAGATATCGGAACAGAGTTGCCGAGTCCTCTGTGATCGTGTTTTTGCAGACTTTGAGGGCCTTTCCGCATTTGATGGCGGACCAGGGGAGACAAAAGCTTTGCTATCGTTCCCGTTTGACCATGTGGTGTACACCGGGTCGGGTGCGGTGGGGAAGATCGTGATGAAAGTTAAGGCGATGCATATTTCTAGTGTTGCTATTTAATACATTTCTACCAGGGACGAACATCATGATGGACTAGAACTGACAGCAGGTCTAAGAAAGCCGCTGCTGAGCATCTTTGTCCCTGCACACTGGAGCTAGGCGGCAAAAGCCCAGTCTTCCTGGACCGTTTTTCCACTGGTTTTTCCAGAGATCTAGGTCTTTGGAAAACGGCTGTGCGACGGATTTTGTGGACGAAGCATGTGAATGCAGGACAAATATGTGTGGCCGCTGACTACGTGTTACTTGCAGAGGATGATGTGGAGACGTTTTTGGACGCGGCTAGGGAAATCTGGTGTAAGGATTGGTTTCCGGAAGAAACGACAGCAGGAGGTCGAACATCGACAATAGAGGAGACAACTAGCCGTCGTGATAGTGTAACTACTAGCACAACAACAACATCTTCAGCCTCTCCTCAAACCCATGCAGACTATGGTGGGAAAATAATCTCTGAACGACACTTTGATAGGGTAACGGGGATGATAGAGGACGTGGAGGAGAAAATGAAGAGTGGAAGTGCTGAAGCAAACAGTAAGACCACCAGGTGGGGTCTCAAAGGCACCATTGACCGATCAAACAGACACATTGGTCTCCACATCGTCATAGATCCGCCGGAACACAGTCGGGTGATGCAGGAGGAGATCTTTGGACCTATCTTAGTGGTGAAAACCATCTCTTCAACATCATCTGGGAGTTCTGGAGCGTCACTTGTCCAGAATATGCTCTCCTTCGTCAATGCACGTCCGCACCCTTTGGCTTTGTATCTAAGGCTTCATCAATTTTTTACATCATAAAAATCACTAGATCAATGAAAGCCCCTCCTCCCAACTCTGGAACTTCATCGACTAGAATTTCGCTGGAAACAAGATCGATCCTTCTTGAAATGAAAAATAGTGCTTAAGAGAAATCCTCCATGTTCAATGACAGGCTCCTGCCCTATCGGGCTACTAACCCTCCTCTATCTGATAGACTATAATCCTCCTCTAACATCCGCTTTATCGAATGACGACACGTTTGTCGAGACAGTGAAGGCGAATAGCACGTCTGGCGGCTTCGTCGGGAATGACCTGTTAATGCATGTCTGCACGCATGATTTGCCTTTTGGTGGCGTAGGAGCTTCGGGAACCGGCCGTTTACACGGGCTTGACGGTTTCAAAGAGTTGTCACATCATTATGAAGAATCAATTCTTGTCACACTATTATGAGGAATGTTAGGTGCTGTGCTGTGACCACTGTGAGAGGGGGGTTAGTTTGACATAATTTGACACGAAGGGGGTTTGAAATATGTTGACTACAACTCTACGAGAACTACTTGAAGACGAGAATACATGCTGCTTGTGGTAGTTCTTCTCAATGAAAATCATGAACTGACGAGTACTATCTGATTGTTATGGTCCCCGACTTCTAGATCCACATTTCATGAGGAGTTTGACCATTTTTCTCGATCGTCCACCACCACCATCGCCACCACTAGTGCCACCCCTACCACCTTTACCATCTCCACCACCACCACTACCACCTTTCATACCTCCCGAGCGGTCCTGAAGCGTCCTTTGACGATGGATATGCCGGAACGCTATCCGCCTTACTTCAAGGAAACGCTGCCCTTCTACAAGCGGTTCCTAATAGATGGCAGTTTGGTGAAGGCGTTGGTGTGCAAAAAACGCAGCAAAACCAGATACGAAGTGGGAGAAGTGGAGTACGAATGACGATCCAGAGCTTGAAACAAGTTCAAGTGGGCGTGCATTCCTACCTTTATGATGCTTAAATGAATATAGTTTTTCCTACCTTTAGCTTTATCGATCAAGAAGAAGAACATGCTTCTTCTAGTTGTAATAGTAAAGGTAAACATGAAGATAAAGTAGTTAGAACAAGAACTGACTCTAATGATGAAGTTCAACACTTTCCTGCTCGGGGCTACATGCCTCCCAGCCAGTGCTACTACATGCCTAAGACGGGTCTAAAAAAGACGATACGAACACGGCAACATGATACACGTAGAAGTTTTGATGCAGCAACGTCAAGAAAAAGAACGATCTCAAAACAGCTGTCTGAGATAAGTTGGAAACACGAACAAGTGTGGTAGTCGTAGAACCAATTTCGTCGTTCCTCCGCTTTCGTTCGTCACATGACTATGTAACGAGAGTATACAACATAACTAGAAACGAGATTATTGATGCTAAACTCCACTTAACAACGAGAACGAGAGCATGATGAGGGTACTATCGACAACGATGAAGAATTTAGGAAATAAGATCTTATTTCGTGAGACGCAAATTCAAATGAGACTCTGTCTGAGACAAACAATCTTCTGGGGAGCGTCGAGAGCGGTCGTCAGTGCACGTGGCAGAGAGTATAGTCGTGAGGGAGAGTATAGTCGTGGTCTGTTGTGGACATAGACAAGTGATTATGGGAGTCATCGTGGTCGTACGGAGTTATGCTTAATATGATCACTCAATCTCAAGCGAAGATGGCAACATCAATATTTTTATATTATCGTTCTTGTAGTTTTTCATTTTCTTGCAAGAACTAAGTTGTAGTAAGTAAACGAGTCCAGCTCGCACGACGCACGCCTACATCATCACACTCCCATCATCGAAAAATCTTACCCCATCCCTTTTAGGACGAAAAGATTTAGGAGATTCCAAGAAAAACAAAAGAACCCGAAAAGAAAGAATTTTATTCGAAGAGGAAAATCAGCAACATCAGGAAGACAACAAGAACAACTCCACCTAGAGCTATAACACTAACACGACCTACTTCTAGTTGTGGTGCATAAGACTAAGAGTGTAACTCCTAGAGTTCATATCATCTAGTACGCGACCTACTTCGTCATCATCGACTAGAACTGTAGCTACTTAGAGACAACAAATAAGACCAGCAAGATGTTGTCCCTCATTTCGATGAAACGCACCGCAGCTTTGTGCGCGTTGTATACAACCGGTGGTAGTGTCCTGGAGATTTCCGCGAACAAGAAGGTTACCTTCTTGAAAGACATCAAGAATAATGGTCATGCAGCAAGTACACCAAAAGGAACCGGAGAAGAAACCCCCCGACATCCTCATCACCTCCGCGGGAGGAAGTCAGTAATTGGAGGTATATCTTTAACTTTGTAAGTGTGAATGTATTAGATTGAGGTCCTAAAGACTTCATCATGTAGAGTTAGAGTAGTCCATCAATCTTCTGTGTTCGTTCTCTCTTCTTCCAAAACACCTCGTAGGAAAAGCAGAATGCTGAGAGCTTCTCAACTTCATAAACAAGATCGCTAAGTCGATGCCTTACACTCTTTGGGTTTAAAGTTATTTATATTCTAATTGCACTACGACTACCTGTAGACATCAGAACGTATTCATTTAAAGAACAACGAAATTTTTGCAGACCACACACTATTTTCCTGTCATCTTGCTACGTCGTCGTGGTTTCTCTGACTGGGACTGCGGTCAATTTTGGACTCCTGTTCTGTGGCAACTTTTCTGCTCGTGTTAAGCGAGATGGCTTCCTATCCTGTATCACTATGTATATTATAATGTTGCATCTTCGTTTCCAAAAATATCTCTATTTTCCATGCAGGAACTGACGAGCAGGAACAACTGACTCCGAATCCAGTAAAATGGAAAATAAAGGCTCAACAGGGCTTGCTAGGTATGGCTTCACTTTAACGGAACAAAGTAAACGAATGTCGGCGAAGTTCCTAGGTTAGTAGGCTGGTTAGACTATTTTAGTATTGGTTCATTTTTACCCTTTCCAGGCCCTTCGCTTTTCCATCACCAAAGAAATCGATGGATATTTAGTAGTCTGGTAGATTTATTTCAACCGGCCTCGCATCTCCAGCACCAAAAAATCGATGGAGCAGTAGGCGGGCAAAATTGCTTCAGCGCTCTTCCTTGCCTTTTCTTGCCGAAATCGCTAGAGCAGTAGGCAGGGGAGAAAGCCTCCTGCATTCTCTGTGCGTTTGTCCGACATTTCTGGAACCTCCACTGGAAATCAAAGCTTTGGAAAATGGCCAGAAATGGCCACGAAACAGCACTAAGGCGCCGCTTTACCGAATGTCGGGCATTAGTGGTCTTCGTCTTGTTGCGTGCCTTATTTGTGCCGAAAACAGGCAAGATTCTTGATTCTTGATTTTCCGACAGGGTTAGTAGTATTGTGCCTCACTTCATTTTCCGACATTCCGTTCCCGACATTCTGTTAAAGTCATCACATTCATACAACCTCGCCAGCAGGCGCGGGAACTGGAAAGAAAGACGAAGACTCCCGCGGAGGAGCATGGCGCGACAAGCCCTGTGGGAGGACAGCGATAAAGCTGACCTCAGAAGTGCTAACGACGACTGTAGGACTGGCTTCGTCACATAGTATGATATTTCTTCGACGTTGTCCTTGTCGTAGTGCCACGCCCGATATTTCCTCGAATGATAAAGAAGAGTCTCTGTCTCTGTCTACACATATTTATCTATCTTCACTAGTAAAGCATTTTCTGCTTGTTTCGCGAGTCAAAGAGTGAACATTATGATTATAGTTACATGTCCAGAAAGCGAGCCCACCAAGGGCCCGCTGCGCAAGGCATAGGTTAGCAACTAGACAGGTAAGGCTACGACGCTAGCCCCTAAGTCACCAAGCTAGCGACGCGCGGCCGGTTCAGAGTGGACTATCGTGGACGCCCCTCATGGCTAAGCAGGCGGCTGCCGCTGTCTTGTGGCTAAGGTAGCAATCTGGCTATGGCTAAGCTAGCGAGCTGGAGTGGCCATGGCAGAGCTAGCGAGCTAGAGAAGGTGGAGCTAGCAAGCTGGCCAAGATTAGGCTAAGAGGCTGGCCTTGGCTGCCGGGCTAAGCTAGCAGGGTGGCCAGGGCCAAGCTAGCTAGCTAGCTGGCTATGTATGGCTAAGAAAGCAGCTGCTGCGCTAGGTCTCGCAAAGGAAGGAGCTACCAAGCTAGCCATGGCTAAACACCTAGTTGTACGTAGCAAGCTAGCTATGGCCAAGCAGCTAGCAAACTAGCTATCGTGGCCAAGTAGCTAGCTTGCTAGCTGGTGCTAAATAGGGCCGAGCAGCTACCTAGTAAGCTCGCAAGCTACGGCGCAGCAGCGAGCAAGCTAGCGATGCCTAAGCAGCCAGCGCGCTAGCTATGTCTAAGCAATGCAAAGCAGCTAGTTCTATAGCTATGGCCAAGCAGGTGCCTTGCTAGCTAGCTATGGCTAAGCAGCTAGCTATATAGCTATGGCCAAGCAGCTAGCAGGCTAGTTATGGCTAAGCAGCTAGCAGGCTAGTTATGGCTAAGCAGCGAACAGGCTAGCTAGGGCTAAGCAGCCAGCAAGCTAGGGCCCACCTAAGAGGTGGCGCTGGCCCTTAAGGGAGGGCTTATTATCAGCCTAAGTCTATCTCTATCACAGCTGCTCCTGAAGGGGCCTCCTTAAGGAGCATTAAAATTAAATACTAATATTAAATTATCGACCCTCTTAACTTGTTCAGGTTCTTGCACATTAAGAATTATCTATGATCATCAATATGCAACCATAATGAAGAAAATCACATAATCTTCATCAACGTAGCAATATTCTTGACACGACATAACTTTAACTAAAATTAGAATGGGAATTATTTATCACAAGAACTAATACTAAAATTGGAACAATGGTCCTTAATAAAGATCAGTCAAAACTTCTATCGCATGGAGTACCTGCAGCTGTGATTTAATTTGATTGGTTCTGATTAACATTAATGAGCAGCAGTATCTATCAACATCATCGTTGATAGGACATGATCGAGCTTCGGAAGTCGTTGAAGATTTGAACCACGGATGATCTTCTTACTGCTCAGTTATCTGCACAGATGAGCCATGTAGTACATAGTAAGATTATTTGCACAGCTTCAGGCAGATGAAGAACGTGTAGTAGTAGTCCAGTATGATTTAAACAATTTCCGTCCTCGTAATGGAAGGACCTCAACAACGACATTGACATGTGCCAGGAGCTGCGTTCTTCGATACAGACACTAGTAACATGCAACTGAGTATTTAATAGAACAACTACTTACGATTGGGAAATTATTCATCGCAAACTATAGGAAGATTCGTGGTTGTATCTTCTGCTCATGGAGGTGCTAGAAGTAGAGTTGCTACTGCTAGTACTTCTAGGTGGGTAGAACAATTTGTTCGCAATCGCATGGATGTGGATCTACTATCAAAAAGAAAAAAGTTCGTCTTGAGGTGCTGGACGAAAGGGAACACGACGTAAAAGTAATATCTAATTTGTCGTAGAAGAGGAACAAGATGACTGAGCGTAGTAGAAACGGATTACTATGTTTCCACCTTTTTGGTGGTGCTTTTCTCTAAGGACGACCTAACAAAGCAAAGAGTCCGAGTCAGTATTATTTCGCTGTATTGATATAGTTGAGACCTACTGTACTACGACTTGCTCCACTTCCACTACCTACAAGCACAACACATAGAACTTAGTAGTCTTCAACATCTGTTGTTTTTTTTAGTTAAAAAGGTTACCAAGGTTAATACTAGTCTTCATCTCCTCCACCCGACAAGAATAAAACCATGAAGAAAATTGCTGAGGGTGTCTCTGAGTTGGTTGAGGGTTTGCGCCCGTCGAGAAGCAACGCCGCACCAGCGCCATCAATCCCACAGGTTGCCAGCGTAGATGGGAGATGGAGCAGTGGGGGACGTGGTGGTATTATGATGAAAATACCTATTGCTGATCCTGACATGTGGTTCTAGTTTTGTCCAACATGCTCCTTGACGATGACGAACTACTGATATGGACGAACAACATCAACCTGAGCAACACATCCATGTTTATTGATGTTGCAAGAATCACAATCATAGTCCTTACTCATACTCGACGATCATGTGAATTATAACTAGCATGAACAAAATTGGCATCCTTCTAAAACCCCAACCGCCTTTCCATTCGAGCGAGATGATGGCCCTATGGACGATGTGCGGTCTGGTACTGATTGGGGAGACCAAGCTGCTATAGATACGCCAGGAAGTAGGATAGCAAATGGACCACGAGGTGAAGCGGGACCGGGACGTGCAGCTGGGTCAAAAAGTCATGCTAGTACAACTAGAGCATTTTCATCTTCCTCGTCAGCTGTTGGCTCGTTTCTGTATGATAATGGCAGTGGGCAAGAACTTGGTGCGAGAACTACGGTTGGTAGGAATAGTGGTTTGATCCTCAACAGTGGAAGTGGTGTGGATCTTCCTGAATCTGCTACTACAGACCCATACGCCAAGCAAACGAGTCTGTTAATTTTTAGCAGTTCCATGCAGACTTAAGGCTCTCACTAATTCATCTTTGATGACGTCGACTGTATCCTTAGACGAAAATTGTAAGTAAGTACGTATTTATGGGGTAGTATTTATTCCCTCCTCAAGGAGGATGCATCACTAAGTAGCGGATGAATTAGTACAGAGTGCAGGTCTAACAGACGTGGTTTCCTGGGTACGTCCATGACAGAACCCGTGACGTCCTTTGTATCAGATTTTATGCAAACGGAGAGATGAAGGAGAAAAAATTGTCACCGAATTCAAGCTGCATTCGAAAAAGCATTGATCAGCCGAGGTAAAATCCTTAATGTGTCGCTCTTCGTTCGAGAAGAAACATCGACATGATTTTCGACTTGACCCTACGTACTTCTAGTAGTTCTACCTACTGTCATGATTTGAAAACCGAATGAAGATATTCTTTTTCATATTCTCTATGTATAAAAAGAAAATGAAAAATTACAACGCTTTATCCCTGACTACCACCAACATTGATTAATCAAAGAACCCAGGTCTTCCAGCGAATCCCTCAATGCTTTTGCAAATCGGATTTCAAGTCTTTTACCTCCTGGTTTCGAAGTCGTAGAATCACGATCTACACCAGGCAAATCCAGCTATCTCGAAACTACCTCCGGAGTGCGTTTTGCTTCTCTAAATTAAGGCTGTAGTTAAAGCTAATTCATCCTTGCCTGCATCCTTGAAACGTATGGGGGAGTATCCTACGGGAATACTCTGCCATATTTTTCAAGGTGGGTGCAGCTGAGCGATGAACTACGGAGAGCTCTAACCAGACCTAGCGTGGGAACATCATTTCTTCACTGAGCCTCAAGAAGAAGGAGTTGCAGCAACCTCATTCGGTGACATAGGTGCAGGTGAAAGAGCTGGTGGACGTGCTACAACAACTGCAACTTCTTCTGGTGGTCAACTGGTTCCGATCATGGAGATGAGCCAAGAAGGTAGAGCAGGAAGTGTTAGTACGCCTGGGAGTGGTGGAGGTGCTACTTCGCAAAACGCTGCAGCATTCTCTTCGGTTCGTGGAGAACGGCTTCTAGAACATGACGGGGCGACCAGTGCCAACGAAAGGGCCCAGGTAGAAGTCGGACGCTTCACTTATTCACCAGTGATGTCTACGTCAGAACAACACGCGTCGTTACAAGAACTACCTTCTTTTCCTGCAGGTGTGTTGAACACGGCACGACCCGATTTGGCATCTCAACAGGCTGCTTTTTCGCGACAGTATAATGTCAGAAGTGCTGACCCGTCTTTAGTCCCAGTTGGAGCTAGTCCTGCTTCAGCGTCTACAACGCCATTCCACTTTCCGCCAACAGGAGGTGCAGTACAACCAGGAGGACAAACACAAAGCTATCAACATCTTCTTCAGGGTGTAGGATCCTGTGTAGGATCCTCGACCTCATCTTCTTTCCAAACACCACAAAACGATAACATCAACCAGGCTAATCCCGCCAAGCGTCCTGCACCCCAGGAGCAACTCCCACACCCCACTTCGATCATAGAGCAGAGGAGACAGGAATTGCTGAGGGAGAAGATCCTCAATAGGCCTAGCGATCTCCCTGACTTCGGAGCGCCGCCAGATAACCAAGCTGCTTATCTGAAGAGTAATGAAATGAAAGCGTTAAGATCAGAAGATGGAGAAAGTGGAATAGGTGGCAACGGAGCTCTTCCTGGCAGCGTTCCTAAAGATTTCGCATCAGAAGGAACAGATCAAGCGAGTGCTGCGGAAAGGTTGTTTCAGAATTCGTTTGCGCGTGCTGAGGGAGCGAGGAAAAAGGTACAAGAACTTGTGGTATAATTTCCTATTTCTTTTTAAGTAGAATGTAAGCTACGTGTTAATAGCGTACAACATGATGACGATCAACATGTGATGCAACTACAACTGGTTCGTTTTACTCTCATCCAGATCCATTAACACCACCATGATCTTCAACTCCCCTCTCACAAATCAGGTCGCAGAAAATGTTTGGATGAATGATCCGTTTCACGGTTGGAGCAAAGGCCAAGGTGGTGGAGCAACCTCCTCGTCTACGGATGTGCAACCACAGCTACTACAGGCAAAGGAACTGTTGTTCTCTTCCGCTCCTCTCGCTCTGGGAACAACAACTGCAGGTTTAGGACCATTTCATCCTGCAGGTGGAGCGGCCGCGCCACCACCAGCACCATTGCGAGATCCGACATTACCAAGTTTTTCAGGTGGGCAGTCGTCATCGTCGAGCGTGCAGAATCCACCAGGTTTTTCACAGCCTCCTTTACCTGCCTTTTCCTCTAATCAGGCTAGCTTGTCTGCTGTTCCTGGTAGACAATTTCAGTTCAATACTTCTTCCTTTTCCTCATCCTCGCATGTATTTGGGGATCATGTTGGAGGCTACTTGTTTAACAAAAACCAACACCAACAAGTCATACCAGAAAGAATCCCTTGTCCCCATATTCCCGATGTAGCTTTTGGCGCTTATGACGGACCAGAAAGACTTGTGGCGTTAGCTCCTGGATAATTATGACATGGATGAATGATTCGTCCGCAGCAGTGCTGCCACAAATTACGTGCCGTTCCATACTATTTGTTCCGCCAATGTTGATGATCTTGTCGTGCCTACTTATGCTTATCTTCTAGCAGTGAGGCAGACGAGCAACTACGAAAAACGAATCTGTAGAAATGTTGAAACATCAGGTGCGCCTCACAACTCCTTTTTCGATTATTTAATAAGGCATAGAGAGTTGAGGGCGAAAGGTGAAGAGAGAAGCTAGAGTGACCACTTGAGCATCATCGAGAAGATGACGATGCCCCGTGGGTTTTCCAAGAAAAGCCTCAGCTTCAAGAACAACATGGCTTGCATTCTCCTCGTCCACCTCCTGGGCTTGTTGCACTTGCATCTTCACGACCAGCTCCTCTTTTGCCACGCTCGTGAAAGCCTACCCCGTTCCTTCCAACTGGACAATCCTTCCCTGACTCCGAGTATGGTCAGTGTAAAGCACAGCGTCTGGCCACTGCCTAAATCGGGTCAGGCAGGATGCCAAACAAGCACATCAGATACAGGACAAGGACATGGAGATGGGCAACAGGGACCAGAAGACATCCATCTACCTGGATTTTCCTTTCATTTTGAGCAACCTCGAGACGTAAAATTTCGTGTGGACGAGCAGATGTTGCGCGAGTATGCAGCCATGATTTTCCGGAGACACGCTTCACGGTATTATAATGGATATAGAAGGGTGGAGACGACGAGCGAGAGCGAGCAAGTAGAGGATATTCCGACTGTAGTTAAGGGCTGCATCAGGTTGACATATGACCATTTAAGTGCATATTATCAATCTTCAAACGACAACTAGGAGGACAACTGAAACCCGACTTTTATATTCTATGACCTTTTCATTTTCCAGGGCAAGGGGGTAAATGGATAGATATGCGAGCTTGAAGATCGGTCACCTTGCAGCCGCTAATGTGGTGAGTTTGGATGTGATGACTGGTGCACCAGGAGATGGAGGGTCTTCTAGCGTGTCGCCAGAAGTAGATCAAGTTGTTGGAGATGAACGTGCGAGACTGCGATCTGAAGAATACACACTTGAGATCAACACTGTGGTCAACAACGACAACTACCCTAAGCCTAAGATTTCAATCCAAGCTCACTCACGTCTTGGTTTTCTAAGTGGCTTAGCTACTCTAGCACAATTAATCCGTTTTGACTTCAAGGCTGAGTACTACTACTTGCCGAAGAACTGCAAAATTGAAGCGGACAGTCCTCGATTCGAATATAGGGGGTTTATGATAGACACAGGAAGGCACTTCGTACCAAAACGCGTTTTAAAGGAAGCCGTACGCAGCATGTTTTTGCTAAAATTGAACAAACTGCACCTGCATCTGAGCGAAGACTCGTCCTTTCCGATCGTATTTTCCAGTGCAGGGATAGGAGAGCAGGACCAAAGAGAGGTTGGAGGCAAAGCAACGACATTAAAGAAATCACTAGCATCAGCTGTTGGAACAATAAGCGTCAACAAGAATACTGACTTCTTTCCCTCTGCTAGTGCAAGTGCTACAGCATCGAGAAGAAGCTTGGCAACCGGATCAGATTCAACAGAGGGATTGGAAGGCGACATTGAGGAAAACAAGGTCCACACAGTCCCCAAGGAAGGAGACGAAATACAACACGAACAAGAAGACGTGGACGATCCCGAGGACATAGTTAATAGTGATGAAGACGATGTTGAAGGAGAAGGACAAGGAGGCCATTCTCCTGGACGAGGTGGTCGTGCTGGTCCATCCCTGACATCTGAACTGTTAGAGGAAGGTACAACATCGGTCCAAAAAAGTTCGACAACGGCGACCACTTTCATTAGTCAAAACACTAGGAGGACACGAACAGGGAGTGGAGGCGGGACCACCACTGGGACATCAGCATCAGGGTCAGCAGGGACAGGTGAACAAAGCAACTTCGACCTCTCATCCTTAGGTCTGAAAGGATCGTACTCTTCCCTTGAACGCTACAGCGAAACAGACCTACGAGAACTCGCTCTCTATGCTCATAGCTTTGGAATCAGCATTATCCCGGAAATAGACGTGCCTGGTCACGCAGCAGCAATGTACAAGTCGCATCCGGAACTTTTTGCCTGCGAACCGACTGACGACTTCGCGAGTCTGGTGCCGTATCCCTTCAGCAACTTGGCACTGAATCCCCTGGACGATCGGGTGTACGACTTTCTGAGTGTGTTGTTTGCCAGGGTGGCGAAGATTTTTGACGTTGATGGAGGTCTTCTTGAGCGAGATATTGAAGACAATGATCTTGCTTCTAGTAGTATTAGAAGTACTCCGAAGTTCCTATTTCACACTGGCAGTGATGAAGTGCCCACAGGGTGCTGGAAACGCTTAGTCGGCCAAGAATATCCAAAAACGGAATTCGAAGACTATAGTACAAGAAAAGTGCGCTCTACAGTTGAGATGTTCGACTACTTTACAGCAAGAGTCGCATCGATCCTAGAAAAGCAAAACCGAAGACCAATGTACTGGGATGAAGCGGTGAACCACCAGAATACGAAGGTTAGTTTGCAGAATTATGGCGACGAAAAGGGAAGCAGTAGCAGCAGCAAACTAGTAAATCATGACGTTGATGATCTTCACAGCAAGATCAACATGGACGAACTAAAAAATCTTCTACTCTCCCTCCCCGTCCACCACTCTAATCTGCTCCCGTCGTCCAAGTCTGGAACGGCGGTCGCTCTGCCGTACCCATTCTGGAACGTGGCTTCGATGTGGTGCTTTCGAGCTCTGATGTGTGGTACCTTGATCATTTGGACACGCGATTTGAGGACATTTATCGAGGCCCTAAGGAGATTTTTGGAGGGCATGTTATGAGGATGTAAATGATTAGAAAACGTTATAAGTACTAACAGGTGTTATGAACTCGTTGATGATTAGAAAACATTAACATTAAGCACGGGTGTAGGTGACTTGGTGACTTGTTGAACTTGAAGAGACAAGTTTGCTTCCCTTTTGTTATCTCGTCAGTGAGCATGTTGACGTTCATCTTCATGATCTAGTACGTAGAGCTAGTTTCATGATATAATTGGAACATCATCAACTTTAACATCAACATTTTATGTTGCTCCCCTGCATCATTCATCCTTCCCGAAGACGAAGCTGGAGAAGGCGTCGGCAAAATTCTTGGGGGAGAAGCACCTATGTGGACTGAAAGGGTCGATGGGTCGAATCTTTTTGTCAAGGTGCTTCCTAATCTCGCCTTAGTAGCCGAAAGACTGTGGAGCCCACTGGAAAAAACGCGTGATTACAGTGCAGCACGACCAAGATTACAGTTCTTGAGATGCTTTTTAGCGGATTTTTTTGATTTATGGGAAGGTATTGGGGGTACTGTACTTTGTCCTTGCAGATCGATGCCTGATAGCTTTTTTTTTTTTAATTCTGATCTCGTCTAATCCTCGGTCCCAGCTTAGTCAGTTTGCCACTAGAGGGAGCAGTAAGTCAGCATGCATTAGGCGGCAGAAGTACTGGGCCACCTGGGCCAGGCAGTTGTTTCCAGATGCCAGAACTAGAGGAGCAAGCGGCTGTACGAACTAAAACACTCGCACAGGCTTTTGAAGAATTTCATGGTGGGAAGGGATACGTCGCTCCTAGTACTGAAGGACGAGGAGTTGACAACTCGATCGGAGGAGCACATGGAGGTGACAAACATGAAACTGATCAACAAGGACAGCTGTACGTAGCATCGGTTCTTCCAGTGTTGAGTAGGGACAGGAGAAGTGATACTCCACCTGGGACGATCAGCGCGGCGAGCAGTTCTAGTACAACGAGAGGAACAAGTGCTGGAACAGCTGAGTCTGGCACTTCTGGAGAGCAGGTAGGTTTCTTCACCGGGTGGACACTTTTACAACGCATTCAATTCTACCTCTCCATAGCAGCCACTGTCTTCGTTGCCGCTTTATTCGGCTTCCTAATCGGACGATATACGTCGGTCTTTGGACGTGCCAGTGTTTTGGCGTTGAAAAGGGGTGGACAACAGCACCAGCAGTTATTGGTGGCCCAAGGTGGAACTACCTCTGGAAATGCAGTCTACTCGTCAAGAAGCTCTTCTAATGCCAGAGGTATCCTGATGCAACAGTTTCTAGATCAGGACGTAGGCGACGCGTCATGCTTGCGCGATGATCTCGAAGCAGATGAAAGAGGGGCTTTGTTTTTATGAACAAAGATTGCTCAGCACGATTATGAGAAAGACATCAAGAACACTCTAACTCTTGACACATTATCTTCACCACTTAAATCTCTATTGTGGTACCGATACTACATTGAATTCACCACGGAAACGAAGACGACCCTACATATTACACGCCCTGGTGCTCTTCTAATCATCCAGCGTCCTCGAAGCGACTTCGATGGCGGAGGAGCCGGAGAAAATCCATATATTTTCTATGATCACGACAACTATGGTTCCAAACGAAGCCGTATCATCTGAACAACTTCTACTTAGGTCGTCGCTCGCGTAGACGACTTGAAACACAGACACGACACATGTTGAACAAGTAGACATAGGTTTTTGCTATTGCTATCGTCCCCCCTGATGTTTTTTCTACCAAAAGAAAAAAAATTCAAATTGCTAAAAGCATGGGAGAGGCAAGTGCGGAGTTGCTTGTCCTGTTGCTCTTCAGCTGCGCCACCGTTTCAAGGAGAAGGCGTCGGAAGATGATCGACACAATTTCTCAATATCTTTTGTTCTCTTTTGTGATGGAACTTTCACTTTATAATATTGCCTAGCTGCTGCAGAGCACGAGCCTCACCCTTACTCTGTTGTATTACCTAGCTCTACAACATAGCCAACCCCTATCTGATTCTGAACCTTGAGACTCATCAAGTTGTGTACATTAGATGTTCCAGGTCTTTCAGAATTATGGGAAGAGTGTTCAATTTTGTCGGGTCGCTCTCGCCTTCGTCGCTCGCAAAGCCTCGAATGGCGTCAGCCGGTGCCTTGGTTATGTGTCATTGTCGTGCAACTTCTACGAGTACGACAACCACAAAAGCTCCCTTAGTACTACTCCATCTTCATGGCTGTCTTGGGCCTTACGACAGGTGCGCATTCACCTGTTCGGGAAAGGGGATTCACCAGCAGTCATCTTGTATTACTCGGGCTTGACTACGCTAGCAACGGTGCCGACATTGCTGTTTACGAATCTGCACATGGATGCGTTCTTGCGTGTGCATGGACTGACCAGTGGAGACGTAGCGAGAGTGCATGTTTTTTATAGTTAAGGCTAGTAAGTACATGCTGATGCTGTACTACGTGTTAGATGAAGAATATTTTGAAAGGTGTTGGTGTACTTAGGAGGTGTACAACTAGTACACCTCCTAAGTGTGGATGTATTTCTTGGAAGCACGACAAGGATCAAAAATAATGGAGTAACTAAGGAGCCGTCATTTCTTTGAATTTTCCTCCACCTCTAATTCCCCATATGGAATGCTGTCAATGATGTCTTTGCTGGCGTGTTTTCTGACCACATTGTCGCCTTTTTCAAGCTGACGCGGATTAGTTACCTGAAGTGGCTCTCCATTATTTGGGTGCTAGCTTCTGCAGTTCCCTTTCTCGTGCCATCAGCGTCTGGTGGCAACCGTGTAGACGCAGCAGCAAGCGATCAGGATCTCTTGTTGTTGCGAGGAGCGAGGGTGACGACAGCTGGTGCTGGAAGTGGTCGCGGTTCTTCAGAAGATCTACCTGTTCTTGATCATTCAACATCGTCATCTACTGGTCCTTGGCATTCCGTGGCCTTGTACCTGTTGACCCTCTTCGTCTACGATGGTTGTGCGAGCTTTGCGGTGATTGCCAGAAATATAGTGGCAAACGACATTTCCCGGTCAGAACCAGAACGTTTGAGTCTACAACGATGGAACGGAATTTTCGGAGTTGGGGAGTTCGTTTTCGTTTCGACAGGCTTGTTCCTGTACAACATGTACGAGAGCACCTCCGATTCGAGAGATTCTTCATCTTCGGAAGTCGTGGAAGGAACTAGTAGTAGTGCGAACAAGGATAGTAGTGCGAACAAGGAGCCAGAAGTTGTTTAAGGGTACTAGGCTTTTTATTTTGGCCTTCTTCTTACAACGAACACCCGTTTGCTTTGACTCTCTGTCTCTTAGTATAAGGGAGAGATGATGATGATGATGATGAAGCAGAGAAAGTAACGGGCATGAGAAACACAACATAAAGCCCCCTCCCTCTAAGTTGTTGCGGGATGCTTTCAGGTATACCTAGCTCTCCTCATAGCCTTGTGCATATGGGTTACGATACTGTTGGCGAACCGGTTGGATTTCAGTGTCATGATTTTTCAAAGGACGACTTCCTATGTTGATGACTGTGCAGAAGACGTTGATGGGGACGTCGATGAAAAGGCGCAACTGGTAGAACATTATGGTCAGTCGAACCAGCAGCATGATCATGGAAATGAGGACAGTCAACATCAACTCAGTATGGAGATGACGGACGTGAATTTTGACGGCAGCGGAAACAGTTCATCAACATCTAGTCGGAATCATCTTCAAGGGGGAAATCTTCTGTACTCGGACCACGAAGGACCGCCGCTGGCACCACAGCTCTACGGGAATAGTGCTACCACAAGCTCATCTACCTCGGCTGATGATCCACACCTTCTGGCGTCCTCCAATACAATAGAAGGTGAAGGAGAGGACGACAACCTCGAAGATGTTAGAAGAGCGTCTGAAAAAGGCATACTTCTAGTGGATCTTCATCATAGTGGATCTTTATCTTCTTCCTCCAAGAATAGAAGTACAACTAGTAGACCAAGCGCTGTCATTGAGATAGACGCAAGAGTAATGGCACGACAGCCAAGACATCATGGATCAGAATATAACGTAGGATTATCTTCAGAAATAAGGAGCCTTGACGACCACGGTCATCACGGAATGATTTCCAGCACTAGCACTACGTCAATAACATCACAGACATCACCGACACGAAGGTCCAAGCCTTCATCCTTTTCTTTATCTCCAATGTCATCACCCTCTTCATCAACAAGCCGTTCATTCCAACATCAACAGCAGCTTCTTCTTCCTTCTGCTTCTGTCTTTTTGAGAAGTCTGAATCGAAATTTCTGGATATTTGTAGCTGTTTTCGCCCTAGTAGAGATGCAAGCGGTTTTTAGTGGGCAGTTTCTGGTGTTGGCTCTCCGAAGACTTCTCCCATCACATTAAGGCTACCGCTGAAGCATCCTCAGCACCATTGATTCGTGGGCTCCTTTTCATCAAGGTGGAACGAATACAAAAAGGGGTGCACGGATTGACTCAGGGATGCCAGTACGCGGCACTACTTCATCTAATTACAATACAATTGGCTTGCTGTGCCTGTTTTCGGCTTCATAGGGTCCGTGGCTGGCGGTTTGCGGTTTGTCTTCACATGGGTGGCCAGTCGAGTCGGCGTGTATCGGATAGTGAGCTTGACGTTCGCTTTGAAGTTGATCTGCATTTTCTTGGGATATGCCTTTTACAACCTATTCTTTGCAGCTGGCACATCTTCCTCTTCCACGACCATTTCTTCCACAGCCTCTACTCAGTCCTCCTCCTCCTCTTCCGACTACACAACATTCCCCCCACCAGGGGAAGAAAGTAGCCCCCACATCATCTTCGTTCTCATTCTTCCCCTAGTCGTTCTCCTCGTTCTCCACGAGGCCTGTGTCCTGCTCGAAATGGGCTACTCGAACATACTGCTGAACAACTTGATCGACGAATACGAGCATGACCATGATTTACACGTCTCGCCACCAACGGGGTACTTCTTCTCCGCGTTCGCTGGCTTCGTGAAGCCGTTTAACAGTCTAGGACCGATATTGGGGAGCAATTGGCTCGAAGGCAATGTCAATTCGCGAACTCTGGTGGTCTTATTCGGTGGCGTGGCGTGTTTTCAGTTTCTCTGTTGGAAACGCTACACACTGGAAGGAGTGCGCTTGAGAACAATACATGACGAATTGAAATCTAAAGACAAGAACTACAATTTTTACAAACATCATCAAGTAGGGGATCATCATGTTGTACATGATGATGTAGTACATCATCTTCATGCAGCGAGGACAAGAACGTCTGATACTACTTTACCAACATCATACAACGATATAGAGCAGGGTTCTGGTGGCGTACTTGAACGACAGGCGCTGGAATGAGGTTAAAAGCACTTATGTATGATGAAAATACAACGAATATTATTTGGCTTATTCCATAATTCTGAAAGCGGATATGACCATGTGAGGACGAGGTGGTGTTATATTTGAGTGTTCGTCCGTTTCCGTAGTTGTACACTCTGAGAGCATGGTCCACACGATGTATGAGGCTGAGAAGGAGAATTTTCTAGTCGATCTAAAGTAGATTTGATCTAAAAAAAAAGTCGGTCCAAGAAGAAGAAGCTGTGCTTCACATTATTTCTATTGAGAGCGACGTGATGTGAGTTCTATCTCTTCTGGTACTCCTACTCTTCATCTACTTCTTCTGTGCAGTTTATTACTAAGTCTGTTGAGTAGAGCAGTTCTGTTCCTGTTGAGAGTCGTCCCACTGTTTGAGGACCTCTTTAGGCCGTGTGATCCAATCTCTGTACTAGCTAGCGAGAGCGATGCTGGTAGATATGTTGATATGTTCATGTTGTACCTCTGCTGAACTTACTCACAGCACAGAAATTTAAGAAGCAAGCGGTTTTCCGACGACCCCTGACTTTTCTCTTTTCTTGGTAGTGTTGCAACATCTTCTGATCAACAATTCACGTCCATTTAATATTTCGAAAAACAACAAGTTCAAGTGTAGTGCTCCTTGTTTCTTCCATCTCAGATTTGATCTATCATCTTCACGACATTGCTTGATCACATTGATCTATTAGATCAACAGACTTCCAACCTTAGACAAAATGGGTGGTGAATCACAGAGCATCGGTGAAAAAATGGCCGCTTTGCGGAAGACGTCTATCGTGCTTGGCGAAGCGCCGTGGGATTTGAAATCTCGTGAAAACCGAAAGACGAATTGGGTACAACGCTTGAGAAATAAATAACCTCTTTTTAGGATGAGAGAACAGAAAGGAAGACTTGAGCTTCAACTCAAGAAGTAGATTAATGACTTACTAATGAAAGCGCCTACAATCTAAACAATTCGTCACTCTTCTCATAATAGGTTGCAGGTCGTGTCAAGACTTCTTTAGAATGAAATAACACGATAAGTTAAAGTTGTCAGAAGCTCCTTACAGTGCATGATATAAGTACACTATTTTGGTTAAGTAATCAAAGATGAAAGTGAATAGAACATGTTGCATTTTCACTTTTTGGTTTCGATATCCATGATGCTTTTGTTCAAAAATAAAAAAAAAACAGACTCAAGCAATGACGCCTTCGAGACAGGTTGCAGAGACATCTGCTGCAGCCATGCCCCCAAAATACACGACTCAAAAGGTTGAGAGCGAAATGAAGGCGCGCTACCAGGTGCCAGGGTTCGTACAGCCGAAGGCTTAAGCTGCAGGAAAGTAGAATGAGGGGGCTTAAGGATTTTTAGACGATCGTAAAGAATATGGAAGTAGATCTCGATACACATACTCCAATAATCATGATTCCTTACATATATTAAAATGAACATTGAACCAAGTGACTTGACCTTACTTCTCGTAACAGTTCGAAATATTATGATTTTAAGAAAAAAATAGAGATAGACGACATCATATAGCTACCGCTATAATCATGTTCTTGTAAAAAGATTTGTAACTACGCTGACAAAGCAGATGGTAACGCAGCACCTGCACATTCATACTCCCTTGATATATAAAGATATCCGACATCGGAATAATATTCATGATAATTAGAGAAGGGCAAGAGCTTGACATTAGATGTAGTTGTAGAAGTTGTGAACACAGGAAAAGGTCATGCAGACAACTAGCATCACTGTCCAATTATTCTGAATAACACTTCACCAGCTGACAACAGACGAGAAAACAAGTTGTAGTAGGAGGGGACGAGGAGTCCTCTTCGGCTTCACGGCAATCGTCTGCGCTTCTAGTCTTGTCCACCGAACGGGTGCGAGTGTGTGTTCTACAGTGTGTGTTCTCGTTCTGTTCTTGGTGTGTGACTTTTTATTTGTGTAGAAGAGCTAAAACGAAAAGGTGAAAGTAGAAGATTAAGGAGTAAGAAGGCACTAAACTTGGCGAAAAAAATGGCGTCGGTGTAAAAAGATGCGACCTTTTTCTCATTCGTCCTGAGCTTTTCTACTTGCAACAGACCACGTGCTTCTGCAACCAAACAAAACGTTAGGAATCCAAAGCTAAAGCGTAGGTTTTCGCGTCGGCTAACAGTATTTGAAGAACGACTTTCATTCACCAAAGATTTCCCAAGAACTAGACTAGTACAAACGATATTATATAAAGACTACAGGCATCAACATCAAAGGCTAGAGTACGTGAATTTGCTTGTTGTCCTCGTGCAAGACCTCTAGAAGTAACTCTGGTGCAGAACATGAACAAGTATGTCTAGTATGTTGTATATAAGATAAGAGGACCACGACCACAACAAAATGTCTTCTAGCTCCTTCCCCTTGCTGCCAACAGAGCAGGGACCGACGCAGTGCCCGACTACCGCGAGAATAAACGACGAGTCTCGAACTCGACTAGAAGCAAGGCCGTCTCGCCGACCGCCTCTGCCCACAGCACACCAAACGACTCCTGCTTCGTCCAGCGGCACCGCTCTCCTCGTCAGACGAGGTAGCAAAAGCAGATTTGGAGGTCCTGAAGCAGCTGTGGTCCTCCATGAGAATGCTGCTAGGGCCACGTCTTCAACAACGACTTCTGCTTCCAAGAAAAGTTCGCATGCCACCACATCCACGAGTATGAAGTCCAAAAACACGCATTTAGTCGTTCGGATCCGCCCTACTCCCGTAAGGGAAAATGGAGAGTATATTGAGGACATAGTCTTTGACCCCAGCTGCAGTAATAAGGGACGAGGACGAGAGACGCTGATTCATGGTAAGCGTTTTCACATTGATAATGTTTTGGGGGACTTCGCTCAGCAAAGCGACCTTTTTCAAGCGGTGGGGGACAAATGTATAGAGAATATCTACGCGCAAGACGACCTGAAACGGAAGAAAAGAAGACTTCTTCGTGAAAAGAAGCGATTATCAAGTTTACGAGAAGAAGAATTGCGAGATGAAGGAGAAAAAGGAGAAGATGAAAGTTGTAGAGATCTTCATGAAGCTTGTTCGGCATGTATCGTCGCTTGTGGTGCGACAGGCACCGGGAAAACGTATTCCATGTTCGGAAATTTAGGGAGACTCGAAGAACAACAACAAGGACTACAGCCTCAGCATCAGCCTTCCCACTCTCCTATAACTAGTGCTTTTGCCTTCGGAGACAATGAACTTGCACCAGGAGATCATCATCTTCATGCGGAGAAGCTTGTTGACGAGGAGGCTCTAGATGATCATCATGGTCGTAAACTAGAAGAAAGCGGTTTGTTGGAGCAGCTAGGTGTTGTCCCTCGCATCTGCTATCAGTTGCTGAAAGGACTTATTGATGTTCCTCGCGCAGCGCGAAGAACAGGCTCTTCTAGTACGTCTAATAGGAGCTACTCAGCACACAGGAGGAGTTCCTCAGAAGAAAGCCGGAGCGTTTTCAAAGCATCGTTGGATTAGGTCTCAAAAAATTAGATTTTATCAACGCTATTGTCGCACTTCTACATTGACTCCAGATCAGGACAGCTGTTGTAGTTGTACTCTAGAATGAATGTGTTTCTGTTTGATGACAGTATTAGGATATATAAATTTGCTGGTGTAAAGTCAAACTCAAGGTCACGAAGTCTAGCAACACGACTACCACTATTTAATTTACCTGATCTTTTCTAATTTCGATGCTGTGAACTGTACAATGACAAGATTCGCGATCTGCTTGCGCCAGTGACGACGGCCGCTGCAGCGACTACCGGAACAGCCCCCTCTTCAATTTCAACTACAACTACTTCTGGAAGCTCTACTGGCCTAAAACTACGCACAAGTCCTGAAAAGGGCGTTTTTGTCGAGGGGTTAACCGCGAAAGAAGTCCGATCGGGTGTGCATTGCCTGCACACTCTCAAAGAAGCGACTGAGCGCCGAATCCACACGGCCACGACTCTGAATCCGCACTCCTCCAGGTCGCATTTGGTCTGCACCCTAAGGATTTTTCCCGGGGAAGAGAGAAATCCTTGCTCGGAACATCAGGATGCGATCATGCAACATGAACATGACGGTAGTTCGAATAAGTCGAAGATTAAGGCTCAATGTACTTATTTCATTTCTACGACTCATAATTTTACTCCATTCTCTTCTTGAGATTCTGAGAAATGAAGCCAAGAAATGAAACGTTTTGTGCTCTAAGAAGAGCGGTCCCTCTTTTGTCTTGCAATTTGTAGATTTAGCCGGCGCTGAAAACCTAAACGAGGAACTTCCGAAAAGCAAGGACTTGAATCACGTTAAGGCAAAGGGTTCCCCTATTAGACTTGATCGTAATCCATGTCCATCTCTTTAGGTTTAGGTTTAGAAGCTGCACCTTTATTCCGATTGTTGAAACTGTCCTTCACCTTGTCCTAGTTTAGGGAAAGAAACAACAGCAAGCATCTAATCTTCAGCATAAGTACATCTTGATCTTCTCAACCTCAAAAATGTGAATGATCATAAGGGTAGCACCACCTCTCTGTGATGGTACTAGTCGATGAGCCCTTCTTCATCTTCTAAGCAAAAGCGCACCCATATCAACCAGTCGCTGTTTTATTTGGGCCATTACCTCGCTTCTGGAACACGGAGAACTGATGGAGGCTCCAACAATTTTAGGGACAGCAAATTGGCCATGTTATTGAGCCAAACCCTGGGAAACAAGCAAACCCAGAGGTATGTGATTGCCGCAATATCGCCAATGGCCAGGCATAGGAGGGATAATTTGAAAACCTTGGAGTTTTGCAAGAACCTGAGTGAAAGCGTACTGACGCCGCCTTTACTCAGAGGCGGTGGAGTGAACATCAAGAGTCGTATCTGGACGGAAGACCAAGGATTGGCGGCTGCATCTGCTGGAAGATTTGCAACGGGAACGAGGTGCCCGCCACCTGACAATAAAAAGAATCCAGCACCTACTCCTTCTAGCACTACTAAACCCAATATAGTTGGTCAAGACAAAGATCATATTGCTGGTGTGACCACCGCAGATATCCCTATTATGGCGGGAGTTGGACGTGGAGGGAAGCGAAATTCTTTCGCACGCTCAACACTCTCCTCCGCCGAACGTGAAAGAGAGACGTCATTACTGAGAGCGGAACGAGAACGCAGGGACGAAAAAGACGGAACGACAAGGCTACCACCTGCTTCTAAAAGCAAGAGACATCTTCATCTTCAGCAGAGCGAGCGGAGGTCGCCAAATGGAGCTAAAGGGGATGAGTGTTCTCCAGGAGATCATGAAGCAATGTCCGGAGAACAAGGAATAATATCTGGGGAAACAAGTAGAAGGATGCTTTCGAAGAATGCAGGTGCACCCCCTCCGCGGTCTCCTAATCATGACAATTATACATGTGGACGCACTTCTAGTGCAGGTGGTGGTCCTCCTACGGCTCACCAGAATGTTGGAGGAGCTACAGCTACTTGTACTCCTAGTCGTACCCGTCCCAGTACTGGCCGTGGTCGTGGTCCTCGACGTTTGATAATTGACGACTATAGTGGAGGATTGTTGCCTGCAGAACTAGGACAAGGTCAACATCCACATCTTCCACATCAACATCAAGAACCACCTACAACTGATGAACGTGTTCAACAAGGTCGACATCAACATCAAGAGCCAGCTGCATCTAATCTTCCCGGCGGCGGTGGATGTAGAGGCCGTCCACATGTTGAGCAAAATTCTGAGACTCGACAGGGGACTGAGACTCGACAGAGGACCGGTCTTCGACAGGGGACTGATCTTCGACAGGGGACTGATCTTCGACAGGGGACTGACCAACAGCAGATTTCTGAAGGGAAACGCGGCCGACCTCTTACTTCTAAAGGGATTGCGGATCAGGGGGCCGACTTCAACAGGTTCTTAGAGGAGCTCAGGTTAAGAAATTCCCCGCTGTACAGGTCTTTCTACTTACATGTTTTTCTTGTTTTTGTTTATTACGTTATTTTTTCCTTCGTGAAGGCTAAGGGACTAAGGAGATGAAGGAACAAAGGAAAAATTTCGTGACCACAAGAATCTACATTCTACACGAGCAAATATGAGAAAGACCTAGTACCTTGTCTAGCTCTATCTAATCATCGCTGGCGTTAAGGAGGGACAGGCTTTTATCGAAGAAGCTCGATCTATGAGTCAAAGAAGCGAAGAAGCCCGCTCTCTCTTGAGTGAAAGAGGTCATCTCAACACATCGAGGAGAACTCCGTCTCCTCCACCCATCACTTGTAGTAGACGAAGAAGTGATAGAAGTACACATCATGACGATGACGACAGGAAGAAAGTACCAGGAGCACAACAAGAAGACCTGCGTCAAACTGTTGGTGAAGAACAGGTCGTGGGTGATCATGTTGTGGGGTCTCGGATTCGGTCTCCACCACCACAAGAAAAACAAGATCAAGAACACGTGGCAGGACCAGGATTCAATATTTTCGAGATTGGTCATAAAGCGGCAGGAGCAGGAGGAGGGAACGTCAATACGACGTCGAAGGTTAGTAGCAATGTAGTTGTGAGCAAGCAGAAGAAGACGAGTGGAGTCGAAACTAGAAGTAGTGGAACGCATGGAGGTGCTCAAGCTCATGGAGGGCAGGAGAGTAGAGGACACTCTGGTGGGGGTGGACCACGAAAGCTCCAACATAAGAACCAACAACTACAACAACAGGGAACGAGTACAAAGATGACAGGGCTTGCCCATGTTTTGAGTGAGCAGGATCTACAGCGTCAACAGGCTGAGATAAATAAGGTAAGGCGCAAAATGGAAAAACAAAGGAGTTTTCAGTCCCTCCCACAACATCAATTAGTACATACTAACAGATCTTCGCGACGCCCATCATTGCCTAGCAAAACTGAAGCCAGCAACACTAGAGACCATTCAACATTGAGCTGCAAGATACGAGATGAGTTGACAAGTAGTTGTGCGAGGGATAGGGAACACGTGGTTTGTGGTGGTACTAGTGGCAGTGGTGGACAGGGAGCAGCTAGGGCTGCATCAAGTATTAACGTCCCAGGTGGAGCTCCTCAGCAGCACCATCCTGATGCCGATGAAACGGATCTAAACATTTCGCGGCAACTAGATGAGCTTGTCTCTTCGCTGTCCCTGTCTCAGATTGAAAAACTCCGTGATGTGATACGCCTGAAGACTGAAGGTGGATCATTTTTATCTCTGAATAATTCTTACATTAAGGTCAGCTTTTATCCATCTTTCTCGGCATCTTGGTACCCTTTTCCCTTGCATTCTCATGAAATACAAGGCACAAGGCGTCAAGATGAGGGGGCCGAGATGCAACCTAGCAGACTCTAATTACAACAACAACTCAACATCAACTACAGCTGCGGCCGTCGATATTTCAACAACATTACCTCCTTCTGCAGATCATGTTGAGGTTCTTCTTGGCACAACCTCGACAAATCATACGTCAAGTCATAACATGGTTCAAAATATGGCAGATCGCGAAGATGTGGAGCTGGAGAAGCCTCCTGTGTATAAGCCGCAGGACGCGAACTCAATGACAGGGTCTAGGATTCAGCTATTAACAGGCGAAAGCAATGCTCAAGATCAGCATCTTCACAACGAATCTACTTTAGATTATTTACACCAGAGTAGACGAGATGGCATATTATTAAACGAAAGGCACCTCCAAGACCAAGTCGTGGCTGAAGGCCAAGCCCAAGCTAGCACTACTACGAATAGCAGTAGTATGACTGGGACTCAGCATTCGTCCCTGGATTCTCATGTCAGCTGCGTGAATCTGATGAATCCCAATGGGCGCACTACTAGTACTAGTGGTGGTCCTTATAATGCCTATGCTGGAGGTGGTGGTGGTTGTCCTTATGCGGCACCTCAGTATAGAACAACGATTCCTGAACGTCTTGATAGTTTTGGCCATGAACGTGATTTTTACAATGACGATAGCGAAAGGGCGCGCGTTGTTCCCCCAAGGAGTGTCTCACCAATAGACCTCCATTTGGGTAGTTCATCCTCGTCTCATCATGGAGGTGTACGTAGTTCGTCGTCTTCTACTTCCAATTTTTTACCGTCATTCGGAGCTGCAGGCAGAAGCGGTGTTAGCATGAACACTGTTCAAAGTCAAAGAGCACTTCTTGGCGGGGGCTCTTCTACAACTAATACATCTAGTACAGCACAAGCACAACAACAACAAACTTCTGTTTCTGTAGTACAACATCAGCGGCCACAGCCTCACGCACAACATAAGAACTACATCATTAGTTCATCTGAGAACAACACCAACAGCAAGGACCGAAAGAGAGCTTATCTGCCTGCTGATTATGGTTGTGAAGATACTAGCGGAGGTAGTGGTTCTGAGCAGGGAGGAGGTGGCAGAAGCGTGTTGGTGTATACTCCGCATCATTTGAGACCAGTAACCGAACGTAGGGAGGAAGAAGATGCTGCTACAGCTGGTGGAGATGCCGAAGATGCCAGAAGTGATGTCAGAAGTGCCCTTCTTGCTGACGAGGAAATCCACAAGGTGCCTCCTCGTGGCAGAGGCAGTTGTTCTAGTCCACCTACGGCTCGACCTCCACCTCCACACATTCCGAGGTTAGACATGAACCTGGTAGGTGCAGCACCACGTGGTTCTCCACCTCAACCCAGGGACACGATTTCAGGTATGTCGGCTTCAACAGTCCCAGCATGTCCTCCACCTCAACGGACGAACGCGTTAGCATCTTCTCCTTCACTAGCTACTGCTGAAGATCAACTCACGAGTACGATAGCACCATCTCTCGGTAGTGCCGCAACCGCAGCTGGCACAACTCCTCCTAGTGCGGCGAAGCAGCAAGATCCACCACCGCCTTCAAGATTTCAGCCACCACGGTTTCAGCCGTCCTCTCGCGGAAGCTCCTTGGATTCACGCATATTTAGTCGACCTCCTAGTTTAGTCCCGTACCCGTTTGGCGGTACAGCAGCAGCCGCAGCAGCTTTAGGTCCTGGAACACGAGCAGGGAACATCAATACTAGACCAAATGCAAATCTTAGATTGCGGATCTCTAGGAGTGTTTCACCAGTGAGGAGTTTTGGAACTCCGAACTTCGGTTTTGTAGGACAAAGGACTGCCTCGTCCACACCTAGAGGAGGAATGGGGGATGGAGGAGGAGATGGACGTGGAGGTGCTGTTGCTCCTGTTGGTCATCCTGTTTCTCCTGTAGGTGCTAACCAAGTGTCACATAATGTAGCGTTCACCACGAGTATTCCTCGGATGGGTCAACAACATTTGGGCTCTACTCCTTTGTGTGTAGCAGGTCCACCAGGTCGTAACATAGCTGGTGTTACAAGAAGCACTCCTACTGGATCTGGACCAACAGCAACTGTGGACCCACCATCTACAGCACATCAGACCGTCAATAACCAAAGAACAGAAACAATGGGTCGTCCAACAGGAACAATGGGTCACCTCAACATTAGTTGTGCAACACCTCCGACTCAAAGAACAGAAACAATGGGTCGTCCTCTCAACCACATAGAAGGTACGAGAACACCTCCACCAACAGGGATAGTTGTACCAAGTGCTTCTTCTTCGTCTCTCCTGGGTGCATCGTCTTCGTCTCTGTTGTGTGGATCCTCAGCGACGTCTCTCTTGGGGTCTACGGGGCTGATGATGAATTCGTCACTTTTGGGCGGATCGGGTAGAGCAGCCATGGCTTTGGCTACGCCTATACTGAGACATCCGCCGCCTTTGCTAGGATCTTCATGGGCTGGAACAACTGGAGCTGCTGTGTCAGGGAATACAAACAACAGGGGTCTTGCTGATGTAGTTGGGCCGCGACCACATCCACCACAGCAGCAATATCAACAAGCGGAAATAAATGTAGCAGCAGACGAACATCATCTCCAAGCCGTCCAACTACAAGGTGAACTGCAGAGTAGTCGGTCAACTAGTAGATCTAGATGCACAACTACAACTCACCGTGGGAGTCAAAGTCAACCTAGTGTTAGGAAAACTTCTCCCAGTCCGACGACCAATTTCCTTTGTCGTGGTCCTCCGCAGCCGTTCTTTGTGCCACCTTCCATTCTTTCTCCCGGTTGTGAGAGGAACGTGCTGCTTTGTGCGCCGATGGGCATGGGTAATAATGGTACTAGTACTAGTGGAAGTATGATGCAACAGCAGCAGCAACGTGGGCCACTGCAACAGCGAACTGGACAACTACAGCCACAAGTCCTTGCGTCACCTAGTACATTGAGTGCCACGACCTATGGCCAAAATACTACAGGAGCTAAGGTCTCCTCTTCTAGCTCCGGAGGTGTGTCACAGCCTCTTTGTCGCGTCAACTCTGAGAATCAAGAAATTCAACAGTTACAGTTTTCAACGGGCCGGATTCAGAACAGAAAGCGGTCGCTGTCGCAGCCAAAGATAGTAGAATCGAAATCACGACCACCAGCAGATGGAGAGCGGATTCCAGGAGGAGCAGTCGTGGAGCGGATCAATCTCGACATTTTTGATGACATTGCAGCACCAGCTGCATGGCAAGTAGGTCGTGCTTCATCGACATCTTCGACATCCTCTGGTGCACTGCTGTCGACGACAGCCGCAAGACACCAGAACCAGCAATCGGAATCTTCTACTAGTCAAACTGGTGCACTAGTACACGTACAGTCTTCAACTCCTTCACTCTTCCAGCTAGTCCAAGCAGAGGAAGAATTACAGTTGTCAGAACAGATGCAGTTGTCACGTGCAGTAGTAAGTTTCGATGAAGAGAACGAGCCAAGTAAAGAGAACGAGCCAAGTAGAACTTCTTTACTTGTTGACGACGCATTTTCTGATGTTGTTGTTGACGAACTGGTGCATGATCCTCCTACTACATTATCAACTAGTAGACGTGGCAGTCAACATGCGCATTTTCGTGATCCTCTTGCCACTCACCCAAATATAGTGGCTTCCTCAGAGATGTTTGCAGCAAGTAGAAGTTCTTCTAGTACTGCTTCTGGACCTGGAAACGTCGTTTCTGCTCCGAATGTTGTTCCTGTTCCTGCGCACGCACCTACCGCCTCGTCAGCTGCGATAATTCATCAGCATCCTCCAGCAGTCCCAGTCGCTGTCGCAGTCCCTTCGCCAACTTTCTCCTTCAGTACACCTGCTCTTGCATTGGAGGAGCAACAACGTGAAGGCCCACCACCACCGCCTTCGCCTCCAGCATACAGAAAAGGGGCACCAACAGCCGCCCCGCCAACGCCGGTTGCAAAGACGCGTAGCATCTTGGTTAGCTCGCCTCAGTCATCCTCATCCGAGAGAGGAACAGCAACTGAAACTACTACCGGAATAAACGCCGGAAGTGCATACTACAACGTGCAGGGACAACAAGTGGCCACGACTTCTAGCCACCTTTCTCCACCTGCATTAGATCGGAAAGTAAGTTTCGTGATACCCATCGATTCAACGGATGAAGATCGATGATGAAACACAAGACTGTAAATGTTTTCGGAGTAATAATACAAATTTATTTATAGTACTCTTCTTTCATTTGAACATGCTTGCTAGCATGTTTCAGGCAGAGTAGATCATTTAGGTCACTGTTTTCTCGTTTGAGATAGTTAATTTCAAAGTTCTTGTGGTTGGCCACAAATTGTCGCGCTTGTCTTTTTTTCTGCACAACACGTGAACGTGCAAAAAATGCACCATACTGAATTATATGATTTTTTAGTTCAGGCATAATAGATGACGCCTTTGATGAGTCTTGTTCTGTTGTAGTTACAGAAGTTGTAGCAAGTGTTGTCGTTTTCTTTCGTCATATACTCAAGATTGAGTAGAAATGAAACCAGTAGAAATAATGATTTATTCTTGAAGCCGCTGTTACTAGGACAGTTGAAAAAGGTAGAGAATGAGGATCGATTCTCTTCTGGGTATCCCTCATGATAACCATAACGGATGGTTTTCTTACGGTCTTTCCCCCTATATACTGCACTAGATAGTGTTTGTCTTTGTGTAGTTAATAGCAACAAGGTCCCGCCAGGATCGTCTCCTCTGAATCAATGAGAGCCGTTCTCTTTGCTTAGAAATATGCAGACTTCTGGAAATTGGAGTCTGTAGTTTTGATTTCTTGAAAAAAGTGCAGCTTAATACTGGTGGAGGTACTAGATGTAGATAGAAGCCTGATCTTCTCGATGCCGTGGGGGCTTCCACGTGCGTCAACATCCTCTCAATCGCGCGCCTTGCAACTACCTAATTTAATTGAAAGTACACGTTTCTTTGATGCTCATGAACATATTTAAGCAATGGCTTGTTTCTATACGTAGAAAGCAAACTGGACAAGAATAGTTGTTTGTTTAATGAAGCCTGCCAGGCTGATCAAGTGAAGCAGGCGTTAAGAAGACGTGGCACGCTCGTATTGCTAGCAAGACGTTGCTGGAGCTGGTGCTGGTGCTTGCTTGTAAGTGTGCACGGACCAACAAGAGAGAATCGAGAGAACAGCTACAGATGAGTCGGATGAAACAAGGATGAAAACTTTGTCAGTGTTGTACTGTGAGTCACGATCATGATTGCAGCACCGTTTTGTCACCTCAACAAAAGTCTTTACAACTAGAAAAACTCAGACGAGCTGAGTTTTTCACAGTGTTTGTGTTTCATATCTCCTGCAAAATAGATTTATTGTGATTCTTGTTGATTCCCTTTCCCTATAAGGAGGGGCGCACGACATCAATCTACATCTATATAGTTACTGGTGGCCGCTTCGGCTCAGCTCTTCTCAACATCTGCTTCAAATCAAAAGTAGAAGGACTTGAAAGTTCGGAGTCGAAAAAACATGTTGCTCTCCTCCACCTCTCCACCTCGCTCTCCGCCACGATCGCCGCGTGACGAGGTCACTCGCTGTAGTTCACGGAGGAGTGTCAGATTTAGCGACAGAGAGACACATCCTGGAGACAGGATCGGGGAAGATGACGTAGCAAGTGGGAAAATAGGTAGTGTTATTGATCGGCCTGGATTATCCAGGGCTTCATCTTCTGAAGGACTAGGTAAAATCAAGACGACCACTTCTATGAATAAAGCTGGCCCAAGAACGCCCACGCCAAAGCATACATTTCCAGCTGTGCCGTCAGCAAGAAAAAGCGTCGACCTACCACAACAACGGGCACCACTCCTGTGGTCTCAAGCAGTAGAGCAGCCTGGTGCTCATCTTCAAGAACGTCCGAATCCGAAAACATCATCACCAAACGACCGTCTTCAAAATGTTGCACCACCTCCACCTAGTAGTCCACCTGCAGCTCGTCCCAGGACCCCTCCGGATGCACGACAACATTTTCCGATGTCAGATTTGCTTCGTCCAGGCTTGCATGCGTTGGTACGAGACCCCACTGCAATCCAACCTCCTCCAACAGTGCCTCCTTTGAAAATTCCTCCTGGCTTTTTCCCAACTCTACTCCAAGAAGCGGATGAAGTACTGCGACGTGGTCCTTCGGGGGGATGTGGAGGGGGAGGGGTTGGAAGTGGTCTTGGTGGTTTTGCAGGTTCAGCATCCAGTTCAGCATCATCAGTACTAGGTCACAATGAAATAGATCAACATGACCAACAGTCTTCTTCGCGTCGTCTTGTATCACTGGTACCGCGTCCATCGACGGTACCAAATAATCGAGGGTCATCTGGCTCGAGTGGTAAAGCTAAGAAAAAGTCGAAACTCAATTTCCTGTTCGGAACAACGCCGTTGGCTTCTGACAGGAGAAAGAGCAATGGGAATGGGGACGGCGAAATGAGCAGTAGTGTGAAAGAAAAAGCAGATGTTCTTGAAGTATCGGGTGCTGATGACCATGACGAAGTTAGCCCAGATCATAATCATCAGGTTGCTGGAGGTATTAATCGACCGAGCACATGTCCTGCCGAATTCGTTCCTGCACCAAATGCGTTGTATACAGCAGGCGACATCACTACAGCAAAAATAACTGGACTAAGCAAAAGCACAACCACATCACGACCAGCGACCCTTCTCAAGAGGCGACAACGGAAAGAAGCAAGAGAGCAGATGGGATTTGTCTTGCAGGAGTGTAGAGAAAAACTAGCGCAACATGAAGAACTCCATAGAATGCATCTCCGCCAGAAACTGGAACGAAAACGCTTAGAAGGTATCGGCAAATTGAATCAGTTCCAGGCTTATCGCCGCGATCTATTGCACAGTCGCGAACGAGATAGACGGTGTAGAAGTACTCATCGTCTTTCAACAACAACATCTGGTGGAGGGAAAGCTAGTTGTAACAACTCATCTTCTTCGCAAGATGCAGCGGAGCCCGCACCCCAGCCGCAGCTGTTGAACTACACAACTACATCGAGAAGTTCAACATCTCACAGCACACGTCGTCCAGCTTCCCATGACACGAGGATAGAGCAATTGAAGCACGAAGCTGGGCGAACCAAGAGGAAAGTACGAGAACGAAGTCGCGACGATCTTTTCCATGATCGCATTTCCTTTAGCAGCTACAATTGGGCACTCACTTCAGCACAGCTTTTGCACAAACGGAAACTGGAGCAAGAGCAGCAGAAGAAAGCTACAGCCTCATCACAAGGTGCACATCAACATCATGCATTAGGGAGAGCCTTTTCGAAAATACACACGCAAGAAAACGAACGCATGCTTGCTGGTAGTACGATATTAGCAGAACGGTGGAGCCCGAGAATGCAGGGAGAGTTGCGATTTCTCCAGAAGGCAGTGAAACAAAGTCACAAAAGCTTCAAAGGAGCACTGGGTGTGCTGGGAGGGATGATTGATCAAGGTTTCTTTTGGATCATTTGGTTTAGTTTCCATCTCCTCATAATGAGGACCGTGATGAAGTCGGTAGTTTACGCAAGGAAGACTGAAGCCTGCTACATCAGAAGTAAGTGGTTTCAAACGCTTGAATACTGTAGTTTTTAGGTAAATGCCGACGTGTTGTAAATTGTAATTTCTTGTATCATCTACTTATCAACTACATACCACCAGCACAAGAACTGTATCTTCACCGCCTACAACTCCTCCAACAGGTAAGTCCTTAAAGAAAGTCCGGATGTCATTGGTTCAGAAGCTGGGAGCAGCTGATGAGCGACAACAAGATAGGAAACCAGACAACATTTTTGGCTTTGGAGTAGTTAAGGGTTAACCAATTACATCCCCCACAACCATTCCCCACTCTTTTTCCAGTAGGAAAGAGGTGAGGGATGTTCTGAAGAATGTAATTCTGCAACCTTTAAAGTAGGGACATTCTCTTCATCTACCTCTGGTGGTGGAGGCGGAGGCGGAGCGGGAACAGGTGGAGCTGTAACGAAGACTCTCTCCACAAGACAGAGAGAATTAACCTCTTTGACGGATAAGTTGACCGCTAAATTGGATCATCATTTCCGAAGGGAGATGGAAATGGAGGAAAGCAGCGATGCGTCAAGTGATGCGAGCGATCATCATGATCAACATCATGTGGTCGTGGGGAAGAAAGTTATGGCATAAGCATAAGCTTAAGGTGGTTGTACTTATCTTCTTGATGTTGTTGTACTCACAAACTCATTTGATATAACAACATCTTTATCTCAAACTCAACATTTGAACTTCTGCTTTTCTTGTTGAGGCACGTGAATCAAAGGCGCTTCTCTAACAACCGCGCTAACCATGGAGCGTCAGGGGGAACAGGCAATTCCAACAGTGCCATTGTCCACCGGAAATCCTCGATGTTGCAAAACTTTGCTGAGAATTTTCGCAAGATGCAGAAGCCGAGAGATGTCTTTACGAAGATCAGGGCAGTGGCGGCGACAGCAAGGAAGACAGTGTCGCCTGGAGGGACGGCGACGGAACAAGCAGCGAGTCCCTAGAAGTAGAGATAGTCTTTTTTGATGTTCAGATGCTTGTTGCCGGGTCTATTTTCCATTCTTCAAGAACAACATCCTAGTCTTAGCACGAACGAAGAAAACCAAGTGTGACCCTCAAACGTTTCAGATAAGTACATCTGAACATAAACTGCAATATATCAATGAACAACTACAACTAGTAGAAAATATCGTGATCAACAACAACTCCATCTTTATACTCCTGCACAGTAGAAAACGACGACTAAGTAAAGAGTCACTAGATGTTGCTGTAGCAGTTTTATTACCTGCTGTAGAAAGTTAGATTTGTTTCGTTCTTGTTTGCTTCGAATCTCTATTTCGTGCCAATGAACTTGAATCCATAGATACGTAAATGCATCTTCAGGAGCTCCAGGAGCATCGATTCTCTAAAAATATGAATATTTCCGTTTGGATTTGCGTCCACCTGCTGCTCATTAAATCAAGTAACTGCACAATTTCAATTTGGTCTCGTCCAATATTGACACACGGACGCGCACACCGATGGATGAAAGGCGAGATGCATTTTGTCAAACATGATTCCGAGTGAGGAGCGAAACGCGAGAGGACTAGAACCCCTCGCCGTGATGTGATGAAGTGTTTTGCTTGAGGACAACCTCTTTGACGAATAGCATAGAAGAAAATTTTGTAAGTTGTTGCTTTTGATTTTTTGAACAAATCGCTGTCGCTCATCGAATACGCTATCGCTTCCTTGAAAATAGTGATGACTTGCACGGATTGGCGATTGCGCAGCCGCTGATATGCCGTCGGACAAAGCCGCACATACTGCTAGTAGCACAAACAAGCAAAACCAGACGCACGCTGACGCAATTGCATGCATACCCCCGACCGCGCCCTCTCCTGACCAACATGATTATATCCACCATCTTCACGAGCAGCATATCCCTTCAAAGTACCGATTTTCAGTGAACATGACATCAGCGACCAGCACCCCACCTCGCTTCCCAGGAGTCTCTGGGACACATCAACATCAAGAACATCTTCAACAACGCCCTTCATCCACTACAACTACTTCCCATTCGTCCCAAGAACCCCTCTCGCTAGCATTAGATGTATCGAGTTCCAGTGCATGCTGGCAGCTGCTACTGCGACGCTTCTGGCTGTCTTTTCTAGACACTTTTTTGCTTGACGACGCCTTCCATGGTCTCCGCAGTCTCGCAAAGCAAGACGCGGCGTTTTTCGGAGTGTGGATACACTTTGTGAGGACTCTTTTGTCCTACATTTATGGACGCGACGACTATCCTCCGAAGAGGATTTTACCAGAAGAGGAGGAGGCCGACGTGCTCGATGAGGATGTGGTGGACGTTGTGCTAGATGATCGACATCAGGAGCGTGGTTCTGGTTCGTCTCACGACCTACAGCAATCGCAGGGCCGCAATGGAACAATACGGAAGCCCCTTTCGACTACACCAGGCAGTACCGATAATTCCACGCAACAAGAAGGTTCTCCTCGCCAGAAAGCAGCCTCGTTTCTTGCTCCGACACCGCCAGAGATACCATGGGCGCATTTTCAGCGCCTCGTACCTGCAAGTGTGGAGGCAGATGCGGGTGTTGATGTTCGTGCCGTCGTGAATCAGGCAAATAATTATAGAGTAACCTCCGGTACAACTTCAACTAAAGAGAGCGGAGGAGATCCTCCAGTGTCAAGTTCAACTTCGAGAGGATCAACTGCTGCTTCATCTTCTAGAACGCTTGGCTCGTCGGAAGAAGGCGTAACACAAGCGTTCTGTTCCGAACTCCTAGTCTACTTGCGATCGATTTTTACGCCAGTTCTTGTGGCCGCTCCTCCGTCATCCTCCTCTACAACGACCTCTTTTTCCCTCGACCCCTTGGTAAACGTCCTGCTTTCCTTTGCCGTTTTCCCTGCTTTCGCCCACTACTTGTTGCATTGCGTGATTGCCAAGAAAACGAGGTTCCTAGACCATGCTGATGGGTTATTGCGTGGGGCTCAACAGATCATAGCGGACGTTTATCGTGGGAAAGAACCGGAGGAACACTTCTCTACGACCAACCTGGGCTCCGGAGATATGGCTATATTTCTATTCAGTCCTGTTGTAGATCGATCAATCGAAGTAACTTGTTTTGAGTGTACCACTCATTTTAATGGTCACTTCAGCAACTGTTTTGTCTTGCTGAAGGTAGAGAGTGACCTTTTGAGACATGATGATGATGATGATGATGCTGATGATGATGATGAGAAGTTGTAGGTCTCACTTGATGTCAATAAAGATCTCGATCTTCATCTTCGTTTTTTATGGGCTTTAATGGTTCCTGCAACACAACGAGCTCGGCTAGCAAAGAATGGACAGCACAAGGAATTTTTTTCCTCATTATGGAAGCAGTGTTTCACTTCCTTACGCGACTATCCTTGATGCGGAGAATGGATTTGCAGGTACTTTTTTACCATTTCGATGAGAGGTGAAATGGTCTGGTCATGAATCATCTTTTTGTTTTTTTTGAAAAAAGAATGTCGTGCATTGTTGTGCTTTCCATGATAGGCTTTCAATACCCTCTCCCACCAAACTACACGAGGTCGGCACACAGCCACAGAATCAAGGAGCAGCCGTCAGGAGCACCAGCAGCGGCGCATCGAGCGACGAGGAGACAGTGAAAACGGAACAGCTTCGCGCCCAAGCCTTTGATGATATGCTCGCACTTGCAGCGGAGATGCACAAATGCAAAGAACAGAACATCGCATCGACTGCTTCTAATCCCTCAATATCATCGCCTACCCCTTCATCGTCCCTCCCAACAACAGCCTCCACCTTCTACCTAAGCACCATCCTACCCCGGTTCCGATGTTACCTGCAAAACGACACTGCAATTGACCAAGTCTTGAAGGCAGTTCGAGACACGTTTCCGACAGGGAATTTTCCACCCCCTGAGGCCTTGCACCAGGATGGTGAGATCGATTTTGACCTTTCACCACAGAAAAATGCTGTTGGGACGAGGAGTGGGTCGTTATGGGATTGGTGATGGAAAAATGCATCACGTGACTGTCGATAGAATACTTCTACAACTTCTTGTGGGCTGAGGACTACAACAAGAACTAGGATTGTTAGTGTCCTCACAATCTCATTTACGAAATGGTATTCCCACCTTTTTTTCTAATGTCCCTAACAGTGGTACCACCATCCCGAAGCAGGTCTCGAGACCGCTACGTCTTCGCCCCCGCCGTCGCCTCCTCCAAAGACCTGCCGCCTTCGGTCCAGCAGCAGCGGCTTCAGGACTTCATTCGCATTGTTCGGAGGTTTTTAGAGGCTTTGTTCTTCGAACTCCCCAAATTGCGGGATCAACATCTTCATCTTCATCTACCAAAAAACAACGTTGCAAATGCTGTAGTTGACGAGCCGATGAAGCCTGCAAGTAGAAGAAGCGCTTCCTTCCATCTCCGGAAAAGTAGGATGCAATCACCAACGGATGCTAGAGGTGGACTTCTACTTCTTGGAGCTTCTTCAGCATCCTCGCTTGAATCTTCTTCAAGTGCACTAGTCCGGAATGCTCGATTCTCCCAAGCTTTGTTCCCGTTGTACGAGGAGATCGCGGCGTTGGTCGATGCGAATCTTACTTCTGTTATGATGTGTGAACCTAAGTAGTTGAAGTTGTACGAGAACGAGTACTTCTGTGTCGTCCTCCGTAAAAAACCTTCAAGAACTACGAAGATGATTGTTGGTTGGCTTATATTTTCTCTAACTCAAGCGGCCTGTGGACAGTAGCTGGGTGGAACGTCAATGTATACAAAACGGATGACATGACAAAAAACAAAAAGCCAATCACAGAATTGAAAGCAGGAGATCGTTTACGCTTCTTGAAATGGTCCTCCAACGTCGAAGGGTTCATGAACGATGTCGATTTAATCAGACACTTGAGAACGAATCCCAAGTGGGGAAATACTAGTACAAGCGGTTTTTCGCCAGTCAGGAGTAGGATGAAGAAGACTTCTGGGAGTAGTCGTGTTGGAGGTGAGGATGATCGTGATGTTGACCGGATGAGTGTGGCCAGTACTAGTTCAACAAGGACAGGGACTACAGAAGTATCCGGCAACGGCAGTATAGGCCTTGTATCCGCTTCTTCGACGCCTTCTGACGTACAGCTATCCTCATACACAGGAGCAGGCTCCTCCATACGACCAGCTACTAGCACGAAAATTCCGACCGGAGCGACTAATGATCCTAGTCTCTTTTCTTCTCCTGCGGCAACCTGTCCATCGCCATCGGTCGTTCCTGAAGATGTTGCCGGAAAAAGTGACGCTTTTCCTCCACCACCACCGCCTCCACTGCCTCCACCTGGTGGATCACCGTTTATAGCATCGTCATCTTCGTTATCGTCCGCACCCGCACAACTAGCAGTGCTAGAACAGAGGAGAGAACAGCTGCTGGGAATGCTCCAGTGCTTGCCTTTTGCCAGGATCGTTTCGGTCGACCAAGGTGTGGTTGGTTGGATACGAGTTGCAGAATTCGTGTCCTCGATAGATGGAGCCAGCGCTTTCCAGAGAAACACTGACAAGATCCGTTTGCAGTTGCAGGTTAGGGACGAGCACTTGTTCGAACACCATAATCCTGGATTGCTCAGCAACAACAGCAATTTTGTTGGAGGTGGTTCAGCTGAGCAGGGAACTTCTAGCTCTACCGCAGGAGCGTCAGATCTTCAACAAAGTAGTGGGATTGGAAGCAGTACTAGGGACGATTCGAATTGTTCCACAACAGGCACTCCTGTGACATCATCAAGCAGTGGTAACAAGAAGCTACCCAGCAGCACCAGCACAGGTATGAACGAACAGAGTAAACCCGCGAGTGGTTCAGGCGTTTGCTAGATAGTATGTGACTTTCTTGATTTAGAAGTAATTTCAAGCAAATTTAGAATGAATAATTAAAACTAGAATACCATATACAGCATCCTAAATTCTTCTATATTGATTCCTATAATTTCCAATTCTGATTCTAAAGTTTGTAGTTTTTGATTTTATAGTTTTACTTACCCCCATCCCGATATCTACTACCCCCTCTCACATCATACGGAATTCGGATCGATTATTGCGAATGCGGATTATGGGAGTTTATGCGGTAAAGCATCTGATGAAGATTGATATCGAAAGGTACGCCTCGAGATTCGAGGAAAATCAAGAACGCGAAAATCCACACGTACTACATACAACTATTAGATTTTCGAATAAGTCGCAGAACTGTGATGAGACTGCTGAATAAGTCGGGAGGTATCGACTCGAAGTCTAATCGATTCTATTCCTGGAGTGATGTTTGAGGACCGTTATGGTTTTTTTCTTCGCTCGAAAATCGTAGTCGTACAACGTAAGCAATCGCGATCGCAGAAACATGCTGTAACATTATCGAGTCGGTTGTAGTACAGTTTGTTACAATCTATTAGAGATGAAAGGTTGATATCACTTTTTTGCACTGATGGGATGTCTCGTCGGATGTTTCAAGGTCAGCCTCATCTTCGTTTTTTCTATTTCTAATACTAATAGTTTTTTTTATTGTACCTGCATGGTAGATCTCTACGAAGAAACCTATGTGAGGAATGATAATTACTACGTTTACACCATGAGAATCAAAATCTTCTCCTCAACAGCGTAATCATATACTACCGGCTCCGGCCCCGGCGATTTTGATCTACGAGCGCGATTTTGATTTCGAGACTGAGGCCGATCGTCCGCATTTTCAAGGATGAACGCCGAAGATATCGAACTATTAGTTGGACCAGGAGGCGTGGTCTCTGTCAAGCAGGTTCACACAATTCTGGAAAGGGCGACTTTCGAGTTTTCTTCCTGTCAACGTTCTGGCGATGATCTTAAGCGCGGCACCCGCAATGGACTCATGGAAGTACAATCAATTTCAATTCTTACTGTTTTTTGGATTCATACTACATCTACAATAAATTTCAGCATAACTATTAGAGTTCGGATTTCGTTCTAAAAGATTTCCAAGCAATTTGCTTCTTCTTCCATCGCTTGATGCTGTGTTCTTTACATCTATTCTCCTGGGCCTTTTAGATTATTGATTATTTTAGTTTTTCATCCTCTATTAATAATTAACTTCTATAAAAATTTTTCAGATCGTTCCACACGAGGCGAATATGCGTGCGCGTTTTCGGGTTTTTAAAACGAAGCTTGCCCAGAATAATCGTTATACTCTGTTGGCAAAGTTCTGTGTCCGAGAACTTCGACTACGATACGAGATGCTGGACGAGGGTGATGTAGATGGGTTTGATTCGCGTGTTGCGCAGGCGATAACTGCAACGCAGGAAGAAGAGGAGCAGCATCAGCAATCTCTGGATGTAGTAAACGACGAACATCTTGACGGAGATGGAGACGCGAGAATCCCGCAGTCACGACGTACTTGCGGAAAGCGAAAACGTTTGACGAAGTTGTCCACTGTTTCCATTCCTGAAGCGGCTAAGCAGAATAAGATGTCTGCTGGGGAGTACGCTTTGTGGGTTGCGGGTGGTGCGAAAAGTGGAACTGCTACCGCTAAAGGGATGCTACTTTCACGTGCGGCAGGGGATGTTGTTGAAGACTTGGGGAATGCAGGGGAGAAGCGTGTCAAGATTGAAGAGGTTGATGGAAGGAAGTACTTGAGTCCGAACGTTGCTGGCGCTTTACTCAATGAAGATGACGAAAAGGAGGCACTAATAGCGGAGGCCTTTAATACGGCGTGTCTTGTTGGCGGATGCCAGGGCGATGATTCTGACGAGAATGAAGAAGAAGATTACGCCATGCGGGTCAAGTCCGCGTACAACCACAAGGCAGCTCGTCGGGTTTGGGTAACGAGAGCAGAGAGGACCTACGCCCGCATCGTGCGGCTGTGCAGACATGTTGGTAATAGGTTGTGGGCGGACCGCCGGTCTTACAGGCAACATGCGGATGAGGTAGCACAAAATGCAGACGAGGCCGAAGCTTGGGGCAGCTTCATCGATGACGTTATGGCGGGAGTGGGATCCGGCGAACAGATGGAAGGTAAAGAACTAGACCGAGGCGCAGATGATAAACGCAAAAATAAAGAAGCTGCTCTTCCTCCTGCAACATCCACATCGACTTCTACGCCCGTAGCTGGAGCAACAACTAATAGTTTAGGACTGGGCGGACTTCCTCAGCTTCGCGAGCGTGGAAATCTAGATGAGCATGCACAGGCGCACCAAGAGTATCTACAGTTGTTACCGGTGGGCATCCGGAAGGACCCTGGGCAAGCATTCAACAGACTTCCAACTCTAGCCACAAGGACGACGTCTGATGCTACTTCCGACGAAGCGCGAAAGATCTTGAACACTGAATTTTTACAGTGTCGGGCACTTGATCCTTTGGCCAGAAGAAAACTAAAAGCGCAGGAGAAGGAGATGGAAGTGAAGGATTTACTTGCTGAACCAGACGACGACGATTATGAGCTTTTACGCGAGGAGAAGCGAACTCATGAAGTCAAAGGGTGCCGAGGCCTTCGAAATCGTCTCTGCTATAACTACACAGTGGCAACACCATGCGAGTGCTCCGGTGGGCACATGAATATGCTGCAGCATGTGTACAAGCAGGCAGAGGACTGCTCCGTACCTTTACCCGGAGTTGGAGCATCAGAAATTGGCGCGCAGCCGTTTAAGCTGCTGCACGTTTGGGGATCTGATTCTGGTTCTGATGCCACTGCCGCAGCCTCGATGTTAGAGGCGTACGAGACAGCAGTGCACCTCGCGAGACAAGACGGCGAAGACGATGGCCACATCTACGAGACCGAGTTCTACACCGAGTGGGTCGCCTGCAAAATGCATTTTTTGCATTTGGTCATCCTCTTCTCGCTTCAGCTTTTAGGACGTTTTTGCGACCTGTCTTTCATGTCCACAATCGTCGCGTGGAGAATGACGATCGACTTCTACATGAAGGAACTTCTTTCCGCGGGAGCTGTAAAGGCGCTGGAGAAGTGGGTCAAAACGCGCTGGGGATCAGCAGGGAAATCCCTGGAGAAGCTGTGGCTACAGAAGCAGAAACTTCTCGAGAAGTTCGAAGCCCTTCAAAGCGACGCCACTTTTAATTATGGTTGGCGTAATTTTATTTCTAATTCTAATTTTAATTTATACTTGAGCATGAGTTTGTATTTGAGCATGAACTTTTAGTGCTGGTTCGTTGTATACGAATATACAAGACGCTTATACTAATATATTTATATTAGAGATAGAGAGTCTTTCCGAATAAGGATAACTTATGACCTTATCGAGAGTCTTTACTTTTACTTTTTTATTTGCTTTAGCTAATAGTTTTAGGTTCCTCCATCGGCGTCGCCATCTTTTCTCTATTATTATATAGTTGTGATGTTTTATAAAACTTTTACTTCTGGGTCGTAACTCGTAGTTAAGAGTTGCCATATACTTGCAGTGTCGTCATCTATTAGTTAAGAGTAAGAATCTAGTATCGGTAGGGCCCTGATTTATATCTGTATCCACATCTTGACACAATCTATTAGATTTGCACTTTGACGCGCTCCCTATAGAATTTTTTTATATCTCTCTCACTCCTCAGGCCCTATTATTTTCAAGGAAGTCTACGAGATTTCTAACGTTCGCCAGCAAAACGAGGCAGGGCCTATTTCAAGAAGGCAGCAGCATCTCTGCCAGAGCTTGGGTCGAACTTTTGGGAAGTTCTTGAGGTTGCAGTTCTAGTCGTGCGACCGCTACAGCACCACGTGCTTTCTCTACAGTCGTTTATGCTGCGACTCCGGACAAACTTTGGGCTTGCGATGTGCACACGACTACGCATGGCGAACCTGTTCTATGACTTGGCCCGCTTCCTCAGACTATTAGGCACGCCAGGTGCTAGGGTGGCTATGCTCTGTGCAGCTGTTGGCGTTTCTTGGAAAATGTATATACGGGAGTCGCAGCAACGTCGTGACGCTTGGAAACTAATAGATCTGTTCGCAAAGGACGACAAGGCGCGAGCAGCAGCAGCCCGCTTCATTTTGAGCTACAGCGGTCCATCCAGATTCATCAAGATGATAAAGCGGGACTTCCCTCGAGAGTTGGCAGGACTGTGTCGCGCTGAAAATCCTGAGCACCGCATCTCTCCGAGGCTCTTCGCCGAAGTGGGGCCTTTCGTGTTTTCGCTCGGTCCTTCAGCGCAGAGGGTTGAGAGTTTGCACTCAACCTTCAAAGCTATTAGGAAAGAAGCTCCTGCCATCGCCTTGCCGTTGTTGTTCGATCGGATGATTATTAGGAGGAACCGATCGCTGCGCCCTAGAGAGTTCGGACTGCTGTACCAGATCAAGGATAAGCGCTTCAAGCATCGTCTTCCTGCTTCTCTTGGGGAAGGAGCCGTCCCGCGCCGCGCTTGCTTGTACATGGTTGCAGCACTAGCAGACCTTGAGCATCTTCGTCGGCTGAAAGGTGTTGAGAGGATCGGGCAGGATGCTCTGCGTGGACTTGATAAGCAGCCTGCGAGTGGAGCTATTAGTAGGTTGGGAGCGTTTTCTCTCAAGCATGCAGACCTGATAAGACTTCGATATGGTTGTGGTTACGAACATGGCAAAAAGCTTGGCGTCGATTCTGCTGGAGGGCCAGCGACTACTACTAGTACCACGAAAAGCAAGGGCAAGGGCCAAGCGAAATCAAAAGCCATGCCAAAGAAAGCAATGAAGCGGGCGGCAAAGTCAACTGCCAAGGCTAAGGCGAAGGAGCGTCTGCTGCCGGTGGAAGATGAATCAGAGGAAGCACTGGGATTGGCACAGGAACAAGAGGTGGAGGACGAGGAGCAGACGCAGGAGGATTTGCAAAAAAAACGTTATGGGCGTGAGTTCCGTTGATGATGATATCGAAGGGTAAACATGCAAATATCATAGATATTGAACCGCCACTACCTACTGGCTGTGCCGTACTGTGTACATTTTTCGACTTCAGTAAAATGAAAATCATTTATTTTATCTCATTCGTTATCTAAGATCTGTTTGCTTTTTTTGTATGAAAGTGCTTTTGTATCTCGGAGTTTTGATTATATAGATATATACACTTATTTATCGCTACTAATATTAGTTTATCTGTTTCTTTGCATTGCGATCTTGTGTCTGAGATCGTGTTTGATTCTGGTCATCTGTTGGTAACGTGTTCATGTGATTGGGGTACTGATAGTACTAGTAGGAGTAGGACCTCCCGGCGCTGGTAATCACAGCTATTAGATTGTTGTAAGCTACCTCCATCTCCGTCGTTCTTCCTCGTATAGTTATCATATTGCATCTGAAGCTATTAGTTCTACTACTACATCTACAAGTAGAAAATCAAAGCTACTATCTGTAGAACTACCTCAGATTTTCATTTTGGGTTTGGAAGTAGTTGCACTCCCCTACCCTTTCTTATCTTTCATTCTCGGCCTGCGCCAGCATCAGCAAAGGAGAAAGAGAAAAAGGAGCTCCGATTCGATGCGAGGAGCAGCGTCGAGTGGGATGAGCATTGGTGGTTTGTTTTTGACATCCGAAAAACTAATGCGGTTCTCTGTCGTGCTAACCAGTCGGGCACAACCCCGAACCTAGACGCCTTCGAGTTTCAGACTTTTGGCGAGGACCCCGGCTCCGGGCAGGACCATGTTTGGTTGTCGGAGCTATTAATGTTTCAGGAGTTTCGCAGTGCGTACAAAGCTGAGCAAGAAAAACGTCGGAAAAAATTGCTGGAGGAGCGACAGAAGCGTTTGCAGAGCGCCGCAGAAGCACAAGCAGCTCGCGCACGCCAAAATCAATCATCCAGTGCGGCCGCCAATCAAGACGCCATGGACGTGGATCCCTTTGATCTAGATGCGCTTGGACCTCCACTTGCTCACGCGGATGCAGAGGCAGATGTTGGAGCTGGAGGCACAGGCAGTGGGCTCCAGGACCAGGGAGGCGCAGCCTCTGCTCCTGATTCTGAGCCTGATATGTCCGATTGGTATGTAGAGCTTGAAGTTGCCAGACCAACGGACGCGCGATGCATTTGCAGTGGCGATGTCTTTGCACAGGCTCCCGACATTATTCGGAAAAAGGTGCTGATGGCGGACTTGCTGCCACCCATAGCGAAATCTAATAAACGGAAGCGGACAGCAGCAGAGAGGCTTCTGGCATCCAAGCGCGCTGCTGCAACCGAAAAGCAGAAGCGCGCAGTTTGGGAGACGAAGTGGTCTGCGATAAACGAAAACCTTGGCGCAACGCCGGAACTGCCTAACTCGCTTCCTATGAGGCCGGACGTCTATATTGTGCTGGTCCGTCCGTCTAGTAAGAAGAAGAACTTGCAGTGGCAGCTCAGGGTTCCGCTAATAGGAATCGATCAACAAGGACAAGGTCCTCATCCTCCTCAGGCGAAGGCCAAAGCAGCGAGGAAGGCTCCGAAAGTCTTCAACAGCTACAGCAAAGTTTGCGCGTCGACGAGGGCGTGCGATATCGAAAGAGCGCGGATCGGGGTGATACAAGAGGCCTGCTTCGAACTCGGAGCTCCATTTGTCGAGGCGGACGCATCGGAGAAAATCAAGGCTATGCAGCTGTGTTCTGATCTTGTCAAAATGTGGAGGCGGGAGCAGGGTATCAAAGATGACACTGATGGACAAACAGACCAAGTTAGCATGCGCGTCCCAGAGGATGGGCCACTATTCGACGGCGACACAGAAAGCGAGTGGACTGATGACCAAGATGGGGTGTCGGTAGTGGCGGACTCAGGATTCGAATCAGATCAAGGGCTAGATCCAGATGAGGTGGGGGATGTGGATGATTTATTTTTCTCTGACCAGGAGGATGATCTCCTGGCTGACGATTAAGGATAGAAGATACAGAGATAGAACTAGTAGCTGTGTTTCGCCTTTCGATTTGCACGTAGAGCTAATAGTCTATAGAGCGACTGTCTTTTTCATGGAAATACTATGCAGGTGCGTTTTCTAACTCTCCTCTAACACTAACAGTTAGTCTCCCCCTTCCATCGAGAATCATACACGAATACCTACTTTGATTTTGAACCTTACACGATCCATCACTAATAATACATAGGAATAGGACTAGGGACTACAGCTACTATTAGATCTGGGCCTACAGCTTTATCTTTATCAGAGCAAAGTGGGGCAGCGACCTCTTATTGCAATTATGGGCGTACTTACTTATACATGTGGATATGGAAACTTAATGGACTGAAGCTAATTCTAATTCTAATAGTTGCACTTGTAGATCTAGATGCAGTTGCTTCCTTGTGGTTGTGTTAGCGATAGCGTTGTTGGTAGTTTTTGACTTTGGCATCGCATTCAGATCGATGACGTTGATTACTATGGTTGTGCTTGTAGTGAAAGAAAAGTTAGTAATTGTCATTTCCCTTTCCGTGGAGTTTGCATATTGCTATTGCCTTGGAGATTGTCCTTGAACATGTCGCAGTCGTAACACTAATAGTTATAGTGGTGTTGAACTTTTCTCAGTCTTAATGTGAATAGTAGAAGCAAGTAGACGGTTTGCACTTTCTATTTCGAATTCGATCGCACACATATAGTTTGTTCTTGAGCTAGAAACGTTTTGCTGCATAGCAGCCTCGAGCTTGACCATGGACGTGGTTTCTCTTTGCCTCCTACGCCTAATCATTACCCTCTCGTATCTATAGACTTAGATAGTCACAACTGTTTCTATTTCTAATATCGCGACCGCTTGTGAGATTATCAGTATAAGTATTGTTATTCCAATTCCTAGTACCATAGCCAAGAGCTGCTATACCAGAATCGACATCGCCGTATGATCAAACAACGAGCCCGCCCGGCCTCTAAGTGCTTGAGCAGAGCTAGTAGTAAATGTAAAAGCATCCCTATGCATATGCTAACGCTTCCTACCCTTTCTGCTGATTCTGTCTATCTCTGTTTGTATTTCGTAATCGTAAGCGTAATTGTAGTCGTATCTTTCACATGTGACGCCTCTAGAGCTAGTTTTTATTTTCTGTGGTACCCCCTTGACCTTGAGACTCATCTTGCACTTGTGTTTGTACTCGTAGATGTAGACGTCCGTGTCATGATTTACGTACTTCCAAGAAAGTATAAGTGCATGCATATTCGAAAAGAATGAAGCACGTGCGCAAGTGGTGCTACTACTATTAGTAGTCTATAAAAGTAATTCAAACTATAAGTATAAGAAGAACTACTTCCCCTGTTTGTTTCCCTTTCTGTTAGCTCTCTGCTGGAAGTAGAGAGAAGGCGAGGCGCCTGTAGCAACTAAAGTCAAGCTTGAACTTATCGCGTCCTCCTGGTGAAAAGCAAAAGGCGCGAGTAATTTTGTTTGTGTTGTCTGAGTCTATAAAGGTATCTGATCAAGTTAAGTGTTTGCGAATGAGAATGTGCTTGCATGTGGCTGTGGGTCCCACTATGAGGCTGAAGATCAACGACCACGAACTCTACTCAAAATTTGAATTGCTGAACTTGTATCGATCCAAGAGTATCAATATCTTGAAGCGATTCCCTTTCCCTTGTTGAGCTGAATCTGACTGAGATGCATATGAATAAACTTGTGAAGATCTTGCTGCTGGTGCAGCTGCAGACCCAGATCCCCTTCTTCAAAATAAGAATGAGATGCACTGAATCAAGCGTAGTGCTAAACTTGGAGTTGAGTAAATTCATTATCATTTTGATTGCGATCAACAAATACACAACGACAATCACAGCTGGCTTCTGCTCTAGTTGTGCCTACTTCTACATCTGCCACTGCTTCAGTAAGTGTAAGTAGAAGCTAAAAAAAGAGCTACAAGGCATTCCACACCATGCGAGTGCAGTTTAATCATAGAAGCTACACAGCTTTGGGAATGGGGTGGGACCTTGAGTTTGAAGCTGTAGAGCTAGAACGTTAGCGTGAGTGCATTTCTTCAATTCTTGGACGTAGTTGTAGATGGGAAGCAATGTGGCCACAAGAATCCTGTAGGGCCGATTCAGTTATGAATTCTCACCAGCACGTCGGATCTCTTGTTGCTTCACTCAGTTTTAGAGCCATACCGACCGAAGCTCGAGAGAGATGAGAGGACGAATCGGTCTAGTTTTTTTGCTTTGTTCGGTTGTGTTCTATTGGCAGGGACCTTTGTCCCACATCGTTTTTTTTTCTCTTGTTGTTTTTTGGTGCTTCTGTGATCAGATTCCCCCACTGGCAGCAGTTTGGGCAAGTCGGGTGGGTGGGTGGTGTTACTTGCCCAAACTGCTACCGCGTTGCCCTCTTGCGAGTCGGTTGGTTTGAGTGATGCAGCCCAGCGCGCTGCGAGTTTAGAGAGTAAAAAGAGAGACGAGGCGACACGCGCCGACACACACACGCCCACAGCCTCACGGACCTCCGGAAGTGACTCCCCGCATCTATTAGATGCGGGGAACGCTTCCGGAACGGCGGTGACGCTTCCGGAAGCGCCGTCGGCGTCTAATAGTTTCGAACTATTAGGCGACGGCGCTTCCGGAGGCGTCACGGCCGTTCCGGAAGCATTCAGCGCAGCTAATAGGTGGGGGACGGCCGCGGAGGGCTCGGGAATCTGGTCAGGGTTGTGCTTCCTTTTTTCATGTGTTTGGCTGTTGTTGTTGTGTTTTCCTGCTTGTTCTTTTGGGCCTCTTTGTGGTGTTTTCTTTATCGTGGTGCCTAGGCTCAGCCCTAGGAGGGAGCTGGAAGGAGTTCTGATCTCTGGTGCATGGGGGTGAAAGTCTTACGGGGGTGAGTGTTGGGCTTTGAGTGTGTTCCCAACGGGGCGGGGGTGTTCTAGTGTCGGTTGTAGGGAGGTTGATTTGGGTAGTGCTGATCGTTCCCGGGTGGAACGTCGTTTGTTTTTTGATTTTGCGCAAGTTGTTGGTCCTTTGTGTTTGTATTTGTTTCCTGTCAGTGATTCAGAGCGAGAGAGTGGCCAAGGTGTTCGCGAAAGCTTCGGTCGGTATCAGTTTGCTCTATTTTATGCCATTGGTCATCTGGAACTGAGTGCTCGCCCGTCCTCGTGTGCTGGTGGGTTTTGTTCTGATTCTGATCCTGATGATGGAGACTTGACGGCGCCGAAACCGATGTTGTCGTCGCATTTTCTCGGATGAGGATGAGGTGCTGACTGCTCGACTGATTTCGAATTCGTATTCGATGCATGTGTCTGATCGCTCGTTGTGTAATGGTCACCCAGTCGAAGTCCTACTGCTCCATCTACTTCTACTATGAGATTGAGAATGAGAACGAAGCCCAGGATGAGTACGCGTGCGCAAGATTCTGCATCATGAATGCGTCTGCTTCAGCAAGGTTTTTTTTCGGGCTGAGGAAGTGAAAGAGAAGAGTCAAAGCTTCAGCTTCAAAATCAATGAAAGACGACGAGTGTGCTTTTTCTGGATCTGGTCCTCGAGAAATAATCGTGACAGCACCATCGATGCCTGAACCTGAATGAGAATGAGGAAGTGCACACAGTCACAAAGTTGCTGAGATGTTGAAAGCTTGTTTTTTTGGTATTGCAGTTGCTTGTAGCAGGTGTGATCACGATCTACTTCAGCTTCGTTTTTTTTTGTCCACCGAGAATTCAGATGATCGCGATCGTGTCATGTCTCGACTCTTTCGCTTTTTTTCGAACTATTAGTTTGCGACTGCGCTCGAGTCACCTTATGAATCGATAGTCTCTACTTTCACTCTCCTCATTTATCAGTTACTCTCTCTCTGTTTCACTTTCAGTTACAGCTACATGCTACAAGCATTCCTTTGAGTTTCTGTTTCAAGCTCAACTTCCACCCCCCATCCATCAACTACAGCGAATTGTCAAGCTGATTCTCATTTCCTACTTCTCTCCCACTTCCAACAAATCTTAGCGAAAAAGAGAGAGCGTTATCTCCCACATTGTGAGAGATCAGCATCAACTTCAACAAACCTAAACCTCGAAAGTCTCTGACTTACTTCTACTTCTACTTGTATCTCAATTTCTGAAATCAAAATCGAATTGGTATCGTATTCAGACTCAAGCTATTCGCTACTAGTACTACTTTTTAGAGTGTACTTAATACTTGTAGTTCTTCTCCGTCACTTGAATTGATCAACGACCACAAGCAAACTAAATAGATCTAGACCTAGTCCTACTTCTATCACGATCATCAAGATGATGCCTTTTGGAGGACAAGGCGCGTCCAGCTTTCTGCGCGCAGCCGCGAACAGGACCAGCAATGTTGTTCATTCTGGGGCGGAAGTGTGGCGTCGTCGCCGCGAACGTGTCACGAATGACAGCCAGTTCATCAACGAATTTGAAGGAGATTATGGCCCACACTTCGACTAGATCTAGTTCTTGTTCTAGACGTAGACATATAACTATAACACCGCTTGTGGCTAGTTCTATGCGCCACTTATTTCACTTGTCGCTGTCTCGCAATCGCATTCACATTCACACTCACTTGCTGCAGAGATTGGAGTAGAAGTAGAAGTAGGGGCTGTAGGTCGAGGCGTAGGCATAAGCGCAACTTATACGGAAGTAGGAGGGGCTTGGTTAAAGATGAGGGGCCAGCTGTGCCTGGGCTCTTATTCCTATTTTTTTCTAATCTTGATACGCGAAGGGATCTGTTCGCTTCATGACGCCCGATGACGTTGCCCGTTTCAAGACCCAGAACTGGAAGGTGAATGAACCCCGCGACGAGTCTCATATTGAGCATTTCATCCCTGTGTGCGAATGTTATGGCTTTCGAATGTAGATGCTTTATATTTATTTGGATTTGGGTACTACGGCTAGATCTAGAAGTAGGAGTAGAACCAGGCATACTGGCAATGCTCACAGTCGTAGTCTTATGAGCAGCCTTATCGTCCATATCCAAATCAGTGACGGTTTTCCTTTTCTTCTAACCTAACACGATGAGTCCGGATTTGGCCAAGCAATATATTCAAGATGGGACTTTCAAGAAGGAAGACCGTACGCACTACGTCCGAACAGCCAAAGGTACTAAACTATTGTGAATTTTCTGGTGTGTTCTTCTTCCATTTACAGCTACATCTACATCTACTTCCATAGCTTCTATTTCGCGTAGAGCCTTGCTCCTATCCCGCAACTAGAACGAATCACACTGCCATTCCCATAAACGTAATCAACTACACACTCAGTTTTTGTTGCCGCGGAGGACGGGGAGGAACTGGAGCTCGTCGCGTTAAGGAAATAGAGTAGCGTCTGTATCGTTGTCCTTGTCTGATTCTCTGACTGTGAACTCGATTAATATTAAAAGTAGACTCTTAAGTTGCAGTTGGACTTGGAGAGCTACTCGTAGAGTCATCAACTCTATCACTATCTCTATCTCTAATAAATGGGGGACATCGTGGGATGGCTCTCGCTTTCAAGTACCACGAAAAGGGCGCTGAGTGGGTTGGGGAGCTTCTATTGAAGATGAAGACTACTTATATATACTTTTTTACAGCTAAGTAAAACTAATAGTTGTGATTGTTTCTGGTCTTTGCTATAGATCCTCCTCATCGACCAACTTACTCAAGTCTCGACCAACCTCAAAACTCGTAAAGAATCTACTTGCTTTTCATTTTCTACACACAGATCCTGATTTTAAGCCAGCGCGTCATGGAGGACGAAAATCGGGAAGCCCTTGTCCACTACCGTTAAGGCTTATAACTATTAGGCTAAGGCCTAGTCCTAGTGCTAGCATTATTAGAAGTCGAGGTGATGCCGATGGCAATGCTTGTGCTCCATTTTCCGAACTACTTTATGTATCAGGATAGGAGATGATGGAAGTAGAAGCTGAGATAGAAATAGGCATGGACATGCCCCATAGAATGAATCTTATCTGAAGCCTTCCCCTTCCCTGTTCTACTTCTAATTCTTTGATTGCGATAACGATTCCGTGGACGGCTTGGCGCCGCAGATTCCTGACATCTTGGACGCGCTCCCTGGTCTTATGCAGAACTATCTTCAAAACCCGGATGGTTGTGGAAACGATTACGACTACGTCGTCAAAGTATTTTTTCTTTGGAAAGTTGTGGTAGTTGCTGGTGTTAATGCACGGCCAAAGTTCTTGAAATTAAAAACTATTATTTACACTGTTTGCTCTACTCGTTTCTACTATTAGTCCAAAACCAAAAAAATAAAACTAAAAGTAAAACGAAAACTGCGCATCTCATTCTCAGTGTCAATCTCTTTCAGAATAAGTACCCTGGATTGGGTAAGTCGCGATATGTTTGGCTAAAAGAAACGGCTATGACGAAGGGTTGGTTTGCGAAAGGATCCCTGTCCAGAGTCAAGGCGCGCCGTTTTGGATCGGGAGTTATGGATCTGGTTCGAGACTTATACACTTAGATTTATAGATGTGCACTGGAGTACTACTTTTGCCTAATAGGATTAGAAATTAAAGCGAGAAACTGAAAAAAGAACATTTTCTGAACAAGAGGAAACACTTTTCAAGTTCGACTTCCATCATTTTTGTGTCTAATAGAAGCGAGGTGAGCTCCGTCATGAGGCAGCAGTGCGATTCTTTTAAATGTGCACCGGATGGACGCACAGACGAAGCGCTTGCTGTCATCTTGACGCTCAAAGGCACAAAGGGGATTTCTATCAATGGTTCGAGAGGCGACGGGGTCAAGTGCATGGAGCTCTACTTCGCCAACGCAACGCATATCAAACCGGGAGAATCCGTCGCGACCATTGTGCTGCCAGAGTTCGACAAGGTGATGGACAAGATCGTGACCGTGTTGCAAGAACGCGAGAAGAAGCGTCTCAGTGAAAAGAAGACCTCACTGAAAACCGGAGAATCGACCGAGGGTCTAAAGGTATTTATTGTATTTTCAAGGGTCTCCATCTACAAACATACTAGTAGAGAGTTCCGCATCACCTGCTAGATATGTGTCTTCTGTGCCATCTAATAGTAATAGCTCGGCTATTTACAATTACAAAGGACTTCGACTTGCTTTTCTAATTCTATCTATCCTCTATCCCCCAACCACTCCAGACGGAGCCGAAGGATTATGGTCTGGTGTTGCCAGAGGGTGTTCCGGTTTTTACGCCCGGACTTGTGGTGTCGAAGGTGAAAGAGAACGCACAATCCGACGACAAGTATCTCATGCTTTGGCGCAGGGTTGAGGATTTTGCTGCAGATGCAAACTACGAGATCGCTGAAGGAATCTACCACGTATTTCTATATAGATATAGAGATCGTTCTTTTTTTATCTAATAGATTTCGACTCTCTGACTTCTGACTCAACTTCCCCTACCGTCTCGGCCTCGAGCTTCGTTTCATTTTCGAGACAGCCTTTTTTTATAACATGCGACTCATCATCCTACATGTGCACGATTTTGAATTTCTGCTAACTATTAGTTTTAATATACTCTTTCAACTTCTCTCACATTCAGTTTATGAAGGAGGGAGAAACGTTCGAGTTCACAGAGGAGATCCCAGCTGGTGCTATGGTCCGCCTTGTCACCCAGAGCAAGCATACTCCTCTGAGCAAGTCGGTTGGCCGTGTGCTGCAGGCTTGTGAGGCGCCGAAGGGGTGGCACACGGGGCTGCAGAGGGTCCTCGACAAGGCCACCATCAAGGTTCTGTGCGAAAAGACCCTTCGCCGACGCTTGGTGCACAAGCTCAACAAGGAGACCCTCTTGGCGATCAAAGCGGGAAACAAGAATAAGGATGATGAGAAGTCCACTACTACTACTACTACTACTACTACAACATCTACTGGTTGCAAAAAAGGAGGAAAGGGCAAAAAGAACAACAAGAAGGACACGGAGATCAACAAGACCGTGATCAAAGCAAGCGACAAGATCAAGAAGGCATCTAAGTCGACCGTGGTCGAGTCTGTCGTTGAGGAGCCTGTCGCTGCGGGGCCGAAGACTACTGCCAAGGGTGGGCGCGGGATGAAGAAGGCCTCTACTGCTAGCGCGGCTGGATCTGGTGCTGGAAACTCGTCTACCTCTGCGGCCAGCAGCAAGGACCACCCGATGCCCGATGCTCCTCTGGGAACCACGTCTGCGGAAGAGCAATCCATGAAGGTGGATGCCGATGCGCAGCCGGAGGAACAGGAAGGAGAAAAAATGTCTGATGGAAAAGGAAAAAAGATGATGAACAAGAAGTCCTCCATTACTGGGGCAAGCACCAACGCTGCGGCTCAGACCGACGTCATGAACGACGAAACCGTCTCGACGTTGCAGCTGCTCAATCAGCAGGCTAACGACTTCAAGGCAGAGGTCAAGGCCAACATGAAGTGGATGCTGGAGGAGGATAGTAGCAAGACCACTATGGCGACGATCATGAACCAAACGTTTTCGGGTGTGGCAGCCAATTGGGCGCCCCTTTTTAAAGAGGTGTACAGTATCCAGGAGGAAGCAGTTTTCAAGGTACTAAAATTAAAATTTATTTTGTTGCTATAGCAGTCGCCATTTGAATTCGAGCAGTAGCACTAATGTAATAGCGTCTATTTCTATGAACAAAATTTATTATAGATTATCTTTATCATCTAATACTAATAGTTTCTTTGTCTGTCGGTCATGGTATATAATCTTATTCATTCTCTATCAATGTCAAAGCCACAAATCAGTTTGCCACGGACACCCTGGCGGTGAACGAAGCGTCTCTGCCAACCAAGTTGATCAGCCCTGCCGGTTTGTTCCGCACTGTCAAGGACTGCACCGAGATCAAATATGGGGACATGGCGAATGGTGTTCTCCTGAGTGGCCGCGCCATTTATGGAAACTTCGTCTTTTAGTAGTGCTAGCAGCTAGCTAGTTCTAGTTCTTTCGATCGTGTTTTTATTTGTCTTCGAAATTAAAACGCATGTAATATCTATCACTTCACACAGTGGGAGTTGCTCTTTGGTGATGGTGATTTTGGTTTTAAGTTGGCTCTAATAGATGCGCAACGGCATCACTGAGAGCATCCAGCTGCGTTTCCGTGCGCAGCTGAAGCCCAGCACCATGGCGTCTATTATGGGACTGAAGACGAAAGGTGGAAAGAACAAAGCGAAAGGCCTGGCGGACGCTGAGATGCCCGGTTTGGATGGCAGCGAGGTGCTTACTTCTATTTGATATCGGTCCTATATCTTATCCTCAACTAATAGTTGGTGAGTCTACTCCTCCTCCTGAGCTAATATTGATAACTTGATCTCCTCTATTAGAGACTGAGAACGAAAACCATGACTCACGCCTGCAACTACAGGAAGCGGCAAAGCGTTTGTTTGAGGTGTACGAGGAGCCGTGGAAGATCATGTGCGTGGAGTGGAGCTTCAGCGTTCCCGACGAGGAAATTATGGAATCTAATAGGAATAGTAATAGAGGTCGTTTACAACTATTGTTTGTGCGTGTATCTTCTCGTTCTCTCATCTTGTTCCCATTAGTCGTCTCATCTTCTAATCATTAGAGCGAGTCCGGCCTTTCCATCGCGATCCCGATGCGCAAGAAGAAGTCGCCGCTGGAAGTGAAAGAAGAGGAAGAGGAAGAGGAGGCGCCGGTCCAGAGAAAGGTGAAGGGTGGCCTTTAAAGGAAGAGAAAAGCAAGGGGCTGGCTCTTTGTTTTCATGTTTATTAGCGGGAAAATGTTGAAGAGTTTTAGATATTCATCTATAACTATATCTATTTATATATAGTTGGAAATAGGGAATATGAATGAATACCAGACAAGTTGGAGGGGGCATACTGCGCAGTGCCATAACTAATCGTCGGGGAGATGTTCATGCTTATGGGATTAATATGAGAACACTATTTGAGTTTGATTTTGAAGTTGAGAGATCTTGGTATAACAGTCTTCGTCTCGCGATACTTCAGTGTACAGAATGATGCACAGCACGACTTTGAAGTTGTAAGGAGCACCACACACAGGGAGCGAGTTCTATAATCTATGAAAGTCGTGAGTTTCCATCAAGAAAATAGTTTTGCACTGCTGCCTCTGCAGCTACCTAATCAAGACATTTTTGGATCCGAGCTACACCTAATAGATATAGATCTAATTGTACAGTTGTTTTCTTTGCTAGGGAATTAAGTATTAAATGTTTCACCTTCATTGGGAGCGAGTCGACTCTATGGGGGTATCTGATTTTTGTCGAAAAGATAGAAAGTATTCTAGAGAATTGAAATTCAGGATTTCTATTGGTGATCATGGTCATGATGTTCAAGCTCATAGTCATGATGTGCCCGTCTATTTGGGATTCAAATATATCATACGAAACGAATAAGTTACTTGGTCGCTAGTACCACTACCAGTGAGGATAGAATTTTTGAATTTGATGGCTATTTGTTTCTCATCTAATAGTTTTGATTATCAGTCTTGATATTGTATATCTCCAGCCTCTGGCGAAGTACTTGTACTTCGGAACCGGAAGCATGGACACCTGTTGTTTGGGAAAAAGGAAAGACCAACACACTACCTAACTAAGAAGAATTGAAGTAAGAAAGTAATAGTAAAGTTAAATTTTGAATTGAAAGTTATATTTTGAGTAATTATGAGTAAGATTTTTGAATAAAAGAAGTACACGGACATGATGGGTAACGCATAATGAGTGTTGTTAATTAAACAGAAGGAAGTTGAAAAACAAGCACAAGGATAGAGATTTAGAACTAATATTTTAAGTTATCTACAACTACTTAGAGGCGTTTCTACTAATAGAAATAAAGTAGTATGCTGATGCTTCTGATTCTCTCGATGTAGCAAGAGACCAGTGGCACGATATCAAAGAACCAAAACAAACTCGATGGTGGAGCACGTTACTACAACTATTATTATAGAAATAGAAGGAGAACCAGAAACATTTTCACAGCGTTTCTAGGTAATTTTCCTCCGCAACCACATCGCGATCACGTGTTGTCAATCATATAGATTCACAAACACAATAAGAAAGCACTTCCATGGAGTTTCTAATTCTAGATTTAAAGACTAGGAAAGTAGAAATATTATACTCATTCTGTTTTTGCTCTGGTCTCGTTCAAAGCAGAGGCTCGCCTTTGCCTTTGGATGGACGCTGCAGGGCTCTCTGTGAAGAAGAGCTATCGTTTGAGTTTTAGAGTTGCAGTACGACTAAAGGCACAAGCTGTCTCTTAGTCTAGTAAAGAAATCTTCGCCTCGTTCTTGATCTTGTAACTGTTATTGCACTATGAAGGCCAACAAGCTCCTGACGAGTCTCGCTCTTGCCGCACTCCACTCCTACCAGTGCTACTCCTACCACAGAGACTGACACTCAGCGATGGAAGCATAACAGTCAACAAGACAGCCTTCCCTGTAGGACCATGCAGAACTTACACTATGATTAGCTATACGCAACAGCAAAGTAGTTTGCTCGTCGACGTGATAGGCATTAGAAGCGCCATCATCTTATTCTTAAGCACTATGCAAGTCTAATGCTGGCAACAATAACAAGAAGATGAAGAAGAGCAAGAGCTACACCCTCAAGGTTAAGGCGATCCGCAGCCGTGACAAAGAAAAATAGAGCGTGATATCTTCAGACTGACCGAGGTGCCGCCTCCTTGTCTAACTCTCAGCAATAGAAACGAGATAGAGTTTTCGCTTGTATTTCCAATGCTGCTAATTCTTGTCTCGCACTAGCACTCACACTCACTCTCACACCACAATCGCGCCGAGGGTGGTGCTGCACTCTCTCCTACATGAGAAACAACACTGATCGAAAATTTGATGAGCCCAACGAACTGCTTCATGGCGTCGACAATTTGTGTAAATAAGAACTCAAACAACCATAGTCGACGCCTCGAGGTCTGCGAGCAGTTTCATGACCATGCGTGTCTTAGTACTTGGCGATGGCGTTGCTCTCGAACCTGATCAAATCGCTCATGCAGAATGGAAATCCATCGTTCATGCAGAATTGAAATCCATCGTTCGTGCAGAATTGAAATCCTTCATGATCAGCCAGAATGGAAATCCATCGGGTCCAAATCTATAGATCTAGTTTCCAGTTCTAAAACTAAAGGCCTAGATCTACAAAACTAAAATCGGTCATCTCTTAAACTAAAACCTTTCAATTCTTTCCCCAAAAACCCCACTTTTGTAAACTAAAGCTTAATGAGTACATCTATCAGAAATCAACGCCCCGAACCACTCGCGGGGGTCTTTGTTCCTTCAGAAGCACAGGTTCCTCCACCACTTCTTCCACTGGAGGGCATATCGGAGGCCTTTCAGCCCCTTTACGTAGAGCTAAGATCTTCATGGAGGAGTCTACGCTTCTACGCATAGTCCGAACCTTTCTGGAAGACATCGTCTTGGACGATATCAAGGGCGAAGCGGAGGGCATATCCTACGAGCTGTCGGAGCTCACGTTTCCATCCTTGAACACCACGCGATGTTTTTGTCATTTAAAGAAAGCTGCTCGTGCGGCTGATGGATCAGTAGTGCTGGGCAGTGGGCAAGGACAAGCTGTTAGTACAAATGAAGATGAGGCACTGGTGAGAAGAACGAGAAGTAACAACATGTCTTCAGGTGGGAGCGCATCGTCGTCTGTCGGAGCGAATCAACAGGCAGACAACAACAGGAATTTCTACCGGACTACCACTTCATCTAGTACCTCTTCCACTACAACAGGTGGAACAGCATCTTCTTCTTCTTCGTCTTCTGCTAACGAGGGATCTGCTGGAGTTGCTTCAGGAGGTTCTTCACTAGTACCCTTGAAAATAATTGCAGCAGACGGAGACGGAGTACAACCCAAGATGAATGCCAGTGGTCTCTCCTCTCCTGCAGAGGAGCATGTCGAGTATTTCTCGATTACAGTTAAGAATTTGGGCCTCGTCCTGCACCACAAGTGGAAATGCAGTGGCACGATGATACGGCTCGAGGGGGAGAACATCGTGGATGTCAAAGATAGTCGAGCGGAGTTCGTGTTTGCGGTAACTGTTCGAGAAGATGGCAGCTGCAAGTGCAAACAGGATCCGCCACTCCCTCCAGCACCTGATCCTCCAACAACACCTCCATCAAGAACAATAAAGAACAACACTCTAGAAGTCCGCATTGTTTCAGCTAAGGTTGAGCTGGGAGAGTTGGAATTGGCCATTGCCAACCATGACGAGGCCCAGAGTGTTGGAACGCTTCAGCGAGCATGGACTTCCTTGCTTTTTGGCACATTACGCCGGGTGTTGCAGCGGGCTTTGCAGGGTCCGATGATGAAAGAGAAGCTGGAGACGCTGTTGAGCAACTTGCTGCAGGAAAAAGTTAAGATTTACTGTTCATGTTCTTGTGATGAAGATCAAGGCTCCTGAGCTTTTTACAACTTGTACTAGTGTAAAGATAACTATTGTCCACCACGCATGTGGAAGATGGTCTGGATGATCATTCAATCTTAAGCATAGTCGACATGTCAGTGTGCTCTAATCCTTCCCTGAAACCATTGGCAAACGCAGAATTGTTGCAAAATTTGTTACCCGCGGATCTCGCAGCACAGTTCCTGCATTGGTTGCATTCTAGTCTCCCGGTAGGGGGTGTGCAACTCTAGTGAATAAGACTTTGGTACTACCTCTGTGTGGTGACTCGTTTGAATCAAAAATATTCGATGGACAAGACTGACATTGGCACGGAATGAAAAAACATGTACATGAATGTTTTTTTACGTGCTTCGAACTTGAAGCAAGAACAAGCAGGAATAAATATGATTTGAAATAAGCCGCAGTGGAGGACGCAAACGTCTTTTTGTCGGGTTCTACCATGATGATGACGTTCAAGTTTATACTCAGAAGTCTATTCAACTGCATGAGCATGACTTTAATTTGATCCAGTACTACTTGAATAAAAGCGATTTAAATCATCTTGACCGTGTCAGTGTAAGTACTTAATCGTAATCTAATAGGACGACCCGTTACTTTACTCAGTCGATTCAGATTCGGTTCGTTGTGATAATGTTGCAGTACAACTGAAACTGAAGATCTCCTGGGTGAAACAAGTACTTATACTGAGTCTGAGCCTGAAGATCTCTCCCTCATAATCATTATAACTAAAGAGTTATCATTCAGAGAAAGGGAAGTCGCGTCATCGCGAAAGACACTTCAGCACTACAACTCGTTGCACCACGACACAACTGTCGCTTTCCGATCATCAAGATGGACGTTGACTCCGAAAGGGAACAAGACTCAGAAGCAGGACAGAAACGCCGCCGCGTAACTCTAACCGCCGAAGAGCTGCATGAAAAGTGGAGGGAAACTTTCAGTCATCTTGAGCCGAGGCGAGAGCGGAAAGGGTCGGCGGGAAGAGTGGCGGTGTGGGGTGGGTCTCAGCTCTACTGCGGAGCGCCGTGTTTCGCAGCTTTGGCGGCGTTAAAACTCGGAGTAGACTTGGTTTTTCTCAAAGCGGGGCATTCTAGTGTGGCAAGGGCTGTGAAATCTAGAAGTCTGAACATCATGGTGGCGGAAAAGGATGTAGGTCTTGGACCAGAGCAACTACAAGGGGACGAACTCGAACAGCCACAACATGGAACTGCCGGCTCATCTTCTGCGAGTCATGACCCTTTTGCTTCAACTTCGAGTTCGACAAGCAGCACTACGAGAAAACGAGCTAGACGAGATGATCAGGACGGCGACAAATCTTTTGCATCTATTGTTAGCAGTACACCATCGTATCAAAAACTTGATGCTGCTGACCTAGAAGTAATCCGGAAGTGTCACACTTTGGTGATCGGACCGGGCTTAGGGCGAGACGATAAGACAGTCAAAATAGTGCAGGATTTTTTACGAGAAAGCCTAACCTTACTACCTGGAATGCCACTCATTTTAGACGCTGATGCGCTCTTCGCCGCTTCAAAAGACCCGACGTGCCTGGAGAATCGGATCAAGTCCACGGAAGTGCCTCCACCTCAAGATCAAAGCGATGCCTTAGAGTTACGAGATTGTAGTAGAAGTTGATGAAGTCGAAGTACATCTGCTAGATTTTCCTTTTGAAATTGTGTCAGCTGTAGAAAGGCGAGGACTTTGGTACTAGCGTCAGCCGCCGGCGAGGTAAAAAATAAGGTGGACACCAAACAGGGTAGAGGCGCCATGAAATTATTGAAGTAGATCCATCTAGATTTAAAGTTTTTTGGTTGTAGCACTTATTATACGACTTACAATTACCCTTCTTCATCTAAGTACAATTTATCGGTCGAGCCAGGTCATATTGACACCAAACAGTGTCGAGGCGCCACACTTACCAAAAGAATGGTGGAAAGCTCCCGGCTTCGCCGTTATTGAAAAAGGCAGGAAGGATTGCATTACTACTACACGAGTTATTATGATTCGACATTAATGCGAAAACAATCTTCACAATGACTAAGTGCGTAGGTTGATTATAATATGACCTACGCGACATACTCTGTGCCCTGCTAGTCGTAGTCCTCGTGGAGGAAGAAAGCTCACGTCATATTTGAAGGCGGTGTCGCGTCTATCTCTATTTCTCTTGTCTGAGACTTCTTTGCCTGAGTGGATCAATATCCCCTCGTCTGGCGTTTTCTAAGATTAAACAAGAAATCCGAGGGTGGGGGACGCCGGAATGGGAATACCAATACAGCTGGAAGACCTGGGTTAGTCGTGTGACAAGCCGGGGCTCAGTGAAGCGCTGTGGAGGCATCGGCGATGTTCTAGCAGGCATCGTCGGTGGCTTAATGGCCTGGCAAAGAATCAGCGGGACGTTGAGCACCGAGCGCACTCTGCGGCTCGCCTGTTTCATAGCTCGCGAAGCCGCATATCAAGCAGAGCAACGCAAGAAACGCGCGATGTTGGCGGAGGACGTGATATTATGCTCAACACTAAAAGTCGATAGCAGTTGTTCTCTTTTTCGAGTTTTCTTGTATTCGAAAAACTGAAATAAGCAAGTATAACTACTGAAAATAAGCGAGATACTGACGAGTAGAAGGAAGAGTAGCCTTGATGTTAAGCTACCTCCCTTATTTCAGTCAGTAACTCGGTTACTTTCAGTTTTCTTGTACTACGTAGTATTAAACCACTTTCGTCAACAAATTTCCGAGTCTGACCTGGCCACCTCTAATTTTTGAAGCGATACCAGGTGTCTGCGAGGAATTGGAGCCTTACGATGACAAGTCCGTGTCGGGGTCCTACTTGTCCTCCAGCCAGGAGGACGATATCGATTAAGAAAAGTAAGAAACGCCATAATTACTCGGTTTCAATGCTTCGAAAACAGCAAGATCTTGGTGAACATTGGGCTAGTCTTCATTTTCTTACTTTGCTGCGCTGTTTCTTTCTGTAAATGAGGAGCCGCATGGCTGCTTAGGTGCGATATAGATCCGTTCGCGCATGGGACCCCAAGAGAGCCTCCAGCCAGGAGGACGATATCGATTATATATAAGAAAGGAAATATCTTCCACATTTCGAGATCTTATCGATATCGACGACGTCATGCACTGCAGTATGATTTTCTGAAAGGCCGTTGCTTTGTATGATAAATACAGGTCGAAGTCGGTCCTCGATGAACCTCAACATGATTGAGAAAAACAGAGTTTATCAGACCTCAACATTATTGAGAAAAGTGGAAGTGAGCCATTTCTCGCACTTGCCGATCCTATCGTCGACAGGGAATTTGTAAGTACGTTCTCGGTCCTCCGCCTCGTCGTAGGGTAGCAAAAGAGAGTGAACAAGACAGTAGATGGTGAGCAATCATGCTGTCCTCGTATTCGGCGGGATGATCTTCATGATGAGGCAATGACCAGATCCAGATCAACTAGAAGAAGGTAAAGACAGCCTGTACTAGTACCAGTAGACGAGGTGGTCGTGGTCTGACTGTAAGGAGAGACTCCAAAAATATTACGTCCAGGAAGTTGATTAAAAATCTCAACGAAATGGCTCTCTCCGCGTCTCCAACTCGTACAGTGCAAGAAGATGACCACCACGACATCATCCAAGATACTAGTCTGTGGTCCAGTGAGAGTGCGCTTGTTGGTTGTGTCCTTGGCCAGATTTTGTTCGACGCAGCACGTGTAATCGAGTCTGAAGATACTAGGCGAGAACCTTCATCTGGTAATGATGAAATTTCCTCAGTGTTTGCTGATGATACTAGAGATGTTGATATTACGTCGTGCGCGAGTGGTAGTGGTTCTACCTCCAGTGACACCAGAACAAGTTGTTGTACACAAGTTATTGCGAAGTCCACATCTATATCTAGTACTGGTGTCGACTCTCTCCTCCAGAAGCTAAATTGCGTCATTTGCTGTGCGGCCGAACGCGAGTTCTCTCTTCTGCCCTGTTGCCATTTTGCAGTCTGCAAACATTGTCTGGTGGAGATGCTACGTAAAAATTCGAATTGTAGTATGACTGTGGTGGACGATGCTGGTGTGGGTTTGAGAGCAGTATTTGCTTCGGACAGTATTAGAGTTAGAAAATTGATGAGACAGCGGATATTGGCGCAAGTGCGGATACTGGAGGGGGTCGTTGAAGGGCGGGAGGTGGACTGCTTTGATGAAGCTGGTGTAGACAACAATGAACATGATGATGTGCTGCATGAAGATCTTGGTGGAGAGGAAAGAAGTGCAATGAGTACTAGTAGTACGCCGTCGTCTTCACACAGCGAACCAGTAGTAGTCGGAGCTGCAGATCCTATAATTGAGCATGGATGCAGAATGTACAGAAGCGGAGCTAGATTGACAACTACTAGAGAAAGATCAGCAAGAAAAAGAAGACATCATCAATGCAAATGCTGCTTGGTAAAAGGTCCTGCTGCGAGAAGAGCCTCCTGATTGTTGTGTTCGTCAACATTGATGTGACTTCTGACCTGTAGGAAAGTAATGATCACAATCCAGCTGCAGCTGGTGGGGGAACGAAGGAAGAGATTCTTCCTTTCGAATTATCGGTCATTTATCTTCAACTAGAAGGCTTTGCCTTTGTTCAAACGACGAAGCAACAAGTTAGTCGATCTGTTTGAAAGCCTAAAGGCTAAGTCGTGGAAGTGGAACAAAGATGATGTCGTCTCTACCTCGATGCTTGCTGCCGCTTGCAGCAGCTGCCTTTCTGATGCAGTTGAACATTACACCTGTGGAAAGCATCTCTTCGCAACGACTTTTCGACAACATGAGAACGGTTTTCCTGCAGCAAGATCCCGCGGCAGGAGCTGGTGCTGCTGTTCCAGAGACCCCACCAGTGAACCACGAAGTAGACGCAGAGGAGTATAACAAGGAGTGGCACAATTAAGGCTAGTAGATGGCATCGGCACTCACTATCTGGTAAATATAGCGTATTCTGACGACAGCAGACAAGAACTGTGGTTGTCAAAAACAAATAGAGATATACCCGGTAAATTAGCGCTCCTCTATGAGGTACTCTTTTGCTGGCTGACCTCATCGGTAGTCACGTGCAACTACAAACGAGGTTCCATGACATGACACGTTCCCCTGCTACTTACTTCGCTGAAAGTGACGGGGAAACAGAACAACTGAACACCCAGCCATAGAACAGGTAGTGAATGTCTAGCGTTAACATAAGGAGTTTAGAGATGAGGCGTATCCTTCGTCAGCAGCGAACAAAGATCACCACCCGATGATGAATGGAGAAGATGCTGATGCCAAATTGCCTTGGGGATGGGGAAGCGGATGGTTCTGGTAATAGAAAAATTAGACAACAACAACACCATCTTCGTCAAGTTCTTGTCTATTGAAAATCCTGTATTATCTGCGAATAACATCATCATCAAGTTGTACTAGAAGTAGTACAAACTTCGATCAAATATGAAAAATTGTGACATCAACTACAACTTCCAGGCTTTCGGGAATGGGAATCGGCAGCCTTGTGGGTCTAGCATTTTTTCCAACCTCGCCCTTTGTGGGAGTGTAAGAAAGGAAGGACTAGTGGTTTATGACAGTGAAACATCATGTATTTGTACAGACTCACAATATAATGAAGAAGATGATTGAAATACGGGTCGAACTTCACGGACAGACAGGCAAAAGATGAAAAGAGCAAGAAAAGATGAGGCTGCACAGCGTTTAAGCTTTCTCCCTTGTTGCACTAGATGAGAAGTACTTGTTGACTTTGGTCATTATTTTTTCGTGCTAAAATAAAACATGGATCATGGACGACAACATTTCTAGTAATTTTTGCTGTTCAGAACCAGAAGACCAAGGTGGAGAGGATGAAGCAAGGCCATAACTTGGAGGGGTTATTTTTTAAAGCATGGCGTTGAAGAACAGAGATCTACCGTTCCAGTTCTTCATGAGACTTAGCACGAGTGCGAGACAACGTAAAACCAGAAGATGATCGAGTAGTTCTGGTCTATCACAATTCAACACCATGGTAGTTCCCGGTGCGCATATGAATAAAGAAGATCTTCCTGTCCTCGAGAGGATCATGAAATTGAAGAAAAGATGGTTCTAAGAAATAAATTGAAGAAATTGGAAAGTGGTTTTAAGAAGATGAAGCGCGACAAGTAGACTGAAACTACTGAGAAAAGTAGCGATACCACCAGCGACCGAGTCATTTGATTTTTATGAGAGACCTGTTTGCACAATTTCCATTCTTGTATCAATATTATAGCTATCCTTCTCCTTGAGCAGCTCGTCCTACAAGAACAACATGCATCACTCTGTATAGCTTGAACAAAAAAATTCGAAAATGCATGACGAACCCGGAGAAGAGAACGATCGTGGGGATCAGGTCGATAGAAGATTTTCTTCGCCTGGTGCAATTGCCTCCACCCATGCAATTCCCTCCACCAATGCGACTCCTTCTTCATCTTCGAGCACGAGAGGCTCTCCAACTCCAACAGCATCCGGCTGCTCAGGCGTAAAGCACCTAGAACATCTTCTACGCACCTCGATCGTTGCAGCAGGCAGTCTCTTGTGCGTGCCACGAGACGCACAGAAGGTGCAAAAATGGCTACAATCCCGCGACTGGCAATCAGGGACAACGCAGACTCGAACTTGGGTTCCAGACATCGATGGAGAGCCAAGGGCCTTTGGAGGGTTTAAGTATGATGCCTTGTTTACTAGTAGTACGGGAGGAGGTATGGAAGATGACTTGGAAGTTAGAAGTGGTTCACATCGTAGTTTACGTTCAGGTTCCCAGCCTGTTCTGCTAGTCCCGTTAACGAGTGAAGCGACAGCTGAGATTTTTGCAGCCACGACCTGTGAAGAAGATGTCTCATCTGTAGAAGAAGTTGTAGGAGCTGTCTCATCTGGTGTAGGAGAATGGCTGTGCTCGACAAAGGGTTGTCCTGATTTGGAAGATGAGATCTATTTTCTTGAACCTCGGACGAAGATAGAAAGTAGAATACAGATGACCACGACTAGGAGGTCGTGTAGAGACAGAACAAGTCAAGAAGATCAACAGGTTGAAGAAGAAGAAAATTCTCCAGCACCAGCACATCACCAGGAGGTCCATGATCAAGAAGAGAAAGAAAGTAAAAAACGCCGAACAACAGGAGAACGAGAATCAATTTCCGTATCTGTAAGATCGGGAGAACTTCTTCCCGAACACGATGTCCTGCCACCCTCGCAATGGATCGCTGAGGAACTGCACCGAAGAGGACGTCATTTCACCTTCGTAGACCTATTTGCTGGGATAGGTGGATTCAGATTGGGACTTGAAGCTTTGGGTGGTTTATGTATCGGATCGTGTGAAGTCGATAAATTCGCCAGACAAACGTATGAATGGAACTTTTTGTCGTCCTCTTCGGGAGGTTCGGATCATGATTCTAGCCGCGAGGACAGCCCTGGGCCTCCTTCTGCAGGATGGAACCATGGCCACCCTGTTGGAGCACCTATACGCCTAAAAAATGGAGAATTCTTCGTGAAAGATATCACGCGATTGACACTTCGTGATTCTCAGGAGCGTGAACGAAGCCATCAAACAAGGTCAACCACTCTTGAGCCTGAAGATGATGAACTACAGCCGTCATCTTCTGATCATCAAGAATTTCTGGGTGGTCGACCACGTTGTTCCCTAGTCGTGGTCCCTCCCACGTCAAAGATCGATGTTTTAACCGCTGGCTTCCCCTGTCAGAGCTTCTCCACTTTAGGCGCCCAAGAAGGCCTAGCTCATCCCGAAAAAGGAGGCCTCTTCCTCCACTTAGTGCGCGTTTTGAGGGAGTCGAAGCCACGATACTTCTTGTTCGAGAATGTGAAGGGCTTACTGCTGACTGAAAATGGCAAAACGTTTCAAGACATGCTAGAATTGCTGAGAAATTCAGGGTACAAAGTGACCTGGGAGCTTCTCGATTGTGGCGATTACCCTGTAGTATTGCAGAGGCGACCAAGGGTGTACATTGTGGGGAAACGAATTCTTGAAGATGATGTTGAAGGAGAAGAGGAACTGGAAGTAGAGCAAGAGCAAGGTCTTGAGGATCTTGAGTCTGGAGGACCTCTTGAACACAAAAACAAAGAAAGGCTTGCACCTTGTTTAGACCAGCTGCGGGACCTTTTTCGCAAAAGAAGAACGCTGAACCTGGGAACTTGCGTTTTAGAGCAGAAGAGCGTAAGGAGCATGAACTCAAGTACAAGCACAACTGAAAATGAAGACCACCAGCAGCATCTTCCTCCTGTTGATCTTTCCCGTTTCCATCTATCCGATTCTCAGTGGGCTAAGGTGCAGCGACAGAAATATCAGCAAGAGCATGCAGATGGTACCAGCGGAAGACTCTTAAAGGCTAACGATACACACGCACAGACCTTGTGTTCCAGTTATCGTCGGAGATTTTATTTGTTTTCTCAGTTTGTAGATGGCATTTCAACTTCACCTTGTTCTAGGACACCAGCTTACAACACTTCATCTTCCTGCTCTAGTTCTACTTCTAAGACAGCTTCATGTTCATCTGCAGCTGCAGAAGCAGATAGTACAACAACAAGTACTTCTTCTACTTCTAGCTCTACTAATACGCCTCCTCGGTTCCTCACTCCGCGAGAATGCTGTCGCCTACAAGGATTTCCGGAGAAATTTCGGATACCGTTACCGAGTATTTGTACAAGTTGTACCTCTAGCACTTCTTCTAGTACTAGTATTTTATCTGGTGTACGTGTACCAGACACATCAAGAACGACAGAAAGTGAAGAAGGTCGTTTCTATCAGCAGATAGGGAATGCTGTCGTCCCACCAATGATCGCTGCTGTTTTTTTGAGGTCAGCACAAGATTTGTGGGATCATACGGATAGTTGTACAAACAAAGAACGAATAGTACGAAACGACCACAGCACTCGCGCACGCCCTAGCTTTCGTGCTAATGTGCTGCCGTTGATAGAAATGTACAACCAAGAACATTAGCAGCACGACCCCTACTTTCCTCTACTTGGGTTCACCGTAAGAAGTTCTTCCAATCTGGATCGGCACCTTCCAATCTAGAAGAATCCACAAGGACCACAGAGACCTTGATGAAGAATCGCGTGAAGATTCTCCGCTTCCGCATCTATAATATGCCTGGAGCTTGTCTGTTGTGGAGCCTGTCTGTTCTTGTGTGAGACAACGTGTCAACATCTGTGTATCCTGAGAGTGAGACAACGTGTCAACAACAACATCTGTGTATCCTGAGAAGTGACTGAGAGTTTATTATCTTATTGCTTTGGTGTTGAGTGTGTGTGTGATGCTTGCTTCTATTGCTAGTATTCATCTGTCCATCTTTCTGAGGTCGCATATCCAAATCTGTGTGATAGAGAAGGCGAACAAAAGTTTCTGAAGTAGAGATATAGGAGAGATTATTTTCTGATGAGCAGCACCAGAGAGGACAACAACATCACGATTGATCCCTGCTTAGTTTCTCATTATACTTAAACTTAATTTTGCCTTATTAACAGAAACAGGAAGGAAAACAAAGCAAGTGATCATAGATCACAAGAACCCACGACCCGTAGTTATTGGTACTAGTTGGGAACTTCTAGTAGAACATCAGACTTTCTAGCTTGTAGCTATATTCATCTAGAGTTTATTACGTTTAGTTCATACTTCTGCATCGTCGGATACGGATTTGACTTCATCGTTGTACAACAGAAAGAAGATGTCTCGCCTGTTTTTGAAGTCGTGCGCAATGCTCGCCGTCTCTGCGGAGGGTGTGACGATTGCAATGCAGAATCCCTCTACGGCCAGCACGAACAACATGGCGGCGGCTAGTGATGTTTTTACCAAGCTTGTTCATGGTCATCAAAAGTGTAATCAAGTCGACACGAAGGTGTTCAACTTGGCTTGTGGAAGTTGCAAGCACCCGACGGATGTCACGATCACAGAGAAAGACTCGGAGAAAGCACGCAATCGCCACCGAGCAGCACTCGCGAAATTCTCTGACAATCAACGTCCGGGAGACCCGAAGGACACCGAGCAAATGACGAAAATCTTCGAAGACATGAATACGGAGATTGTGCAAGCGGCCTGCTGCCCAGATTATAAAGGTACTTGTTGTAGTTGTTAGAAAGAATTACTGCAGATGCAGCAGTAGCAGGAGCACAAAAGTGACCACGTGGAACAAGTATGGGAGAACAACAAAGCGCATTCATGTGAATCACGTCTGGGACAGGAGAACGGAAAAGCTGATACGGATACCAGCAATACGTACTATTAAAACAGTTTGCTACTTATGGTGGAAACGTTCATTCTTGGGCAGTACAACGAGCAACGTGCTCGTAGAAGTTCTTGCAGTTTGATAATGTGTCTGGTGGTGCCATAATTTTTATCATGCTCAGCCAGGAACAAGAAGTTGAAGTAAACAAATCATGAGTAGAGCATGCTCTGGATGATGTGTCCAGAATAGAGCATCCCCATCCTCCGGGAGATGTATCGAAGCTCAAGCTTTCCTTTGAGTCACAGGGACTCGTCTGGGGAAGCGTTTCATACTTCCTTAACTACAGACATCGATCTGGGTCAAAAGTCACGGTCAGCTATGAAGATATCTACTTCAGCAATCAGGGTCGATGATGTTGATGAAAGAATAGAGATTTACGTTTAAGTATCTACCATTAGCAGAAGCCGTATACAACTTAAGTGATGTTGACGATGTCATATGGATATGAGTCCGTGCTATGTAATGTAATTATACAACTGGTGAACCTGCTAAACACATTTCGCGGCACTTGTTAAATATAGGAAAGACAAAGAACTGAGATATAGAAGTCGTTCACTCGGGCAAGGAGCTCCTTATCTAAATTAATGCTTAGATGGAGTGATCGGGTTGACAGCCGAGCCCTCCCCTGTCGGTCTACGCCTTCTCTTCGTTCCTCTAAATAAGCTAGAATGAGCTTTTCACATATTCGAAAACTAAAAATATGCAAGTAAGTTCAAGCATAGTGCTCTAAGTTAGGAGCTCTCTTCGATCACTTTACTCGGCTATTTCAGTTTACTTATCGAATCATTAAAAGTGATGAACTTTTTAACATGGGGATGGTCGAGTTGCGTAGATCTAGCCTTGCTTTGCGAAGATCACACTCCCGGCGATAGCGTTTCGGTGGACAATGATTATGATTGCAAGATCATACATGGTACTAGTAATCAACGGGAGCGCCAATGCCTATCGTAAAATAGATAGACATAAAAGATGAAGACTTAGAAGATGTCATGGGAAGTGATCTTACGAGCTGGGTCGAGGTTTATAGTGTGGTAAAAAGTGAGCCTTAATTCTAATGTGCCTGATGGAGCCTGTCTCTTGTGTGGCCTGTCTGTTCTTGTGTGAGACAACGTGTCAACATCTGTGTATCCTGAGCACGAGACAACGTGTCAACAACAACATCTGTGTATCCTGAGAAGTGACTGAGAGTTTTGTATTATCTTATTGCTTTCGTGCGTGAGAGTGATGCTTCTATTTTTGCTATTCATCTGTCGCTCTTTCTTAGATGGACCTAAAATGTCTGTTTAAAGAGGAGACGAAAAGTTTCTGAAGAGATATAGGAGATTATCATTTTCTGGTGAGCAGCAGGAGCAGAGACAATTATAGCAGCACGATTGACCCCTGCCTAGTTTCTCATACTTAATTTTTCCTTAACAGAAACAGGAAGGAAAACAAAGCAAGTCGTGATCATAGATCGCAAGATTGAACCCACGACCCGTAGAAGTTATTGCTAGGGAACTACATGACATCAGACTACTTTCGAAAATCAGGAGACTTTCTAGCTTTCAGCAGTATTCATCTAGAAGAGCAGTTTAACTAAGTAAGTTTATTTCATACTTTTGCATCGTCGGATCTTCATTTCACTTCGTACAACAGACACCAGAAAGAAGATGTCTCGCCTGTTTTTGAAATCGTGCGCAATGCTCGCCGTCTCTGCGGAGGGTGTGAAGATTGCGACCACGGCAGCGGGCATCACGGAACTCACGGAGAAAATACATGAAGCGAGTCGGGAGTTTGCAAAGATACGTGATATTAAAGGTCGTGGTCAAACAAAGTGCAGTCAAGTCGACCCGAAGGTGTTTAAAGCCGCTTGTGGAGGTAGGCAAGAGCCGACAGATGCCACGATTACACTGGAAATTTCGAGTAAAGCCGTGATACCCCACTTGTTTCTAGCAGAGACGGACGAATTGAAACGAATGTTTGACGAAGGTATTGCCAGTAACGACGTCAAAAAGCTGAAGGAATGGGAGGAGAAGGCGTTGAAACACATGCAAACGGTGACTAATCGGATCCTACGCGCGGCCTGCTGCCCGGCAAACTATAAAAGTAACACTTGCTGCTAGAAACTGCAACAGCACTCAATGTCAATGGGAGAACGACCGATGTTGAGTGTCCTCGACATTTATTAAAGAGAGGCGCCACAAAGCAGAACTGGACAGAAGATTGCTGGAGATTGACAATGCAATCTCATCTCAAAATCCGCCGATCATGGAACAGATATCGAGAACCTTCCGCTCGTCCTAGAAGTTCTTGCAGTTTCATGATGTTGTAAGTCGAAGTTGTCGTGCCCTGATTTTTATTATGGTCAGCCAACTAGAAGTAGTTGATGTTGAAAGCTAGCCGAGCACTAGAGCATCCTCTTCTAGATATTAGGTCGAAGCTCAATCGTGCGTATCTTGGATCACAGGAAGGGTTCTTGGGCATCAATGTTTCACATTTCCTCATAACTACAGACAACATGACGGTGGTGGTATGAACAGCCAGCATTGTATTTATAATTAATGATAATCAAGCAGATTGCATAATATTAATCTAAAATACATAGAATACCTGATCTGGGCAACGTTCCATTCCACAACGACCGTAACCGTCCTTGTAGTTGTGCTATACATACTGGTAAAAAATTGACTTGCTTATGATCATTCGAGCCCTCATAGGAAAGACTACAAAGAGAAAGATCTGACTAAGAAAAGCTGACATTCGGGCAAGGAGCTCCTTATCTAAGTGCTTAGATGGTGGACCTGGAGTGCTCGGGTTGACAGCCGAGCCCTCCCCTGTCGGTCTACGCCTTCTCTTCCTCTAAATGAATTAGAGCGTTTGCACATAGAAGCGCCGAACTTTTTTCACATGGGGATGGTCGAGTTGCGTAGATCTAGCCGTGCTTTGCAAAGATCATACTCCCGGCGATACATAGCGTTTCGGATGCTTCTACTTTTGCTATTCATCTGTCCATCTTTCTGAGGTCGCATATCGAAATCTGTCTGATAGAGAAGACGAAAAGTTTCTGAAGAGATAAGAGAAAGAGATGACTACTTTCTGATGAGCAGCGGAGACAATAACCTCCCGACTGACCGCCGCTTAACCTTAGTTTCTCATAGATAGTCATAATTTTGCCTTAACAGAAACAGGAAGGAAAACAAAGCAAGTGATCATAGATCGCAAGATTGAACCCACGACCCGTAGTTGTTGTTAGGGAACTTCTAGTAGTACATCAGGATCAGACTTTTGAACATCAGACTTTCTAGCTTTCAGCTTTCTAGAGTAGATTTCATACAGCTCCTGTATCCAGCATCTTCATCTAGACTTCATCTTGTACTGCTTAAGTTAATTCAGATTTGACTTCGTACTCGTAGTACACCTCCAGAAAGATCATGAATCGCTTTTTGAAGTCGTGCGCAATGCTCGCCGTCTCTGCGGGAGGTGTGAAAATCGCGACCACGGCAGCGGAGGCGGGCAAGACCGTCGAGCGCCTCAACGAAAAGATCCAAGAAGTGAATGATAATTTGGTCAAGATTCAAGAAACAAAATGCAGCCAAGTCGACAGGGCACTGTTTTCAGCCGCTTGTGGAGATACGAAGCCGACGGATGACACGATTACACGTGAAATTGTAAATAATGTAGTCACTTCCCGCGCAGGAGGACAGGCCAAATTGGAGAACGAGTTTGATGAAGCCAATGCCAGCGGCGACGTCAAAAAGCTGGTGGTACACTTGAAAAAAGATTTGAAATACAAAAAATCCCGCAATAATGAGGTTGTACACGCGGCCTGCTGCCCCGACTTCTACTACAATGGTAATGCTTGTTGCCGCTAGAAACTGCAGCAGCACGACTTTACTAATTATGCTGGGAGAACGCAAAAGCTGACAGGATCAGCACTAACTATTATAATACCATTTATTTGCTTCATCTGCTCCTTCTGGAAACGTTCGCTCATGGGACAGGAACATTAAAAGCGATTAAAGGACCAGCTACGTTTTTGCAGTACACCAACAGCCACAGTTGTTCGTCGTAATATAGGACTGGGAAGATCTTAGACTGACAAGAAGGCTTTCTTTGTCTATCAAATTCTAAAGTCTAACACTTCTAGACTGTAGAATTTTCTAATATTCACTTAGTATCCTTCCACTATCGTCTAGAAAAGCTGCATTAGTACTAGCAACAGGAGATGATCGAGATCGTGGCGGGAGTAACCCATGCACAACTGCTCGTGGTGTACTAACTACACGACTGTCGACATCACGAGAAGAAGCCCTTCTTAGTCTTAAGTTATGTAAAGAAACAACTTCATGTCAGCATGATGATCATTCAAGACGTTGAAATATTAAGAAAAAAGTGTAGGTACGTAGAAGTCGTGGACATCAGTCAACGTTACCCTACTACCCGATTTTTCTTGATGTTAGCTATATCAAGAATTATAGCATCACAAGATGAAACATCAGCACTAGCTTCGATAAAGAGATCCGATATTGATCTAGATCAAAGTCGTCAAAATGCAAATATGGTGCTAGTTGTACTGCGACTGCTATCCCTATGATCCTAAAAATCCTAGTATAAACGAAAATGAATCTGAAGACAACTGATATTCTCGCTGCAAGAACTACAACGTCACCAGAAGAACTCGAACGCGATGTATTGTTCGAAGGCCTTGCTTTAAATTGACAACAGAACTCTCCATATCACACATTACTAGCAGTGACGATTGATCTACATACTAATGAACATCTTGCTGCTGGAAAGCAAGATTGCGAATTCGTGTTCAAAGAGAAGTTCCAGCGAACAACGTAGTGAAGAGTAGAGGTCACAACAAGCATACTGATCATGACTAGGCACATGTATACTCATCTTCTGGGGTAGATGAAACGGTGAGAAGGAGGTGTTGAAAATGAATACAACCGGAGATGTGGGTGAGACGAGTTGGAAGCAATAAAAAAAATTCAGAAAGTGTATGTAGGATACATGCAAGATGGAAAAAAAATTTAGGATGATGATGGTCGTCCCCTTTGCGTTGGTCCTCATGCTACTAAACTTTCGCAGTAGTGGCAGATGATCGCGCTCCTGATTGAGGTAGAGCAGCATGATGTGAACAACTCTGAAGAATAATTTCTACAGCTGAAGATGTCATCTACCTCTACGTTTGTTGACGAGGCTTCTAGTATACTCACACGACCTCGTCACGTTCGAAACTTGCTTTGCATCTTCGATCACGCATGCTCTTTTCACACCGACATAAAATCATGTCAAGAAAAGATGTAGTTGAACAAGGTTTATTCGATTGTACTTGAGGAACAGAAAAGACAAAGAAATATTTGCTCGACGGACATGAGGAAGAGATGTTGCCCTCTCATATCTACTACTTCTTCTTCTTCTTCTTCTTCTTCTTCTGGGTATCTGTTCATCCCACGACTCTTCTGCTCATCCCACGACTCAGGCTGAAGGTGAAAAGGCTGATTTAAACTCCTCTCTACAAGATGACGACCCCGTGTGAGTTTTTCACATTATATGAAATTCGAGCTCCTTCTCAGTTGAACAACAAGCTAAAAAAAACTCATAAGCATAATTATGTAGAATTACGTCTCCTGGTGCTGATTTTATGATAATTGCTTGTTGATCTTTAACTAAGTGGAAGTTTAACTTGCTATAATTTTCGATTTGCAACGTGGATTTGTTTTATGTATTGCTTTCGGACTGAACGTTTTTTATGACAATTACAAATACTAATACCCGATTGATGTGTTTCCTTCCGTATTCTACTAAATCTAAATCTAACTAAATGTTCATCATGTTCAAAAAGTAAGAATCATGCCCGAGGACGTCGAAAACTCTAGGGGAGAAGGGCTGGGCCTCCCATCCCCAGAGGAACAGGATCTTAACAACATGCAGCTGGAGGAAAATAGTAGTAACATCAATGCGGCACATGATCTTAACAACATGCACCAGCTGCAGGAAAATAGTAGTAACATCAATGCGGCACATGATCTTAACAACATGCAGCTGCAGGAAAACAGTAGTAACATCAATGCGGCGCGGGCGGGTCTTCATCCTTTGACTCCCGGTGGTTCTTCGCGGCGAGGTGCTGTTGACCTGCAGCTTCAGGACGAGAAGGAATCAGGCGACAAGAACGAGCGCTTGCTGGGTAGCACTCCACCACGCGCTTTCAAGAAGCGAAGGTTGCTCAGTCCTGAAGTGGACCATGCAGAGGATGAAGATCAACTTCATCAACAGCATCGTGGTGGCCCCTTTTGTTCCGCATTTGAGCAAGGTGAGGACGATCAAGAAGCTCAACAGGAGATGATGAAGAAGTACAAGAACAACAAGAAGAACATAAAAAATGTTGTCGAGGATGGATCATCATTACCTGTTCAAACTCTGTCTTGTTCAAACTCTGTCTCTGATACAGCGTCAAAGATGAATGGAGGGAGCCTTCTTGAGAGGTTGAATCCTCGTGGCCAGGGCCGTATAGTTGACCAGGAGGAACAAGGACACGAAGAGCTGCAAACGACTGCAGCTTTCCACTTTTAAGGGTAGACTATTAAGTACTATCCCGTGTGTGGGCTATTCTGACGAGTGGACGAGTCCTCGTGGACTCGATACGAAGGGGGAACGATACGAAGGGGAAAAGAGGGCACTTCCAATATTCTCGCACTCGACTCGGGATAGTCTAATAAAACCACCGCTAATCATGACCACAGGATGAAGAATCACGCACGGCGCGGGCATTTTTGCAACCGTACCCTGAAATGGCAACCCCAGTCTCAGAGTATCGCGTGGCTATTTCGAACCGGCGCGTTTGTTCCATTACGTTGGAGTCAGGAGAACGGTTTGATTGGGCCACAAGGTTAAGGCTTGCTCTTGAGTCCATTTCTTCTTCTAACTCTAAGAACTCTATTTCAATGTATTTGAGGAAGATGATCCCTCAAGAACATCAGTATATCAATGGTTCCGGTTCCGGTTTTTGCTATTGCTGGTAACCTGATTTTGATCATAAGGGAAAAATTTTTTATGTGAAATTTAAAGCTTGCTTTATTGAGATTTAAATACGAGTGCGCGCAGTGCGCGCTCCCCGGGGGGCAACGCCGGGTAAAAAAGGTTCCACCTGCTTAGTGCGTTTAGCTGAGCGCCTGCCAGCGATGGCGAGGCACTCGGGAAGAAACATTCTGAGTCCACCCAAAACGGGCGGACAATGAAGAGACCAAGCCTCTAAGCGTCAAAGCACGCGTTGCCAAAAAACGGCAGGAAAATACTAGAGTATTTGCGTAGAACACGCCATGCAACTAAGTGCACACATGAATCAGCTAAGCGTTCGATTTGTCCCTACCTGAGTCTTGCTTGCCCGCCGCCGCAGGCGCCTCGCCTAGCTGCCTCGTAGCGCACGTAGAATTTAAATAATCAGATTACTTGATTCTTTTGTATTTTTGTTTCCTAGTTAGGTGTGTTCCACCGATATCATAAGCGAAAACCAGAAGAGAATCTTTGTGATCGAATTCAGGTTACCAAATACCGGAGCCATTCAGTACAATGCGCCCAAATACTTACAAGGGGAGCAACTGCATTGAGAGGCATACTACACTTGAGGGATTTATTGTTTCCAGCATAGTAATCCATTTCCATTCCGACGCGCGCGTGCGAGAGGTCTTCGTCTAACAAGGACCGGGACGATGGTCAAACACGGCACAGTCTCGGCCACAGGTAAGACCCTTGTGTTCGCGAAGGGGGTGAAGGTGGTAGACGACATCAAACCGGAAACCCTGGTGAAAACGATGCTGGAAACCAAAGGGGCGCCATATCACTTCAAGTTTACAATGGCGGTACTACTTGAATAAATGTTGAGACCTTGATGAACAAGAAGAGGAAATTTAGGATTCGATTAGAATTAACTAGAAGTACAAGTTAATCATGTTAAGGCATACACTTCCTCTTCCAATCCAAACTACGGCTGCCTACAGTTTCTAACTAATAATTGTTCATACTGGCGAGATACTTTTGATAGCGCTTCTGAGGAAAGCCTCATCAGATGACATCTTTCGCTTCATCTACATCTTCTATCTTCACCTCTAGGAGCGCAAAAAGCTAGAGGCTGCGGCTGGTTTTGCTGCTCGAAAGGACGAAGAAGAGGCTCATCGGTGGACGAAAGTTGCGCAGGAGGAGGAAGAGTTTATCTGGAATGACGGCTCTCCCAAATGGCAGAAGAAGTGCAAGAAGAAGGTGGATCCAAAGACGCACAAGTTAAGAATGCTTCACTTCTGCACCCCTAAAGCCCTAATCCGTCGCGTCCAGAAATAACCGATTTGCTGACTGAAATATAAGAAAGTCTTGACTACACTTCTCTTCCTTCGGTATCTTCTCCATTATTCCAAGTAGGTAGTCGGTTATTTCAGTTTTCATCAAATGTCGGTCTTAGTCGGTTATTTCGTCTCGAGTCTCATCCTCGGAATCCTCTGTCCCATAAGCATCACTCAGGGGAGAGAAACCGAGGATGCGAGATCATGAGTCGCTCCAAAAAGATGTCGGATTAGGGTCCTCGTGCGCTGCTGGCCCTAAGAAAACCACCAGCAAGAAGAGGCCCAGACCGTGAGAGGCAGAACCGTCAAGAAGGAGATAAAATTTTTGCCGATGTGTACAAGGCCTTGCACCAAAAATATTATACCACTAGCACAACTACTACTTCTTCTAGTTGTACTACTGAAAATTAAGGGGTGGAAGTTGGCGTATCATCTACGAGCATTGCTATGGCTTCTTCAAGTAGGGAAGCCATAGATATACGAGCCAGAGACGCCATCTCTCAATCGCTAAGGAAATATATCGTCGAACTCGAAATGCGGGAAGAGTAGTAGCAGTAGTGTAGTTGACAAAAGCATGAAGACCTTGCAGCTTGTTTTCTCGCAAGCGGATTTTGCTGATTGGTTCGCGCATCTGCCGAAGAACGCCCAAAGCATTTTTAACGATGCAGCGCAAGCACAGCGACATCCGGAACGGTACCAAGATGTTGATCATCATGTTTATCGTGCTGTAGGACCACGAGGAGGTGAGCAGTGTAGTGCATCTTCCTCTTCATCTTCGAAGAATGTTGCAGGTGCAGAGATGGGACGGCAGCGGCACGCAGAGATGGGATCCCCGCAGATGTTATTGTCGGATCCAAACTTCTCTGTAGAAAACCGTGCAGGAAGTTTTCGTGATCCCTCTATGCTAGGCGCCGTCGGAGCCTATTTTTCGTCAGATGATAACAAACAACACCGATGCTTCACTTTGTATGATTGATGCCACACATTTTTGAGAACGAAGATAGGAGAATGTCGCTCGTCCACCTAAATAAGAAGAGCGTAAATAAATTATGAGGGGCGGCGCGACATTGAAGACTCCCCTATCGTTCGACATTCTCAATGAGTGGAAACATTCACACCTTGAGCCGCGACCTGCTGTCGTACTTGGCCCTTGGTGGATCACGCGGAAACTCTTACTTCAGGTGCAACAGCACCCTCGTTAAGTCTGCGGACGAAAACGGACGACTTTACAACAACTTACACAAGCGACCTCTACGAGTTTAAGGCTGAAAAATGCAATGATTCAGAAGTTCCTTCTTTATTGAGCAATTAATAATTTGTTCTCCTTGTTAGTTTGCTTCTCAGAAGAATTGGAAATCATGTAGGCAAGCGCAAGAAGTGAAGAATTCCTTTGAGCTGCTCTAACAAGTGTTAGGCCGCCAATGGGATCGAGGTGGCGAGACGCTGGCAAGCGCGACTGGTTTCGGTGTGCATTGCTGCATCCTTCCTATTGTACTTAAGGCTACCTTCCGTAATTCATTTGGAGAAGCATCTCTGACACCTTTTCAAGGTCAAAAGTTAACAAGATAAAGATGCTCTAGTAGACTCAAAGCAAGTTTTTAAAGATGCTCTAGCACTTGTTCAGGATCATGAACAATTAAGGCACTACTTGTTCAGGATCATGAATTAAGGCACTAAGCTCTAATGTGCGTGTTTTCGTTTGCCCTGTTCCAGGGAACCAAATCGGAGAGAAACCAAGTCCGTCCGCTGGGGCCAAGGTGTCTTTCCAAGTGGAGCTGATCAACGTAGGGGGGCAGCTGGTGTACGATTTGCAAGCAAAAATGAGGTTTCCTTGCAGGAGCCTCAAGGCCAGCGTCTCGGTTCAGATGCAGATGGACACGCAGTACCCGTCGAAGGCGATCATGAAGGACGCCGCGGCCCTTCAGGATAAGAGTTGTAAGACGAACCACACAGGCGGAGAGGAACAAGATGAAGCAAGCAGCTACAACAACAGCAGTGCGTACTGGATTCCGAGCAATGACGCGGACGAGACGATGCACCAGCCACCACACTGGAGCCCTGAGCATCCTTAAGGCTTTCAGCGCAAATTCATCTTGAAGGGCATCGTGAGCACATTGATTCTTGGGGGAAGAAGGTCAAAGATGCACTTCAGGAGGAATATTTGGAATATCTAACATCCGCTGCGGCCCGAGCAACTCCGTGCGCTTGGCTGGTTAACGAAGAAAGAGCGCGCCGTGGACCACTTCAAGTGCGTTATCCCGATCTTCAATGGTAGAGCGGATCTCCTAGACGCGGACGCGCTTACGTCCTCGAACAGCAGCGATGGAAAAAAGAACGCGAAGAAGCAGCCAATGAAGAAAAGAGCGAAAGCTGAGGAAGGCAACAGTACTAAGAAAGACTTGCCTAGCGGCAACCTAGAGGTCGTGGACAACGTCGAGACCAATGGAACCAACGACCGCGGCGACGACGACAGTAAGAACAATGCTGAAGCCGGGCCGGCGCCACCGAGTAAGTCCAGCAGCACCGAGGAAGCGGAGGAGCGCAGCATCATAATCAAGAAGGATGAAGCTGAAGGTGGCAAGCAATCGTGGTGCGCGTACTCTGAACTGGAAGCCGAGTACCTGGTCCGCGGCGGCCTCCTCTGTGATAAGCCCGGCCACGGAAAAACGGCGACGATGATCGGCGTAGTACTGTATGGCGTCGCTCATCCCTACGGCGAGGCGTTCGAGCCCGATCCAGGTTGTTTCAGTGCGCCGGAGACCACTCTGATTTTGGTGCCGAAAAGTTAAGGCCTACTCTAATACTTCCAAAACCCCTCGCGATCCCCATAGAGTCCCCTAGTTTCTAGGGGGTTTAAAGGGGCGCGCTTCGCTTGTGTCCTCTGCCTGGTAAGTTAAACTCAGGGCCCTGAGTCGTAGTTGAAGCATCTCAGACTTGTCCCTTACGGGGAAAATAGGCCTAAGATGAAGCCCGCGATTAGGGTCGAGGGTGAGCTCTAAAGAAAGCTAGTGCGCCAATGGGAGGAGGAGTTTGAAAAATTTTGCGAGAAGAACTTCTACAGAGACCAGCTAAAGAAAAGGATCCGCGTGGTGGAGACGGTTGAGCAGTATCAAAAGCTGTCCGTCAAATTAAGGCGTTTTGTCCGCCAAATTCATTTTACTTCGTTCTAACTATGTGCTGTCAATATCTCTCCTTCTACATGTCATGGTGGAGACGGCTGTGCAGGATCCATAACCTATGCATAGCCTAAGTAACGTTCTCTCCTCTCTCACTCTGCTTCATCCATTAAACCTTCTGGCATTTATCTCAGCCTTAATCCGTTACTGCGCTTCTTCTATATTTATATAATCGCAGTCACAATCTCTCATATAATTATATATATAATGTGATCTTCTAGTTCTACTTTTGGCTTCGACAAAATCGTATTGGTTTATGTCTGAAGGCGTTCTTAATCTTAAACGCCTGAGCAACATTGTCTCAAGAAAGATAATTGCGCATGGATTGTCTCGCCATCATTCTCATTGCTTGATTGCACATGGATTGTTATCGCTCGACCATGCTCCCTCTTGTTATCGGACGAGCGATAAGTTATTAACTTTAACAATCTATGAATGGTTATGGTATCGACTGAAAATATTTGTTATCGCTCGTTGTTATTGTTAATTGCGCTGATGACTTTTTCTTTTCTTCTAATCCAAGACATCCAGAATACTTGGGTTTTGCTGATGCCCTTCGACGTACCCTTCCACAGCAAGCTTAAGGTGCGGGCCAGGGGTCTCACTTTGGTTAAGGATGGGGTCACAGTTTGTCTCTGCGCCATGAATATCGTGGACTGCGACTATGTATGATGATGCTGAGTGGGGTTCCTTTTCTTCGTTTATATATAAGTATGCAAGTAGCTTTATATGTTTAAGGTAGAAATAAAAGGGGAACTCCCTCGAGCTGCATCACTGGGCAAAGTCGTGAAAAACTAGCGCTAAATTGTGAGGGGGGTATAGCGGGTACGCGCGCGATGTGCCATTCACACCGGCAAGCTGCTGTATGCGCCTCCTGAGACACGCAACCTACTTGTTCAAACAGCATGTTTTAGAAGATCAAGAAGTACAAGATGCGAAGAAGAACAAGAAACAAGTTGTTGCCAAGAAGAACAAAAAAAACAATATTACAACATCTAAGGCTTGAAGACGTCCATCCATCTTCTGCAGCATCTTCTTGGCCTTCCTGTTTGTGAAACAAACAAAAGAGCAGGCAGGAAGATGCTCATCAAGATGGACTTCTCACTTCTGCAAGGTTTAACTATACCTCTACTAATGCCTCTACTTATGGCTACCGTCAACCCATCTTTTACACCATCTTTTAGTCAGTTCCTTTTTGGACTAGACTGAAAGATGTTCTAAGAGATGGGCCTGCGGTACCTCTAATCTAGTAGTAAAGCTAAAAGTAAAACCGAAGCGGAGAAGCGATTTGAGCAGGAGGACGCCGAGTTGCGTGCTCGCCTCCGGTCCTACAGAAAAGCCCGCGAATGGCAGGACGAGCGACACAAAGTAGAGGATAAAAAGAAGGGCTACGCTTAAGGCTACTCTTCTTGAGTTCAAATCAAACTATAATTGAGGCTACTTTATTTGAGTTGATACTATAATTCGAAAACTGTTTTCCTTTTCGAATTATAGTTGTATAAGAAATCCATCTTCACACTAGTAGTGGTATTAGGGATGCGAATGAATAATCTTCACACGCATCCGATCGTGGTCTCGTAGTTTTTGAAGGAGAACAAGATGGATTTATGTTAGGAGGTCTAAGCTTACGATTTTTGGGAATTTTACGATGGCGGTTACGAGTACGTTTGGAAAGAAAGGCAGATGCTGTTAAGGCTGTAGCTAATCCATCTGTCAAGTGCATCCTTGAAAAATATGGGCGAGAATGGCAGGACGAAAATGCTCTCCCATATTGTTCAAGGATGCACTTGAAAGATGAATTACGAACAGCTCTAACAATGAATCCGCACTACAGAAGAAATTTCGAGCCAGGTGGCGCCTTGCACGACCCCAGCGGACCCAATTGCTGGCACACCCAACGCATGAACTTCCGTAATGCTTGTGGCCAGAATAACCAGAACAACTACAACCTCAAGCACCTCCAGAACAATAATTACGGCGCCACTTGTTCTGGTACAGCAACAGCTTGAACTTCTAGTTAGACAACTCTACTTTCTCTTACTGCAACTAGATGACAATTATACAGAGGACAGCAAATAAGTACGCAGGAGAATGATTTATTCCCGTTTTTGCAAAACGGTAATCATTCTCCTACTTATATATGTACGCTGTAGAGGTAGGAAGTAGTGAGTAGTCGTCCTCTATACCCCTGGAGTGGGTTGTAAATGATGTATTCACTCACGACTCACTCGCGCACGTTTTTCTTGATGTTTTGCGTTTTTTGTTGTTCTTTTGTTTGAAACTCTCACTCACTGACATCACTGTGTAGTTGTTAGTAAATATTCTCTCACTCTCACTCTCACTCTCTAACGATGTGGTCGCGGTAATAAGCAGCAGCAACAAGCCGGGAGAAGACGACCTCTGCAGCCAGAATTCACTACGCGCGAAGTCAGAGAGAGGCAGAGCACAGGTTGCTGCGTTCCGGAAAATTTGCGATGCGACGCGGCGAACCTCGTCTTTCCGGTGTTAGAACAGATCAAATTTGGACGCATTGTGTATGACGAGTTTCACGAGTCCGAGTCTTTCAAGAGCCAGGAAGTTTAAGGCTTTTTAACTTGACTCATCGTAAGAAAGAAGCATCTCGCTCTCTGGCCTCTTGTTTTGTATGTAAGTAAGCGGCACAGGGACAGGCGTCAGAATGAAACGAATGCTTTTCATCAAGAATGACGAGTATAGCTCTAGGCAAGGTCTTCTAAGAAGTCCATACTCTGTGTAATTTGCAGGCGCACGCACGATTCGGGTTGACCGGCACCCCGAAGCAGGAAGACACGCGCAGCATCGTGGCTGCCGCCAGCTTATTCCAGGTGGATTTCGTTGGACAGGACGCCGCGGACGCGGTCATGCTAAACAAGGTGTAAGGTGGCTCCTTCAAGATAGAGTAAAATCGAAATCCATCTTAGCGAGCATGTCATTTATATCAAGAAGGGGACTACAATTAAATAAATTATGGCCAGGGGCATCAGTAGAATCACGGAAGGTCTATCAAAAATACTAACTACTGAGTCTCGACGCAAGAGCAGCACTGGTTGCATGTGTCAAGCTCTTTCTTCTAAGAAATAGAGTACACGTCTAGCAAGTATCTTGATCTTCTTCGCAGCTGTGGAGAGAAGGACCTGTCAAGGGTCTGGGCTGAAAAATTGAACGTCGACTGGCGAAACATTCACGCAGAGAAATTGGACGAGTTTTCTTTTGTTATGGCCTCACTCACTCTTACAATTAAAAATCCATTCGCATTCCATCTTTTTGTTTTAGTTTATCAGTGATCAGAGTCGTGGGATCATCTAATGTTAGGGAGGATCGGCACTTCGGCTCGAAAGTCGTTGACGCGACAACGGTCCGCCGGTTTTGCAATTGCTGCGGGGAACCCCACGAGGAACAGGAAGGGTCGCCGAATAATTATAAAGGTGAACGAAGAGGAAGTGGCAACTTGATGACCTTTGACGACGAACTAGTGCATATACATGGGAGCTTATATGATCCAGAATTCATATGCGCTTATTGTGGGGAGAAGAACCACGTCGCGCCGCGCATGCTGCAGGTGCAAGGTTCTCGTGGTGCGGCCGCGGCGGCAAATAACAAGGCCAAGACGTCGAGCAAGCGACTCCGCAATGAAGATGCTCATCCTCCTGCCCAGTACAAAGTATTTGAGCGCGAGTTCTTGCTCCAGCGCGCGGCATTCCTCTCGAAGCACGCGTGGGACAGATCTGCTTACTTTCGGAAATACGCGCAGGATTTTGTAGAGCACTTCATGCGGCAGAACAGCATCAGTAAGGCTGTAGCTACTCAATTCATCTTTTAGTGTGTGTGTCCTTGAAAGGTGTGCTTGGGTAGTCTCGTGCTATACTATTGATTCAAGGATACAGTAGAAAGATGGATGAACACGGAAAGCTCTAACATCAAGGGCGTGGAGGACGAGATCGAGGTCGTCGAAAAGCTCATCCGTGTGGTGTTACAGCCGGAAGAGCGAGTGCTGTACAAAAATGAGGAGCAGAGCCTGCAATATGCACTGGCGTCGTCGTCGGAGGAGAATTCCGTGTCCGTACTTGAAGTGGAGAGTTTTGGGCTGCTCGATGACCACCTTGAAGACGAGGAGGTGCACCAGGAGGATGGAACTACAGCCTCCGCTTCTTGTCGAAAAAGTGTCAAGGTGATTCAGCACAACAACCATGAAAAACTCGCGGTTCGCAAAGGTTACCTGAGTGCAGAAGATCTCAAGAAGCGGACTGCGCTACTCAAACTATGCTGCCACTTCCAGAACAAAGACGACTCAGCGGGCTCGGCCAAGGAGCAAGTACTTACTTATTCGCATTTAGTTTTCCTTTTTCATTTTTCAAAGCTAATCGCTGTGAGATGGTTTCTACTTAGCTACTCATGCTTGTGAAGACGTGCCGGTCGTGCCTGGGCCTCGAGGTGGAGATCTTGATATTAGAATTAGAAAGGTCATATTCATAGCTTTTCAATTCTTCTTCTTGGAGATGAAACAGAAGAGATAGGAGACTTACAGCAACTTAAACCAGGTTGCCGCAGTCGCGGAGAAGAAGCGGAAGGAAACGGAGCAGCGGAAAAAGGAAATCCACAAGATCATTCTCAAGATGCTGTGTTACGAGCGCGCAGCTGCCTTCTTCCACACAAAAAACATGCCCCGGGTTACAAAAAATCTGGAGACCATTACCCTCGACGATGTGACCGGCATCTTGAGCACGGTGCTGCAGTTAGACAAGCAAGAGCAGGCTCCAGATGACTTTGACAGCGACACAAAAGCAAATAAACACGCTGTATCATCATCTAGTAGTGCTGCTGCTCCTGCTCCTCCACCTCCTGCAGCTCCTCGTGCGGCAAACATGAAGAAAAGCAACCAAACTTCAACTATTAAGGCTCGCTAAAGTAATTCAAATTCTTTTACTTTTTTTTGTGATTCATTTTCAAGGATATAGTTTTAGTTTAAAAAGTGTATTTCTTCTGTCTCCTTCGTCTTGGATGTCTGCAAAAAGTGAACTGTGGACGACATGGGTTGCTTGTTTGGGTTCTAAATCTAATTCCAAGTCTGTGGAGAGGACAGCGTTCGAAACACTGGTCCAGAGTGCCAAAGATTTCTGGGCTACGAACGACGCGCTCGACAGCCACGAGCTGATTGCTGCTGCTTTCGGTAAGAATAGCTGGCCGCCGGCCAAACATCTTCTGCAGAAGGTGTTGCGACGAGATCTCATGGAGCGGCACATCTTCGAACGAACAGGCATGGCGGCAGAAGACGAGCGTGATGCTGCGGCGCAAGTAGAATCTACCAAAAAGCTAAGCTCGACGCAGTGGCCACTCACTTTAAGCGGAATACTAGACTATCTTTCGCTACTTGGCACACATTCCTCACACAGGAAATCCGAAGAGATGGACTTATCTTAACCTCGAGCGCTACTATGTATAACTTGCTAGAAATAGAAATAGGCTATCAAACTACAACTAGTAAAGTATGCCTCGTATAAGAATAAGCATGGCCTGCTCTAAGGAAAACAGAAAAGCAATTTCGTGCCGAGGTGGATGCTGGCTTGGGAGTGATTTTCGACGACTTTGATGAGTTTGTCGCAGGTTTCTGGCTAGACGAGGAGGTGAAAAAGAAGAGTCGACTTGTGAAGGCGCGACGAGAAAACGAAGAACTGCAAGAGCAGATCAAACGCAGCGAGATGGATGACGAGGGAAACTTGGTGGACCCCTTCAACGAGGACGAAATCATTAAAGCGAAAGATGTGAATCGTGCGCGAGTTGCTCGTGCCTGCGAGGCAAATATTCGCGACGCGAGCAAGCGGCTGCTGGATCCGACAGATTTGTCCGTGGTGCACGTCAGTGTGACTCAGAAGAAGGGTAGCAAGGCTGAGGACGAGGAGGACTCGAAAAGCGATCGAGCGGCCGAAAACTGGCAAAGGCTAGTAAAGCCACTGCTCGACGAAAACCTGCATTACAGTTATGGCTTACAGTAAGCGTTGAAGCGGAGAGAGCAGCCCAGTGCTGGCAATAATGCATCCTAAGAAGCATCTTGGGGCTGGGCCCCTTTTTTAAGAGGAAAAAACGACATCAAAGACGCTGCTCTTCTAGGTGAGTAGACGCATAAGTGGCCTCTAATACAAGCACGCCAAAAACTACGCGAAAGGCATCACCGACCTCATGAGGCTGGGCGCTAAATTGAAGGAGGAGCTATCGAAAACGGGGATCGAGATCAAAGAGACTATGGACGCGGAGTTTGCCTTTCAGCGGCTCTGTTCGGTGTCTGAGGGCAACTTAAACTATTTTTAAGGCTTCTTGTTGACGAAGTCGGAACTTTTATCCATCTTGTCTTCCCCAGCATCTATCTTGAAGATCCCACTCTTGTGAAGGGCAATTATGAGCACCTCCAAGATCATCCTGATCAAGATGGAGTTCTTCTGCAAGTTCTAATATTTCAAAAGTGTGATGAGTTCTGACCAACTCGCAATTACAGACGGTGACAGCCAGGAAATCGAATGCCCGATCTGCTTGGATGAGTTTGAGCCCAATGGGATGCTCGTGATCGAGCGCTGCTGTCACGTCTTCTGCAAAGGCTGCTTGAGTGACCTGCTGAAAATTATGGTTCATAGACTATCACTAGGCTATCGCTATCATTATCTACCCAACGCGAGGACGTATCACCTTATATGATGAGTGGAGTCCTTCTTGCTTTATTTACTTTTATGAGGGGATTCTAAAATTAAGAAGGGATAAAAAAGGTGGGAACCTAAGTACATACTCGCCTCGGGATCATACATAGTGCAAGACTACGACTACCTCTTCTAAAAATAGTGGCACCGCGCAGATTTGCCCGACGTGCCGAGGCCCTTGCTCTCTGGAGAAAACGCAAAACTTCGAAGAGGTGCTGCAGTCGTATCGTGGTTACGAACAGAAATTCGGGAAAAAATTCGAACAACATCATGCTGAGCAGGACGAGCAGAAGCAGCCACAAGAGATGATGGAGGACTCATCGGCAACGAAGGCAGGCGCATCCTCGTCGTTTGCGACGAGCAGCAAGCAGGTGTTGCAAAGTGGGGCCTCGTCATCTTCACTGGGCGGCATGCTGGGAGGTGCTTGCGAAGGCAAAGTTAAGGGCTGATGGAAGTTGACCTTTCTAGGAGCATATCGACGATCTTTTTAAGGGGGAGCAAAGGGCTAGATATGCGAGTTAGATTATAGTACATAGGCCAACTTACTACAACTACCGCTAATGCAACACCAACGAATCCTCACTACCCTTTGCCGAAAAAGAAGCAGAACTGGCTGGAAGCCGAGAGCGCCAACGAGGCCACTCAAATAGAGTCCGTGTGGATGAAGAAGATCAAGCGCAAGGACAAGCATGGCTCAAAGCTGCACTATGTGGCAGCACTGCTGGAGAAGATCCTCACCGAAGATAAGACGGCCAAAGTGATCATCTTTACGCAGTTTTCTGACTTGCAGTGGCAGGTGATGGAGGCACTCGACGACTACAAGGCGGTGAAATACACTACCGTCCGCGACCGCTCTGGGCTGCAGGATTTTCAGAAGAAGCTGAGCGCGGATTCGGTCGCCCAGTTGGAAGCCGCGGACCCGGATGCGCTGCAGCTGGAGAAGCGTGTCCTGTTGCTCTCGCTGGAGAAAGTTAAGGGGCTACAGCAAGAAGTAGAGGCTGCCCAAATGATCCATCTTCGCTTGCGGCATCGTCTCTAGGCGGCCTGCTTTTCAAGGGAAAAGGGGACGAGGCCGAGAGAAGATGCTATGAATGTAATACTAATATCTAGTGAAGACGGATCTCTCGCTCTCCTAGTTGGTTCTAAGTAAGAAGCATCCGGATTGAATTTGACCAGCGCGAACCATGTTTTTTTGCTCCACCCCATGTGCACGGAGACGGTGGACAAAGCCTGCGCGTTCGAGTTGCAAGCGATAGCGCGTGTTCGACGGTTGGGCCAAACGCGTAAAGAGGTGACCATGTGGCGCTTAGTCACTGCCGACACTGTGGAACAAGACCTCGTGCTTGAACACAGACAGCAAATCGACGCAAGAAAAAAGCACAAGGAGGAGCACGCGAAAAAAGTGGCTGCGCGGGAGCTGGCAAGTAAGCAGAAAGATAAGGCGCTGCAAGCAAAGGTGGGCGCAGCGGCGGTCGTGAGAAACCAGAATTACAATAGCTTGTTTTTTTTGGGAGGAGGTCGCGCTGAAGAGAGCAGCAGCGTCAATTTATCATCTTCTACGTGGAACGCAAATGGAGATCGTCGCGATTTTTCAAATCCATTCAATAGCGGTAGCACGAGTGGAGCACTAGGAGGAGGCGCTTCCTCATCGTCCTCAAGCAGCGCAGGACCCCCTGGCGCATCTTCCTCTAGTTCCGACGGACACGGAAGAAACGCCCAGGGACAGTTCTTACCAGGATGGGGCGCTGGAACTTCGTCAACGTCTTCAGGTAGTAAATCTACTTCTTCAGGACTAGGTCTAGGCGGAGGGGGTGGCGCTTTTTTTGGTGGTGGATCTTCATCCTCGTCTTCCAGCAGCGGAATAGGAATTGCACCTGCTGCACAAGATAGCTCTTTTTCGTCCTTCTTTGGCTGCGGAACAAACGGATACGGAAAGGACCTCCACGCGAGGAGTCTCAACGGCAATGGAAATAGTAGGACATTGCATGTCATCCATGACGAGGACGACGTCAGTGATAGGATGGAAGTCGATCATCAGGAGGGTGAGGACGGCTCCAAGCCCTTATTTACTGCCCACGAGCTCGGCTCGATATTACAAGACTGGTTGCGACGGGATGCTGATGCACTGCTAGAGCGAAAGACATCCGACGCAGACAGCAATGCTAAAGATAGGGCGAGGGGTATGGACGTCGATGAGGTGATCGAGCTCTCGAGTCCTAGTCCTAGCGACGACAGTGCTGCTGACAATGTTGATAAGCTACAACATCGACATCAAGGTACTGGCGTCCTCGTAGAGGCAGAGGATCCAGTTGAGAAATTAGCGCGCGAACACCAGCGGCAAGAGGATCATGATCTAGCCAACGGAAGGGGCGGCTGCGTTGTTAAGGCTATAATGGTAACGACCTATCAATCTGTATCTTCTGTAAACATTAACATTCATGATCTCGTTCTTGGTGGATCCTTATTTCTCGAGAAAACAGCTCCTGGGTCATGTTTTTCGAGGGGATACTTACTGGATCTGTTGTCCTAGTTGTTCTCGACTGTCTTTTAATTCACATAGCTATCGCTAATGAATGCGGACCAGGGACGAGCGACCGAAAAAACCTCCAGGCGCAGCACCATCATCAGAACGCAGAAGCGGGGGGTGGCCTTGTTTCGTCTTTGGTCGCGATGGGGTTCAGCAATGCGTTGGCACAGGAAGCGGCGCGCCATAACAAAGGCTTGCAGGAGGCAGTGGATTACTGTTTAGCAAAGCAGTTCGAGTAGAGAGCAGGAAAAACAAAAATTGATTATATAAAGTTTAATGTAGTTGGATGAGTAAATTTTTAATAGGATTGACCTAGTATCGACGTCCTGAAATGATCAGTCGTCCATTTATTTAAGACCTCGAAAGAATTTTGATTGTCAAAATGGAGAATTCTGCTCCTTCATCAGGAAAGCGAAACACAAAAGGACTACCACACTTCTAATTATTTCTCCTGGACGAGGTCGTACACGTACACGATGCGAACAACTCCCTTGTTTCTCTAATTCAAAGAATTTAAATTTTGGTGACCTGGGACGGCTGACACATAGATATCCGACTATATTCTACCAACGTTGTAGTTCTGGAAGACGAACAAGAGTCAGCTGCATTTTCGACAACTTCAACAGGTCCCTATGCTAGTACATACACGCGGCACAAACAAAGATCTTGCTGATTACTCCTCTCTGTGTATGGATTTGGTCAAGATCGTCAGTCATCATGATCATTATCTTCTTTGCGAGGGTCTCTTGGCTACCCAGCAGCAGTAGAAGATGGCGCTTAATCTGCATCTGAAGCTGCTGCCTGCGGCAAACAGGTGAGTACTTAAACAACCTCCTTGTGTCTGAAGTGAAAAAGCACTCTGTTCTAGCAAATTCTGTTCGGTCCTGGGAGGAACGGTCGTGTGCAGGAGCATGAAATAGGACCCTAAAGTGTGGTGAAGAGAACAATTGCGAGTGCGACAAGAGCATCACAAGGAGTTGCGTGGAGGGAGCAGAGGGAGTGTGAGTGAATCGGTAATTCTAACTTCAACTTCTGACGTAGGTCAGGAAGCAAAAAAAAGATGCAGAGGCCTGTAGCACGCATGCAAGCACTTTCCTACATACGTATTCTATCACGATGAGACAGAGCTAGTAGGTAGTATTGCTCTTATTTGTCTCACTGTAATACTGGGAGAAAGAGAATGAAAGCAAAAGCATGTAATTAGAAGGAAATTTACTTCATCTACAACTACGTGCTCACCTACAACTACCCGTCCACTGACCACACCCCACACAGTTTCAGTTTGTTCCTCTTTGTGACCTCGAGGCCTTCATGCACGATGACCTCGCGGCCACCAATTTCACATTCTCACCACGCAGCAGCTCTTGGAGGATGGTGTGTCAGAGGCGTGTCAGCCAATGTCGCAGTCATTCATTGGGGTACCCCAAAAACAGCAGCTTGAACAACTTTGCTAAAAAGTAAGTAGATGAATGAGTGGAGCCGGCTGTTGAAAATTACGACTACGTAGGAAAGGGCACGCTACTTTCCTACGCACGACAATGGCAAGAGGTCAACAACTTTTTCACTTCCGTAGCCATTTTGGCTCAAGTAAATTACTTGCATGATAAAGCCACGACCCGCCTCATTTCCATTCCTTACAAAATGGACGCTGTTTTCTCTCAACGAGCATGATAATGATTATTATTCTTGTTGTAGCCTTAAATAATACTTTCCACTTGATGAGTAAGGGTCGACGATCACGACAACTTCAGCCTTCGAAGTCATCTTCAATGTTGTGCTAGTGCTAGAAGGATGTCTCTGGACGCATAGTACGAAGAAGGGGATATCTTCGTCGATTCCTACGCCTTTCGTTCTTTTTCGTTTTGTTCCGTGCTTTTCTTGTTCTTGCCGTGCCGGCCTCTACCTACTATTAACTTGGAAAATCAAGATCCACTTCAACCTTTTGTAGCGCAACTTTGAAGTGAATCATGATGGTTACAACGCAGTAGACGTAGACCGCCTCCTACTCGCTCTCATAGAAGATACGGCAGCACATGATCCGCTCCGTACCCTCTTCGTGCGGCCTTGTGTTTCTCAACGAACGGCGTCTTTGCACCATGTGCTTTTCGTTTTTCTAGGAAAATATAGAAGGATTCGTCCAGGAAGAATTCATTTATTCATTCCTATTTCTTTGGATTTGGAAAATCGACTTCAACCCCATATATATAATAGATACACTGAAGGCGGTTATAATTGATTCAAAACTTTTTTCCCTCTCTCTTTCTCTCCGTTCCTCTCTGCCTCTATGTCTCTTGAAGGTGTAAGGACCTTCTTGGGGCTCTTTGGGTGCTGTGGTGTCTTCACAGACAACTCATGAGAATAGCGAACGCAATATCAAAGCCGCAACCGTTGTACCAGTAGAGCGATGACACTTCGGCGCTTCGTCCTGCTTGCTCAAGGATTCCAGGCTCGAATATATAATTTGCTGGTTCCACAATTTCGGCAACAATTATCAACATCAAGAGAGTCTCGTTTTTCGAAAGCGAAAGGTGACAAGTCTAAGTCACAGGGTCATCAAGAAAGCCGAAACAAAGCACGACGGACTTCAACATTTTCCGTATCTACCAATGCCGCGTTTTGCTGTTGGCCCGTCTTCAATCGTTCGAAAGTCAAACCAGTAAAAATAGATGAACGAAGAAGAGACCAAGAGTAGGTCGTAAGATGAAAGTTGCACTATCATTTGTAGTTTGTTGTCATTGTCTAGCTCTAGGTCTAGGCATGTCAGAAAAAGAAAATCATTTATGAAGAAAGCGAAACCGTGAAAATTAGATAGAATCACAGAGAAACAAGATAGTGAAGAAAGCGTCTGTCTTATGCGATGAATAACGATTTGATTGCACATCATAGTCATAGGCAAAGTTCTGTCTCGAGCTCGGCATATTTAGATATTTACATGACGAAGATAACATAACACCCTTGTTCACGTTGAAGAAGTTTCACTTTCGCGTAGTCTTGATCTATCATGATCATGTTGCTGGAGATCTAAAGATTGATGAACCTACCACAAGTGGCGACGTACATCTAAGCCAAGAACGCCTAAACAAGATCAACCTTAAAATCGGAGGAACCACTCGCAGCCGATACCATGAAAAAACCTAGACCAATACATCGATGTCTAGAAGCTGTTGAGGTACACAACCTGACAAGTCCTGACTCTAGTTTGCGTCTAGCCGTCAAGACGAGGCCAAAGATAGTCCTCATTGTTTTCTCACCCACATAAAAATCGTTCTGAGAGAGATGAACTGAAAAAAAAATCATGCGTGCTCTTCCTCGTTGACGCTCCTCGCCCTTTTGCAAATAGTACTACGAAACGCTAGCAGCTCCATATGTAAATAGAAACTGTAGTTTCGAAATAGAAACGAACCGCTAGCATTCTTCTACTTTTCGTCTTCGAAAATATTACCAGCATTATCCCATCCCTGCTGTATCATGAGCTCCTCGTCCTCCAACGTTGCTGGAGGACCTAAAGTAGAAGGTTAGAAGGTAGAAGATTAGAAGAAGGTTAGACTCTAGCATTTTTATTTGACTTTTGACTATGACTTTAGTACCTGCGCCGTCGGTTTTAATGTTCTACTTTTCATCAGCCTTTCAACATCAGACTATAAATTTACTTAACTTTAGTACCTTGCTTGTATCCTGCATCAACTTCAACAGGAGCTATAGCGTGAACAACCGACTCAGGTACCACCTTGAGGTCTTCATCGGTATAGTTATCCCAATTGGGGACGGCAGTATTCAACACCGTAGTATTTGGCACCGTAGTCGTCGCGGACGCAGTATGACCCAGCACATTCTTGAACGCGTTTGCCGCAAGAAAATCTTGCGAGGATTGCTCCTTGGAAAGTGCGAAGCCAGCGCCGGGTTGCGCGGCGTGCTGCACGAGCTGCTCGTTGTTGCCTTTGTACGGATGCGAAAACTGGTTCATCTTTTCGTGTCCGGATGCGAAAACTACCGGATGCGCTTGAGTTGGAGGAGGACTTGCTGCGTGGGGAGGAGGACTTGCTGTTCCCTGCTCTTGAGTTGGAGGAGGACTTGCTGCGTGGGGAGGAGGACTTGCTGTTCCCGGAGCTGCTACAAGAGGAGGCGTGTTTAGACCTAAAAATTCTACGGTAGTCGCTTGTCCTGGCCAAAGAGTCTTTGATGAAGCGTCCTGCTGCTCGTGCTCTGTTGAGTGATCGAAAGAGTAAGAGAGTTTCCTTTGTATGTCACTGACGATTTTTTCGAAATCTTTTGGGCTCCTGTCTCTAGTTGCTTGTCCTTGTTCCTCTTCGGTTGTCCTAGTAGTTGAGGACGCAGCAAGCGCTTCTGGTTTCCCAGTGATGGGATTAAAAACGAAAAGTTGAGGAGCAGAAGGGCGATTTGGATGTTGGTCGTGTTGTAGTTGTTGTAATTGTTGCTGTTTCATCTGCAAAGAAGATGATGCATAGAAGAAGTTCTTGTATGCAGCTTGTTCTGCTTCATGTTCTGGTGCATATTCTTCATATTTGTTTGAGTACTCTTGCTCTACTGGTGCAACTTGTTCCGCATATGATAACAGAGGATGCCGATGCCCATGCTTCCTGCTTTCCGCTCTCTCGACCACAATTGCAGTAGGATCGAAGGGGAGAGTTTTAGGTGGAGAAGAAATCTGAGCTTGAGCAGGAGGACTGCTCCGTCTCTGATCGAAAACCGATTTAGCATCTGTACCCGCCAGTGCGCCCACATACCCGTGATAATTATTGATAGGATCGTTCTGGATATAGCTTTGTCGTGGTTGATGTGGTACTTGATGTTCTTGATGATGATGTTTAGGCAAGAATTGATGCTGGTGCTCTCCAGTGGCAGCCTGGTGCCACGCGTTCGCCGTCGATTGTATCATCGAGTAAGCATTAGCAGTGGTACAAGTTGTACTAGTACTAGGATGTCAGAAATTGCCAAGAAAAAAAGTCAATTTTTCGTTTTCTCAAGATCAAATAAATTGTTCTTTATCGAATTCGAAGCCATAAGATAATCTGAGCCCCCGGTTCCGGGTAGTGGATGATATCCTTGCTGCTGCCCGGGATCAACATATGGTCCAGGAGCAGTAGTTGCCGCGTTCACTTCGTACATCTGCTGTTGATGTTGCGGATGGACAGGCGACTGATACTGGTACTGGTGCTGGTAGCCAGTTGTAGCTCCTCCATAAGTGTGCACATCATGTTGAACAGCGTATGCTCCTGCACTAGGGTCTGCATATTGTTGCATGTGCATAGTCCCTGGACCAGCATACGGCGCTGGTGGTGCACCATGATGATGCGGCGGATAATATGGATAAGCTGATCCGTAGGAGCCTGACGTGCTAGCGTCGTATCCCGGAGCTGGGTACCCTGACGATGCATAGTATTGTGCGTTGAAGTCAGGTACGAATCCGGGACTGCTGGACAAGGGCAGTGGGTTGGAATTGTAGTGATTTACATGATAAGTCTTGCTTCTGGCGTGCATACGAGAAGCTGAAGTCGCACCACATCCAGATTGTTCTTGATGATGTAGTTGACCTGCTCCAGAAGTTTTTCTATTCGTTCCTGGATGATGTTTCCCCCTTGCCACGACGTTGCCATTACTGTTGCCATTACTGCCGTATTGTTCCTGTGCTCCTGCAGATGCTACAACTGCTGCTGGAGGCTTGAATGTCCTCAGCTGTGGGCCGCGAGAAGTTTGAATGTCCTCAGCTGTGGTCTTCACCGAAATTTTCGATTGCCCACCAGTGCTGCTACCGCCAGAGCTTCCTTTGCTTCCCTTGCGGTCTACCATAGTGTTGCTGCCTGCACTAGAATTAGAAAAGAACAGAAGGTCATCAGCTCATGTTTGTGGTTTGGCAAGCTAAGAATTTCGATTTCCTACCTTTGTATAAGTAAATTAAATATACTAAATGACTACTCAGTGCTGGAATTGTGGGAGAGCATACACCAACTTCTGACATGAAGAACCTTAACGTTACCCTCTGTCGAAACGAAGGATGACAATTTTCTTAATGGAAGGACGACCTGCACCTCCCCCAACATCTCCAACAGCGACATTCTCGTTTGCTTTACTTCCCGTCTTTACTCTGACGTTAACGCTAGTATCGTCTTGCAGTATTGCTCCTGCCACAATACCTGGACACCCAAATCCAATGTCCGAAAAGCCTAGTTCTTCATTTAGCAGTTCTAGGGCAACATCTTGATCTTCTGGCCGCTCTAGTCCAGGAGGAGGGCCTACAACGACATGGTTTGATGTGAATCGCTGACCCCCAGGATCCACAACAGATGCCGCTTCACAGCACAAGCTTGTCGAGAGGAGCCCTGCTCCAACGACCCAAACAACGCGAGTGAATCTCCTTCGAGGCCGAGATAACATATTTTTCATCTTGATGAAGATTTTATAGTACTAGTTGTACATGTAATGAATTGTAAGTATTCGTAGAGTAGATTTACGATATAGTTTTGCACTTGTTATATTTTTCTACGAAACAAGGTATAGTTACTTCTAAGTACACAAAAACAAAGAGGACAGGGTGGAAAGCGAGAGGGGGTATGAGAACTTCAGATCACAAATTCAGATCACAAATGTGAATAGAAAAACGCATGGATACCCAATGCTCGACATGAATCAATTATAACGAGTGAACATGAAGTTCGTTCTCGTTGTGACTATTAACGACTCAACATTGAATGACAACATCGAACTTGTTCGGTAGAAACGAAAGAAAACAACAATATTTATGGAGAGAATGAAAAAGATACCTCTTTCGTCCCTTTGCTGATCCTCAAAACTGCAGAGGTTGTGGATGGGATTGTGAACGAGAGCATTTAATGATAGGAGCGAGGAACGTTCATCGTCATCACTGAGTGGACCGATTTTCACGGCAGTAGATAGATATACAAATCTGAGGGAACGGGAGTAGAAGTAAGAAGAGGGTGCAATTGTCCTTTTACTAGTACCACCGCTGCAAAAGCAATACAGCTGCAACAATACTTCCACGTCATGATCTGTGATCTTTTGCCGAGCATTGATTTTGGTCGTTGTAGGAAGAGACGATATGATATGATATTCGGTGAAGTGTCTTTGCCTTCGCATTCATTGAGCAGTTCCTTGGTCCTTGTTTTTTCCTTGGAATGAGTATGATCTTTCTGATAATTTACTAGAAAGGCGAAGGCCAGCATCTTCACTCGGTGCACGACTACGAATTCATCATTGGAAAAAGAGTTCTGCTTCTGCTCAAATCTGCGTTGAAATAGTACTGTACATCAGCTGCATCTTGCACATGCAGTAGTTTCTCGAACTTCATTCAAGTGAGCGAAGATAATCGATTTTGCATTCAATCACCGTTCTTGCTGTTTCACACAGGACTTCTTCTAGCCTAGCGCTGTTGTATACGCTTCCACCTTAATATTCATTGCAACACAATATTGCTTCCCCTCAGCTCCGCTTCTTTTCGTGTGGCGTGGTGTTTTTTGCCATCAGGAATTGCATGGGCCTCCATCCCAGGACTGCTAGTTCGACCACCGGAGTGGACTTCTCTGTCGTAATCGGGAGTCACATACATTTCGCCTTTAGCACCGAAATACCTGATGTTCTTGAGATGGGTAGAAGAGCAAGAGGACCGTGTTGAACAATACTTACGAATAATGAAGTCGATGATGATGTAGGCTTCCGCTATTTGGTAACCTGAATTGGATCATAAGGGAAAACAAGAAGAGAACCCTTGTGATCAAATTCAGGCTACCAAATACCGGAACCATTCAGATAAAGGAGAACAATACATGCTAGAAGTACGAATCAGTTGTATAGATTAGGGCTAGAAGAAATCCATCTTAGCCAGCATCTTCGGTCCGCTTTTTAAGGGGAAACGGTCAAAAAGATGCTCTACAAGATGGATTTCTTCTAGCTCTAAATAGATGCGAAGAGCTAGTTTGGCGTTTTAAGGATAGTACGCCTTCTGAGCTCCATGAGTTGTCCATCCTGGGTGGTCTTGGTCTTGCTGCACGTTGTTGTGTCTCTCCGTAAGCGTCCCAATATAGTCCTTTTCCGTGAGTTGGGACGCGTAGCCGTGCCCTGAAAGCTCCGCGATATTCCGACCGTGATGCGTCAAAGGTTCCTTCAAACCTGCTCCGCCCTGCTGCCTTGCGATTCGCAGTGCCTTTTCTCTTGCCAAAACAGCTTGTTGGCTCATACCACCGTCAGGACAATGCTCGTGTATGGCACTGTTAAAGCGCATGTATGTTGAAAATATACTGGTTGATGTTGTACTCGAACTCGAAGTAGGAAAAAGAAAAAGATTGAACATCAAGGGGTAAGTACGACGTGTAGTTCCCTTCGCTCCGTCTTTGTTCTACAAGCTCACGGCTTTTCGCGCTACCGGTTATTGCCGAATCGGAATGGAAGATATTCCTGTTTTTCCGCTCACGAGCAGATATATTCATTGCAGCATCGGTTGTGTGTCCTATGGTTAGAAGAAGGGTTTTTCGAAATCAAGAAGGGGACGGGTTGAAGATGAAGAAGCAAGTTGAAGGTGAATTTCAATTTTTGATTTCGAAAAAACCGTAGTTACAGGCATCTACGATTCGAACTATGCGAAAGTTGAAGATAAAGCGTCTGTTGGGGTTCTAAGTTCAAGTTGCTCAAATTTCACTTGTTGACTCGTCTTAACACCACATTCCTATACGCCAGCTCGTGCTTCGGGTCCAACCAGCTCCCCATTCCTAACGTGGTTTCTTCCCTTCGACCGACTTTCGCAGGAGCAGGAGGAGCGGCACCTGATGAAAGATATGCGTCCTTGGGTTTAGTAGGTACTTAGCAAGATGGTGATGATGGTAGCAAGATAAGTAGAGTGGTAAGCTCCTCCCCGAGACGAATTCACTCCTTTCCGCAATTCGCGGCTGGTGTGTTTTCTTATTGACCCCAGCAACGTCGGCGGCAGTTCATGCATTTTCGACGTTGGTTCATGCATTTCGTCACCCCTGCCCTGGCTTCGCTCGCTAATGATGAGACACCCGACGAATGAATAGGTCAGTGTGTTGTAGCGAGGTGCCTCGCTCTATATTGAGTAGAAAGATATGAAGCCAAGACAAGAACTATACCAAATATATCCGAATAATTCTTCTCCACTTTTCTCCTCTCGCTCTCCGCGGGCTCGAGTCGCTTCGCTTGTTGTAGGACATCCTGCGACCTGAGTTCGTGCTCACGATGCAACTCTTTCTGAAAGCGATCACTCGCACTGGCCGCATTGCCTTCTTGGGAGACTTTTCTTGTTAGAGGTAGACGTTGGGCAAGATTCGTACTGGTTTTAGAAAAAGAGTCGAACTGTGCTGTCACCCGAAAATTGAGAATGTGAGGATTACGTTTACGACAACAAGAACTACTACCTCAAGCTTTTTCAGTTGTTCTTCTCTACTGCGGTAGTACAGTGCTGCGCCTAGCGATTGTGAATGTTGAATTTTGACTTTGATCGTCGTGGTATTCTATCAAATTCAAATCTCTGCTACAACTATGTCATCGCCATTTTCATCGTCCTAACGTCTGATGTGTCAAGAAGTAGGCATCTGCAGCGTGCAGACCTTCGTCGTGAGGTGTTCGTCTCTGACCACTGGGCGAACTGCCTCCTGCCATTTTTAGACGTAGTTTTTGACTATCCGTGGTTAAGTGGGAGGCTCCCTTTCCTTACCTCTTCTGCCTCTTCTTGACTTCAAAGGGGAGCAACCCACTCAGAACAATAGGCCACATCAACATCAAGATTAAATCGGATAGCAATAAACAATAGCAAGGAGGAGCCTTAAGATTTGTTGTCCTTGCCCTCCGAAAACGACAGAGTTGCCGGATCTCTGCTTGCGTTCGGCCGCGCTGATTTCGGGGCCAGACTTAGGAGGGCCCACTTTGCCTGTCCAGGTTAGTCTGGTTTTGCCGCGAAAAGCTTCACTCCCTTCCCAAAAACTGGAATTTTCCCACTGTTTTGAGGGGGAATTGAAAGGAAGGGTCACACTTTTGTCCTGTGATATTACTAAATGCGTTCTCATCTTCTCAAAGAAGTCCTTGATGATAATCAACATACAGAACATGACACATAAGATCGTTGGGCACTTCTCTACGGATGACAAATTAATTTCATCTACTGAATCCAACATGGCGAACAGATCAAAATCATTCACAATCTCATAAAAGCGCTACTAACTTAATCATGATCGAACAAGAACTCATGTAAAAATAGTAGCTAGTGTGATTAGGTACCCTTCCACATCTTTCATGCGGAGGTACGTCCAGTTGTTCGGCTCTGCTATGTCTTTCATCTAGGCCGTCACCGCAAACGAGATTGTGTCCACTTGAATGCGCAACTTTGATTTCTCTAGCAGTAGGGACGTCGATACTCGGCTTGTGCGTCTGAGTCACCCTTTTCTTCTCGTCCACTGCGCTGAGGATTTCCTGAAGGAGAATGGAGATTGTTTAACAACTGATTGAATCCATGAGGCACAGGTAGTTGGTCCCGCGGGGATGAGAGAAAGGAGCTTCTAGTGCTACTAAGAGGACAATCTAAAAAAATACAAATTACCCGTTGCCTGTTCGCATTGTATATCGAGCCTGTATGCGGACCATCGGCACTGAAGATAGAGCTCTCGTTATGCACGAGGCTTCGTTGCCTGGCAGATAGTTCTTGCGGCATTTTTTTTTGAATTCTCGAATGACTGCCAACTCACAGCTGAACTTGTTGCTTTCTCGTCTCCGCTTTGCATGCGTCCTACATTATTATACTGACTTTTTTTCCTTTTTACATGCATAATCAGAAGATACAGAGATCATCGCTCGATTATTGTCTGCGACTAGTGATGTGTAACGGAGAGGTGGAACACGTCGACATCCACCGAGCACAAAACGGACGCCCGCCTGCCGCTGCCGCCTCTTGTAGGCCAGCACAGCCGACTCTGATGATATGCTGGAGCTGTTGTTGGCTCGCAACAGTGAGCGGAATAGAATAAAAGAAGTTCTTTCACACAAATCTGCTCTATACACAGAGCATCTTGTCAGGGAAATGTATCTTCTTTGCATGATGTTTTCCGATGCCTGATGAAAATCTTTAGATGTGTTTCATATGGAGGGGACGAGCAGAGGGGGAAGAACTAGAAATGAGATGTGCATTTTGTTCTTTGCATGTAGTACTTCTAAGACTGAGGCTGAAAGTCACCTTCAATGCGAGCGACCTCCGTTGCCTTTCCTCCTGAAAGCTCATTAACGTATCTTGTCACTGCCTTCACGAAATATCCAAACCCGTATGGATACTCCGCGTCGCCACTTGTGTTTGTCGTCCTTAGGTTGTCGATGAAACCCACATAGTCGATTTTGAAACGAACAAGATACTCGCAATCCCATTGGGCTTGGAGGTCCAGGATACTTTCGACCAGGAGACGGGGATGATTTTGTCGTTCCTTGTCGACGTTCTCCCCTTCCAGGTGTTCCTTGTCGACGTTCTCCCCTTCCAGGTGTTCCTTGTCGACGTTCTCCCCTTCCAGGTGTTCCTTGTCGACGTTCTCCCCATCCGGTTGTTGTTCCTTCTCGTGCTCCCCATCCGGTAGTTGTTGTTCCTTCTCGTGCTCCCCATCCGGTAGTTGTTGTTCCTGCTCGTTCTCCAACAAGTGGCCTTCTCTTACTAGCCTATTGTACAACGGAGTCAGCGCTTCGCACGCAGTGTAGAACATCCGCCGGTCGGATATCGGCATCGCACGGACGAATCCATAGGCGGCTTTTAGATCGTCATCATCAGGTAGCCCTAGCATTGGGGGAGGCTCAAGAATGCCAGATGGATCGGCGTCCAGTAACTTTCTCTTCACAACTCGCAATATGGCGGATAACGAACACGTTGACTCGTCCATCTGTACTGTGCTCGTGATGTGTGGTCCGTTCCTGATCTTCAGCGTAGAGACAGTGTTGTTATGGCAGCCGACTTCAAGTTCTTCACCTTCATCTTGCTTGATACAGGACATTCCGCTACAACTAGCCAAGGGCAAGGACACATTGGACGAGTTCATCTTCGTAATTCTCCTCGTAATCCGATCGATATCATCACTGCTATCGCAATCCTCCAACGCAAATCTGAGGATTTCCTCTAAATCTTCGTCTGTTAGCTTTTTGACGAATTCTTTACCTGTCAAACGCGAATCTGTTGTTCCATCAAAATGCGTATAGCATGCCTCAAGGAAGTCAAGAACTGCTGGTAACATGTTCAAAACATGTGCTTGTGCATCAGCGAGAGTAGTGAAGAGGTTGAGAATGTTGTTGTCGGACGACGCTTTGGTCTTTTCTACTAGGGTAGACCTCGATGGAGCACTTGGGCTGTCCCTGTCGCTAGCTGAAGTTGTGCGACTGCATGTTGTGCTGGATAATGGAGAAGTAGTATGGACTGAGGACGACGTGGTTGTACTAGGCTTTTCGTTTTCATTTGCAGAAAGATTTCTCGTTGCAGCCGTCGGCGACAGACTCACAGCACATGACGAGTCACCCTCCTCTGGCGAACAAAGCGGAAGTCCCATGTCTTTCGAAAATTTCTCCAGAACCAATGCTCTATATCGCCTAACAAGCCCTCTGCGCGTCGTATTTGAGTCTGCTTTGCCTAAGCTAAAAACGCAGATTGGTCGTAGAGTAAACGGACAAGTAGATGAGGATCCTTGACCGGATGAAGAAGAGGATCCTTGTCCTTGACCGGAAGTACAAGTAGATTCTGGCAACACGACAAATGTCCCTACACTTTGACTCAAAGGTGGCGGAGGGGTAACCACGACACACTTGCCTTCCTCCAAGGCAGGTCTCGCGTCACGCGGGTCGCTGGTGATGGTCAGCAAATCCGACGTTGATATCCTCTTCTCCAAACAACTGTCTAGAACTTGCCCTGACACAGACACTCTCGACTCTTCCTGCCCTGACACAGAGGACACGACTCCCGACTCTTCCAAAACAGCCACAACCAGCGCTCCACAGTCATCCTCGAGACAGGCTCTTCCTGTGGCATAGAGTAAAGCAGTGTCTGGATGAAAAGCAGCATATATCCCGTCACCGTAAGCCTTTGTGGTATGCGCTGACAATTCCGGTCGTCCGCTTTGCACTGCCACTGCTTTCAGTTTGTCAGTCGATATTCGTGCTCGAAAGCGACCTTCTCTTAGGATGCTTTTGGCGCAGACGGTTGACGTGCCGTGGAAAAGAAGGAAAGGTCTAGACCTAGAGTTCTTGTTGTTGTCAGATGAGGTTGTTGTCTCTCCTGGCACCGTTCTTGTCGCCCACGGATCGTAGATAAAATCTGGCCCGAATGTTTCTGACAAAGCCGTTCGCAATCGCGATAATGAAGACGACTGCTCGGGATCATGCATCGTAGAAAGGCAAAGGTCATCATGATCTTGATCAGAAAAGTGATCAAGTAGTAGTTTGCTCTTCCATTCACACGCTAATGGTTGCAGGCGAAGAGGGTTCTTGGGATCTGCGCGTAGATCGGCAAACCGCTCGATTTCACGTTCCATTGCTAGGGATAGAATCCTATCCGGACTAGTTTCCCAGCCTGGATACCATTTCCAGGCTCTTAGTTGTCGTGTCGTACTAGTACTATGATTCGTCGTCCTGCTCTTCAAAACAGCTTTATGCAGAAAAACATTCCTTGCGTCCAAGCGGATCTGATGCAGATGGTCGAGTTCTCCCTGATCAATTTAGACCTCACCCTTATCCATCTTGAGACGCATCCTGGGAGCTTTTTTCCTTGGAACAGCCTCTTCAGGATGCCTCAGAAGATGGATAAGGGTACGCCTTAATCAATGTCGCCTATCAGATGTTCGTTGGATTCCTTTAGAAGCCAGGGTAATAACAGGTTTATGTAGGGCCTTTTGGCTGCTGTCGAACATCGACTGGTCGGGACGGGGATCTTGAGCTTGAGGGTGAGATCATCTTCGACATTTAATCTGCTTTCCTGGTTTCCGAGAAGATCGTACTGCGCTACAGCGTAGCAATCCGTAAGCGCCTTGCCGCGATGCAGGTCTGCTGGCTTCCAGAATAAGGGAGGTTCTGCTACAAAGAGGGAGTAGCGGGAGTCGGGCTGTAGGAACGTCTGAAATGACGTGTCTATTGCTGGTGGCAGATGGGAAGCGATGTAAAAAAGAAACTCCTGATCTAGTTGTTGTTGTATGTTTTTCTGAAGAAGAGGCTGGTGCAGCTGTTGGGCTTCTTGTTCTTGAGCCTCCTGACGAGTGCTCAGTCCTTGTGGTCCTTCATCCGAAAATTCTACCGCACTATTGAGTTTCTCAACAAACCGCTCTTGCCATGTTAACTGATGCTGACTGGCCCCTGCACTGGGGTCTTCTTCAAAGCAGCTGACCATGCAGACACGCGAAATCAAGGACTTCAATTGCGTTATCCGTGAGCATAATTCGCTAACACGAGAGCAGTCAAGATCGCCGACCCACGGGTTGCGACCGAGGAAGAGGGAGTAGCGATGGACGTGAATCTGTTGCTGCGGGTCTGAGGCTAGCATGTCCAATCCATCCAAGATATGTGGCACTCCTTTACAAGACGCAAAGATCACCGCATAGGGAGACACGACAGAGTCAGCTTTTAGGTCCTCCCTCAAAACTGCCTCTATGACGTCAGGCTCGCCTCGCTGTAAAGTATGGACGATGTCAATAGCGGAAAACTGACCTGACGCCCACAGCGTGTCGTACATCCGACAACCAGGTGAATGCCCATTCACGTCGATTTTACGAGAAGTGGGAGCGGTGGACCTGGAACAAGCATTACTCGTTGTGCGGCTATCGTAGGTCACATAGGGGATCTCGTCGATAATATGTCCTTCACCTCCATCAGAGCGTCGCTCATCTTCATCTTCATCGTCGGATGACTCTGTCGAGATCCTCTTCCCAAGTCGCTTGCTGATGAAGACCCGCCCATTCAGCGACACAGGATCGAGGCCGTTGAAACGACAACCCGCGCCGAGAAGGAGACAGCGCCGTTTGCTCTGGTGCGTCGTGATGGAAGCCATTTTCTAAAGATGCAAGAACGCAAAGGTTCTAGGAAATGAAACCAAAACACCGCGACCGCAGCACAGCCGTGGCAGCTGCGCTAGTGAAAAGAATGCTACTAGAAGAATGGAGTCATTCGTTCCTCTGATGTAGGGTATCAGAAAACACCTTGACACCCGCTTGACAGTTTTTTGTTGTCACAAAGTTCAGTGCAGACTGCCATAGGGGCGTCATAGTTGATACCTACTTCATATTTTTCCTCTACCTCTGGCTCTTCTACCTCCGTTCGGCATTCTTCTATTTCTTCTATTTAATGGATATGGAGATCCGAATTTTCCTCAACACGAGATCGTAGAAGGAACCCGAAGGCATTTTCGTTTGCAGCTTCGAATCGTCCAGCTAAAATTGCAGATCTACATCAGTGGAACTAGAAGCACTCCATTTTGATGTCCAAGAAGTTCTTTAGATTGTCGATGAAAAGAACTTGGACTAAAAAATATTCTCAGAAAAAATCATTCAAATCTGCTTTGGATCGCCTATGTTCCTGTGTAGCCATGTCGTGTGCCTCATCAAAAGCAGATTATGGTGTAGTAGATTTTTATGTGCAGCTTTGGCTTTATGATGTTTTCTGGCTTGTTCGTGTAGAGCGTTCGATGGACAAAAGAAACTCATGAACATGATGATTCGAGTTCGGAAATTACGGATTTTTAACACACTATGAAAAAGGAAACTTCGTTAAAGAAACTATGTATCAAGCGACACTAGTTGAAGATGCAGTAGAAACACACAACATCATATTCCACCTTCAGCACCAGCATGCGGATCTTCCACAACACCAAAATAACAAAAATAAACTACTTACCAGTTGGAGTTACATCGTATCATTCTTATCCTAGGGCGTGAGTTCCTTATTTCGCGGAGCCTAGCAGTGGTTCTGTCAAAGCCGCTTCTGCATTACTTGTACAAGGTTCTTCCTCCTGCCTCGAAGTTGTATCGTGGTCAACCACGTTTTCTTCTAGTGCAGGCATTATGATATGTTGTCCATTACCATTTAGGAGTGGTACTTGAGGTTCGAGATTGTTCAACATTGTTGTAGCGTTGTTTTCCGTTATTTGGTCGTCGTATTCTTGCTCTCCTACAAGTTGAATCAAGTCTCCAGGCGCAGCAAAGTTTTCTCCAACTTTATAACGAGGATTTCTGTTATTGTTGTTCCGCTTCAGAAGATCATCTTCAGCAGGACTAAAAAAGAAACATTCCTTCATCGCTTGCCTTACACAGCGTCTTAGTTCCATCACCTCAGAAACTTTGTGAGTACAGGCTGAAATGTCCTGATCCAACCCCTCCTTCTCTGCTCTAGACAAAGCGGCTTTTCGCTGTCGGTAATACCATTGCACCTGCAATAGGATACTGCGGAAGTGGCGAATCGTTTCGTATTCCTCTTGGTCGGTGATTTTCTGGAAGACACGAGATGATGTTCTCATAGCTTGTCCTTGTGCAGAGGGTCGTGCTGAGGATGCTCCTGAAGAAGACGTTGTTGTGGTGTAGTCGTCGTCTTGTTGATGGGCTGCATGTCGTGGATTTTGAAGCTGTTTAGTCTGGGATCGCGCAGATATTTTCACCTTGAGTCTCGGCAAAGTATCTTCCAAGATTTGAATACGGAATTGATGAAACGGCACTGCGAAATCGTGCTTGAGAAAACAGCAGATGTGACGCCCAAGATGATGGGAGCAACGTCTGGCTAGAGCACGAGTGGCCAAGAAGCATAGAGCTCCGACACAGAAACCGCTGATAAGACCTGTCATGATCTGACTCGGAGTGTGGTCCCTGAGAACAGCACGACAAGGACCGACGGGGCCAATGGTTAGAGCCAGTACATCAAGTAGGATCAGAGACCTAGTAATAGTAGTACACGTTGTTGATATTTGTTGATTCAGATTCCGAGTCGATTACTAGAATGCAATTCTAGTAATCAATTGGAACAAACAACTCACAACTATTATTAGTCTTTACTCAGTCCGCCGTAACAATAACCCCACCCAAACGAAGGCCCACAGCGCAGCTTCAGCATGCGAAACAACCTCATCCTCTCCAGCGTCACAGAAATTACCGTTGTAGTCGTATTTCTCTGCCTCGCAGCAACCGAACAGTCGAGAAAAAGGGCGTCGGAGTAGCCGTGAGTAGAGGAAGTACAAATCGTCACTTCGTTGTGGTGCTCTCTTAGTTGTTGTGGACAGCGATGCGGGACGTTTGCTCCTCCGAGTTCCTGTGTTGAGCGGTGGTGGAGCGACACTGCAAAAATCCTCATTCTCAGTGGCTGCTCCTTCGTCACCTACTACCACATCATCTTCTGCTTTAGTCATCTTCACCTTGATCATGTTACTTTTTGCATTATTTGTATTTCCCGAGGATTTACTCCTGTTATTCTTGTTCCGATCGTTCCTTCCGACCAATTTGAGCCCTTCCCGTCGTCCGGTGTTCTCCGATTCATTTTCCAGGATCCGTGGATAATGAACACTGGCTCTGGCAATGGCAGCATCCTCGGGACCATAGATACCAACAGCCATCTCTTGTATTGTCGCAGCATCTGCTGCTTGCGCACCTCCCTTGAAGTTCGAAGAAAAAGACAACAAGCGCTCTGCCTCGTCATCCATGATTTCTTCCTCGATAGCTGATAGACGGTTCTGCATGCGGCCTTCTTCAGAAGTATCGTAGTTCTCGTCAGTTGTACTTTGATCTGAAGACGCTGGAACAATCGCAACGTCCAGTTGTACTTCATCCTCTGGTGCCTCCTGGTGCGCTTGTGGCATCATCTGTGCTCTCCTACGACCAGATGCAGCACAGCCACCTGTTCCAGCTCGCGCTTTGTCCGTTGCTGGCGTCGTGGAGGATGTGTTGGCCACGTGGTCGAGTTCTTTGCCACCTTCAAGTTCAAGTTGTGCAACTATATTCTTGTTGATCTTGTTGTCTGCATTCTGCTCATTCTCATTCTGAACGACCTCATATTCATCATGATACCCCTTCCAAACTCGAATCGCGTTCTTCCTCAATTGCATGTGCAGGTCAGTCTTGTAGATCAACTGTAAGATCTTCAACGTGAAGAGTCCTGCAGACACCGTCGAATGACCACTGGGCATGCCGAAATTGCCAGCACAAGATTCGGCGGGTCGTGACTGCCGCATCAACTTCTTGATGACGATCTCGTTCACGAACACCAAGACGCCAAGGAACGAGATATTCACGAGTTGACTTGTTCCGCGACGAAAGAGGAGTTTGAGAAACATCACCGCAACAAGCAGAATCGGGACGTAAGCGGAGACGGTGCAAAATCCTTGCAGCAGGATCGAAGGAGGCTCGATGGCGACATATGGGGAATGGATATTAGCGAAGAAGATTCATGTCATGTCATTTGTCTCCGATTTCACTACCTGCCAAATCAATCTTGAGACGTTGCTCTTAAAATTTGTACAGGATCAATAACAATGTAGTTGAATGAATCTCTTCTTTCTTGTCTATGCGAATAAATATTGAGAAGTAGTAGCTCATCAAGGTGCATTGGCTCTAGCGATTCAGTTGGAGATGTGTATTTACGGAAATTCACGTCGTCCACGCTCTATGGTTGTGTGTGATCCATCTTCTCATCCTTAATCACATTCACGCACGTTCCATACGAGAGCAGCTGATCCCTTTTGCTTCGCGTATCTGCGTCATTGAGGTCGCCGCCACAAGCTCTGACTTTAGCCTCGATAGCCTCTCGATTGAAAAATTGACCCCACCGACAACGACCACCTTGGTCGCCGAGAAGAGTTAGATCTAGAAGATGAACTACTGAAGCAGTAGTTGTAGTACGTACCAGTCGAGTGCCAAAGTTGACTGAGAATCTTCGAAGTTCATCAACATGCTCTTGCCAGAACTACAAAATCAGTCTTGGGTAATCACAAGAAGAACAGCCTGGACTCAGAAGAGTCAAGAGCTCCAACTACTATCTGAATCTACTGGTGTACTAGATAGAACTACTACTTACAACCCAATGGATGAATGAAAGCATGCTTTTGCATAATGACATATCCCCTCCGCTGCAGCTCGACTCATCGGCATATCTAGAGCAGGGACCGACTGCTGTGGTGGCGTAATTCGTCAGCGATACGTCGCATGGCATGACCTGACCAAAAGGACATTGGCATTTGTGAGCTAGTTTCGGTTAGACATTTTTACTTTTATGAAAATTCATCTTCGAATCAACCGTGGTACTAGCAATATTTCTCGCTTTGGATTAGGGCCCTCCCCGAAGATGCGGCCTCTACTTAAGATGTATTTATATACTCGAAAAACTGAAATGAGCGAGTTACTGACCAGAATAACCGAGATACTGATAAGAAGGAAGAGTAGCCTTGACGTTAAGCTACCTCCCTTATTTCAGTCAGTAACTCGGTTATTTTGAGTTTTCGAATAGATAATTTTCATTACAGGTCGTGGTAAGCCAGCCTTAATTTGGACAAATTTGCTCCTTCCAAGCTCTCCACCTTCTTTTTTCGAGGGATGCTGGGGACCACACACCTCTACTTCTGTAAAGCAGCGGATTGGCCTGATAAAGCTCTCTCTCTTCGTCATCGAGTTTGGCGAACCAGGCTTGAATTTTCTCCAAATCACCTGTTAAGGCATCTGTGCCTGTTGAGGAGACTAACTGCTGGGGGGATGGCATCTTCTTTTTGGTTTTGTTTAGTGTTTCTTATTCTTGGTTGAGGTCGGTGGAAGAACCCGAACCGGAAGAGTAGAGTAGTTGACAATATAGATAATTTGGCGTTTTAATATTCGAGCCTATGCCTATGCCTGCTTCACAAGAAAATTAGTTGCAACTTAGCCCTCGATTGATTCTTTTTGTTCGCAGCGTTGAGGAAAAGTGGTTGAGAAGGTGCTTTCACTGCAGACCTCATCCAGATCGCAGCACAGAAGGCTTTGACGACCCTAAGAAAACAAGACTGAGTATTCCACACCTCCTGGATCTTCTACCTACAACCACTTGCATGCAACCCGAACAGAACAACCGCATGAAGAATGAATGTGGACTGAACACGCCGTGGTGTTGCTCTTTCTGACGCCGCAGCCTGCTGTGAAAATACGTTGATGATGGTCTTGTTCGCAAAATTACCTATCAGTTTTTCAAGCCAGGAATAACGTGCCTCCTGGCCAAGCTGCTCAGTTAGATATTGTTCTTGCGCAAGATTGCTAGGTGTGTCATGCTGATCAAAGTCCCTAGTCAACAACTGTAGCTGCAAATAAATTGCATTCGCTCTAGTACTCCTTTCCTCGTCTAAGTGAACAAGAGCAAGGTCCTTACTCTTACTCATACTTAATATATTCTGATCATGAAAAGCAGCCAAACTTGCAAACAGCTCCTTCACGCTTGCGCCCCAAGTGGGATAGATGTGATCAGCTAGAGAACGACGCTGAAGAGTATCCAAGCTGCGAACTGTTGCCCAGCCCTCAAATTTCCTCACCCGATCCCGCAGAGTTCGATAGAAATGCTCTAATTCTTCACTCAGTCTGAGAGGAGGCTCCTGTGTTCGTGTTGTGGTCCTAGGCTCCTCCTCCTCCTGTGTGGTCCTCTCTTCAGTGATCACAGGCTCCTCCTGTGTGGTCCTCTCTTCAGTGATCGCATCCGCACCAGTCGTGCTTGTTCTTGTCACATTCTTCTTTCTCCATTGTTGACGTCCTGATTCTGTTTCTCTTTCCTCTATCTGCGAAAGCCCACGACGCAACCAGAAAGGTAACGTGGAGAACGGGACATCCTTCCAAAATCTTCCCATGTACTCCTCTGCGAAAGAGAGGTAGACGAAGGATGGGAAACCCATCCGATTGATTCCCTTAGACCAGGCTCTGTCTTTCCAGTGAAAATGAGAACATAAAACCCAGGAATTTGCTCTAGAGGAGAGTTTCCGAATAGTCTTTCTGGCATTGTACTCCCGTGTAAGGTCTTTCTGTTGCAGAAGTTCTTGCCGTCGTTCTCGCTCTGTCCTGGGAAGGGAGAAGTAGCTGAGTTTCTGAGGACCGTCGATGATTGGACGATCGTAAGAAGTTGCACCTGCCACTGCTTTTGTGGTTGAAGTTGAACTTGATGAAGTAGTTTGCTTGTTCACAAAAGAGGATATTGATATTCTTGATACAACATCACGACCCGGTACGTCCGTTGCCTGCTTGAAGGCGGAATACGCGGCACGTCTCATCTCAACTTCAGTGCTGTCATCATGTTCTAGAGTGAGGAAAAAGTCCTTTGCTGCAGTTGCTTCTTCTCCTTCATCTTGTTCCCTTGCATTCTCCTCATTCCCTGTCCCAGAACCAGCAGACGTTGACATCTCCCTCACACCCACATTCCATGGAAAGTAGTTGTTGAGTCTGCTCCACGGGAGAATGTGGAAGCCGTCAAACCTCACTTGTTCCTCCAAATCTTGCTTGCTATACACTGCTGCTTTCCCAATCAATACCAACAGTGAGAAAGGATCGTACCCGTAGTAGGGATAGACACATGTCTTCCTTCTGTCTTGTTGTTCGCGATCGCGCTTTAGAGTGCATTCCCACGCGTGTTCAGCACCGGTTTCTGACGTCTTGGTCTCCGTTCCTAGAAATTCATTCTGCCACATTGCTACCACTCCATGAGTCCAATAGCTATCTCGCCACTGCTTGAGGATTTCTCTGCCTCTCTTACCCCGTGCAAGCCACGCATTCGTATGAGGAAGTAGTAGACTTTGTCCCTGGAGGTCACTGGGTCCGACGACGAAGCCGTAGTCGGGTGCCATGCTCTTGGGGAAAAGGGTCTCAAGCTTTACGTCGTGAGCATGCCAGACAGCATCTGTGTCAAGAAAAAGAAGTTGGAAATTGTCGTCATATTTACCGTCAGCTCCGCCAAATTCCTTCTCTAAGATTTCATAGCCCAGAAAAACTTTGACCCAAGTCGGTGTGACTTGGTCATCAAAGGCGGAGTGTGTGTAGAAGCGGAAGGGTTAGAAGATTAATGCCGGGGGGAGCAACTAGACGCGCTAAAATGATTGCATTTGTTGAGTCCGTTGTTAAAGACAAGCTTGTGAACCTTAGATAGTCAAAAAACGTATTGATTCCACTTGAGATAAAAAAAATCCTGATCACAGGACAGAGAGGCGGCTTGCCACTTGTTAAAGGTAAAGATGAACTGATTACAGTTCTTCCTGGTCTTCATAATACTCATATCCGTGTCGATGAGCGTATAGCTTGTTTACGGTCCGAAACCCTCTAGAAAAAGGTATCTCCTCCTCTGAACGGCGGTCATAGCAAAAGATGATCGTCCGAGGTCTAGTACTAGCGCTAGAGGCTCCCGCTGCTGCAACTATCGTCACTAGAAAAAGCAGAAAGGGCCGGGCTTGTAGCATGATGTTGACGAGGAAGCAGGGGTGTCGTGCATTTTATTGTCTATCTACTGATGCCAATGCCTACGCGACGAATTGGCGTTCACTTCCCACAATCTTCTTTCAGGTGGACAAGCACAGTTCGAAGAATTTTTCGAATGGTTTTTTGATGTCACTGTCACTTCTAACTCTAAGCCTGCTTTTTAAAAGCAGCTTTTATGCGGAGCAAGAATCAGCGACGTGGTCATGTAGAAGTTCACGAAAAAATCCACTTTGGAATCGTCGAAAGGCATGGTCACGCCGTGAGACAAACAAATTACAGTTTCGAGAGGTAAAATAAAAGTGGAGAATATCGTTGTAATTGGAAAGTACTAGATTTTGATCTACTAAGTGGTCCTCGGTAACACAAACAATTGGAAACTGTGACAAAAGTGACACTGATAGATAGACGATGTGATAAAATACGATAAACTTACGAAAATCAAATTTCTAAGTTCTAGAAGCATGAGGACTGCATGACTCTGTGAAGATATTTCCCATTGCACAATCCGCGTTCATCGCCGGGACAAACTACCCCATAGCAACGTCAAAAACAAGCGCACCTTCCGCTTGATTCGCTGAAAGATACTCTACCAGTTTCTCCGTATCGTTCTTCCACCCATCACCTACTCCTGTTGCTGATGATGTAGCAGAAATAGTAGTCGTGGAAGCCACCGGTGGCGGTATTCTGTTCTCCAGTCTCTCTTGCAAGTACCGAACCAAATCCACCTGTGCGTTCTCCAGCCTCGGCCGATAGTCTTCCGATGCCAGCATCCATGGTGCTTCGTCTTTTGTTCCCTCAGCTCCAGGACTACCCACCTCATCTGTCTCCCCTTCGCTGGCTCCAAACAAGATTCCGCTACTCGGATAAACCTCCCTTATGATCTTGAACAATTCCAAATCAGAAGTTGGATATTGGCTTTGTTCGACTGGCGCTTGATGCAGGTACTTCAAGAGACCCGCGTAACCCCATCGCTCGAATAGCGTGACTTTGCTCCCTCGCTGCGCAGCCTCCGGCTCTATGTAGTGCTTCTCCAGGAGAGTGCGGTTTGCTGCCTTTAAGGTTTCCATCTGTTCTTTCCGTGATTTGGGGATTAGAGGGCCTAAAAGAAAGTGAAACACCACGTAAGACTTACTTACAACATCATGTTGAACTTGATAACGAAGTACTTAGATCACAAGTAAACTACATAGTACTAGGGGAAAACTACGCACTGGGGGAATTAGAGGGGAAAAGAACGTAGATTAGCATTGAAAGCCCTGTAAGGAAATAGAACATCTTTCCTCCCATAACAACTCCTCTATCCGGTTTAGCCAACCTGGTCTGCTACGGAAACCTTTCACTTGAGGCCAATGTCGCGCCATGTATTCGGAAGTGAAAAACAGGAACGTCAGTGGCGTGTAGCGTTCTCTATTGCCAAGTTAGAGTGAAGACGTGTTATAAAAGCTGAAGATTTGAGTGACTTTGAAAATGCTGAATATCTGGCCTCTTGCTCTTCTATCTCATCATTAACACTTGAAATTGAATCATCTTCGTCCAACAAAATAACAGTAGTTATTTGAGGAGACACTGTCTCTCGTTGGCAAAGATACGCTCCTCCTCCACACTTGAAATTGAATCATCCTCGTGGAACATAACAGTCATGTCCGGTGTAGTTTGCTCGATTCTTCCAGTGAAAATGTGTACAGAGGACCCACCGGACAGGATACAGCGCTTCTCCTGTGCTCGATACTTGTGTTGCGCCGCCTGCGTTCTGTGTCATGAAAGGGGTTTCGGTGCATAAAGTCAGTACTTCTTTGTAATTCTCGAATCTCATAAAGAGTTAACCTAGTCTGTGATTGGTAGGCGTCATTCACTTTCACCATAATCTTCACTTCCCTTATCGCTAACCCGGTGACTACCGTATCCGCCGATAGTGTCTGCTTTGTTTTCACTCCCCTCTGATTGTAAGCTTGCAGCATCTTCTTGTTTGAGTCGTCGTCACCCGCATGTTGGAGCAGCGGTCGGCGCATGCTGAACGTTGCGCGCAAAGAAGGTGCCCGTGAAAGAGAGGCCGCTACAACTGTGTCGTTCGTGGTGGTCTCATCTTCACGACTAGATGTTGACCTCGTCCGAACCCCTATCTTAGTCGCCGCCGCCGCATTCGCTGCACTGTCACTCTGGTCATTCTTGCCTAATATTAAAGGTCAGCAATCCGTGGTCGCTGATACTGAGTGAAAAGGGCTCCACGACCACGTCTCTCCCTTTGTTTTCCCTTCGTTTTCCCCTGTTCTCTCAAGGGGTCCCTCTTTCAGTGACTAACCTCAATGACCAATGAAAGCAGAAAGCTGAGCCTTAACAATAATTCCGATATGTGGACTTCCACTTCTCCTTTTCTACTTCCTCCTGGTCTCAAAGGTTCCTCTCCAGGAGCAGAAGTCCAAAATTTTGCAGCCTCAATCCCACTCCTCCGCTTCGACCACCATCTGTAGAACCTGTTGTTCCTTGCGATCATTTCAGTGTCGTCGTTCTCAACTGTCAAGTAATGATGACCCGGACTTGATGATGTTGATGAGTTTGAGTTAGTTGTTGTCGTGCTTGAAGATGAGTCAGAGTCTGAAGATGAAGCATCGACTGCTTTTACAGCGCCAGAAGCAACCTCTTCTTCAGGAGGTATCGCTCTCACCGCCAAGCTCCAGGGTGACGGCAGGTTCATCCGTGACCATGGTGGAATTTCGAAGCCGTCAAACATGACTTGACTTGTGGTGGAATCCCAATAGGCTGACTCTGCGATCAAGGACATCAGAGAAAGCGGATCCCACCCGTGATAGGGGTAAATGCAGTCGCTCTCGCCTGGCTTATGCGGACGTCCATTTCGTCCGTTTTCTATCGGCGCGTAGGCCTCGACAGGTGGTAGATAACCAGCGTAGACTGCGCGGGTTGATGTGGTACTAGAGTCAGTGCTTGTAGTTGTAGCGGCTTTGGTGCTGTAGTCTGAAGTTATTCTCGTTCCAGGCGACGTGCTGGTGTCCTTCTCAGGTTGATACCTCAGAACATAGTTCGTGCATATCCACTTCTTTTCGCCACTACAAGTTTTGAAAAATTCCTCACCATCCTCCTCCTTACTCGCGACGCGCCACATATGCCGCACATACTTGTACTGATACCGCCATTTTCTCAACAGCTCCCTACCTTTAGCGCCTCTTGCAACCCAGGCATTCGTATGCGGCACAGGCACCGCGATGCCATGAACATCTGCTGCTGTAGCAATGAAGCCACCTTTTTCTTGCAATCTTTCTGGAAAGAGGCTTTCGACACTCACTTCATGCGCATGCCAAACTGCGTCGCTGTCTAGAAACATGATCTGGAAGTCGTTTTCACATTTGTCCAAGTCTTGAGGTTTCCGAAAGTCTCCAAAGCCCAGTGTGGCACTACCTTGATCTTTCAAGTATTGAAGTTCTTGTTGTACTAGAGATGAAGATGTAGAAGTCTCTGAAGTTGATGTCGTCGCCGTCGTGTCCGACTCTGAGTGTTCGTCATCACCAAGTCTAAGCCGCGCCTTATCATCTCTCGCATCAGCAAAGTAATGATCAACATCACCAGCACTACCTCCTCTATGGATTTCCTCAAAGTACTTCTCCCCCAATATATCCCGCAATTCCTCCAGAGGATCGCTCCCGCACGATCCGAATTCATCCACCAAGATCTGGTACCCTTGGAAAACCTTGATCCAAGTTTGGGTCATTGCTTCTGCGAAGCGGCTTTTGTCGTAGAACCTGTACTCGTAGTCCCATCGATAGGCGTAGAGGCCGTTGACCTCTCGAAAACCGGACAGCCAAGGCACTTCATCAGCATCCCGACGATCGTAGGAGAAGACGATGGTCCGGACCGCGTCCGCTGTCAGGGAGTTCAAGTCTATTGGAAGTTTTTGGTCGTGTTCGTTTATCCCGCTTGTTATGGCTGTCCCCCTTAGGAGACCCATAACAAACGGTAACGAAAGCACCTTTAGCCTATCCTTAAGTCTAGGAGGAGGAAGATGAGCAGCGAGAATCGACGCAACGACCTAAATATCGAGGAGATGTTGAGAAACGACATCTCCTCGAAGTTGTCTCCGGTTTAGGACATGGATGAAGGCATTTCCATTTTTTGTGGTTTCTACTTTCTTTTGCCTTACTATAACTACTCAATCTAAAGCAGCATCAAGATCATTTTAGTGTACCCTCATAACCTCTTCTCTCTCGGTGGAGCTCCATCACGCTCTGCTTAGTGTACCCTCATAACCTCTTCTCTCTCGGTGGAGCTCCATCACGCTCTGCTTACTTTATTTCACCGTCTCTCACGTTGGTGCCATTTCAATTTTATTATATATAACAAGAACAATCTGTCTACTCAGACAACTTGATGGTCCGGAAGTAGATAGTCGACTTTTCCCGCGGTCACACTTGAGTTATCGAGATCTGATCGAAATTCTTTCGATATAAAGAAACCCCTGCTCACGAATAATAATACGGCCATCACATTGTCAGCACATCCTGCAACAATCTCCTAAGTAACCTATATTTTAGTTGATTGGAGGACGAGGAAACCATTGATTCTCATGCTTCTGTAACATGTACAATCTCTTGGTGGCTTCTGCCCTTTAGATTGGATGAGCGACATATCCATGTCGCCCCGATTTGTGTCTACCGACTCCAGGGCGTCCCCGCCTAGTTCATGTACATCTAATCCTGCGCTTAATTACGATGAGTGACGTAGTAGCTACAATTTTCGATTCAGGACAACGACCTTCTGAATCATACCAATTGAATTAAAGCAATCTAGTAGAAGTACATTGAAAATCATTATAAACCAGAAGTGGTCCTGCTTACGTCAACATCCTCCGTGCTGACATTGTCATCGTGTTTGTGATTCAATTTTTTGAATGAAGATCTTCGTGTCGGTGTCATAAACGATAAACATAAACCAAGAACGGCCAATAAAATTGCCACTGAGCAAGATGTTAGTGCGTCAACCAAGAACATATTACGTTATCAATTATTATCATTATGTTCGCGCCCGAGCCCGACCCTACCGCCTCGCACGTGTCGCGCTCGCGAGCGCCCTTAGTGATGGTTTAGTTCGAAGGTGAAGGATGGAAGGATGAGGATCTCAAGGGAGAATAGCGTAGAAGATGAAGATTCGTCATTTTCATTTATGTATTTCAATTTCTATTTCAATTATATCATATTCATAGTATTTCAATTTCTATTTCATCACGGATTTTTTGAAATGAAATTATAGTACTTAAAATGAGGTTAAAAGTTTGAAATCAATCATGACAAAGTAGAAATCAGTAGTGTATAACTACCAACAGACAAGTACAACAACGACAACATGATACAAAAACATCAAAACTAAAGGACGGACCAAGAGCCCTTGCAGACCACCTTACAGCACATCTATGTTCTTCTTCATCCAGCTTTACGAATCAAATCATGTTGAATCCTAATCATGTATGCTGTCGTGGCTTACAGAGACGTCGAGGCTGGTCCATCACTAGCTGGAATGAGGCGAGGTTGACCAAAAAAGCGTCCTAATCTACTGCACACATCATCGACGCCGATCTGGCCTTATCCGCGTACCCGTGATATGCTTACGCAAATCTACGGGAATCAAATTCAAAACTTCAATGCCCATGCTCTACTTCTAGGCCACATGTTTAAGTTGACTATGTCAATCTCTAGAATTATGTTGTCTTTCATCTTTGTGCTTCAGTTTGTACCACGCCTACCAGTACCGAAAACTCTTAAATCAAATTCACCTACTCGTTCTCGTCATTGTGATGGTCATCCTCATCTTCATCTTCGGTACCATCATGGTCATCGTGATCTTCTCCTCGGATGTGTTGTAGATTCAACTGCAGGTGTTCCTGATTTTGATGTCTTCTCCTTCCCCGTCTCGCATGCTGCGCCCGCTCCCGACCTCGCAAATGCCTATCAACTTGCTGCTGTTCAGGTTCCGCATGTCTGTGACTGCCTGTGTTGTTGCTGCCAACACCATGATTTTGCGTCCCTGAATGCTGCTCTTGCAGGTGATGGGGAGGTAGTTGGAGGACGAGTTGTTGCGCTGCTGGAGAGGATGTGAAGACACCTGCGGCTGATGTCACAGGAGTTCCACTAGTTGTTCCAGGTGAGGTAGCCTGATGATCAGCTACAGCAGCAGACGTTGTCGATGCTAGATTTGCTGCACCTCCAGCAACAAGGTATTCTTGCAGCTGCTCTACAACGTGGTCCTGCGCTGCTTCTGTGTCATCGCGTGTGAAAAGTCCGAAGGGCCCGCTGGCTTCTACAGACTGATCTACGACGTGTCCTGCTGCTGCTCGCATTTGATGTTGTTGGTGAGTGTGAATATTCTGAGATACAGCAGCATTGGTAGAGGAAGTATTCGTGATAGGGTGTAGTGGCTGCGTCGGATGCAGCGGGGTAATGACGCCACCCTGACTGACGTCATGCTCTCCTAAACCAAGCAGTTGTTGCCCACTGCCAGGCCTCGGCATTGTGCTACTACTTTCTCCGCCAAGTGCTGTTGTCGTCGCAGTAATCCCATAATCACCTATCATTCCAGATTCACCTGTTATGATCCCGCCTGTTGACTGATCAACTATGAATCCCCCAGCACCACCTAATGTGCCAGGAGAACCGGCATTACCGCCTCCGGTCGAAGATGAACCTCCTGCCTGCGCACCTGGCGAGGTGTTTGCAGCGTCAGTTGTGTTGAGTGCAGGCATAATGATGTTCTCCTTTGCTTGTAGGAGTTGAACGACTTGTTCTGCTTCTGGGGTTCCAAGCAAGACATTGACGTCATGAACTTGGAACTCAACTACGTTCCCTCCTGCAGATGCTCCTTGTGCAACAAGGGGACCTCCAACGACGTGATCTGCTGTACCAGGATGATAGGACACGACTCCACCTGCGGCTACGTGATGTTCGGCCACGTAGGACGTTGCATGCTCGAGTGCATAGCCCCCCGATTGATGGGAGGATCCCTCCCCTGCGGCATAACCGCCAGCACCTCCACCAGGTACGACATGATGCTCAGTCGCATAAGCTGCTACTCCGTGTTCAGCTGCATAGGCATGCTCAGAAGGTGGGTAGCCATCTATCGTGACAACTCCCACTGGCATTGAGCCCGGAGCTCCTCCGACATGCTCCGCCGCAACGTAGGTCACAGCAGGTGGCGTCGCATGTTGCCCAGCAGGTCCGCCGTGATGATCCGCATATGCTCCAGGTGAGACATGTTGCTCCACTATGTTGCTGTAACCAGCACCTCCAGAGACCCCAGCGCCTGCGGGAGCAGGAACAACCTCATAGTGGTCGTAAGAGTGGTCATACTGTTGAGCCGCTGCCGCGAACTGTTGATGGACTAGCCTCTCCTGCTCTTGCGCTCCTGTACTCGTCCCTAACGACCTTGACGCGCCGCCCCCAGTTGAAGATTCTACTACGCCTGAGGTGCGTTCTTGTTCATGCTGCTGCAGTTGGTCCAAGTCTATGAACTGCGGTTCAAAATCGCCCAAGTCGGCGTCTCCAAAACCCGAAGCTCCTGGTGGTCCGAGGTCTAGACCAGCAGTGTTGGGCGCACTTCCTATGCCTATGCCGAGTGCGTTGCTGGGTTCTACCACTAGTTCGTGAGAATCCGCAATGGCTATCAAGTCCCTCTCCTCCACAACGATACCCGCTTCTTCCGCAATTTGCTGGTATTGCTGCTGCTCTATTTCGATCATCTGTTGTCGCTCTACTTCGGCTACTTCTGGATCACAACTATGCTGATCAACATGTTGGACGACAAGACTACCTGCACTGGACGCAGCTGCTTCCATTCCCCCGCCTGCTCCTGCTTGCACAAGTATTACGGACGATTGGTGGTCGCCTCCTGGACTGGTGTGGTGATCATCGCCTTCTTGCACGGTTCCTAGTTGTAGTTCTTCTGCCGGTTGCCCAGAAGCGGTGCTTGCATCAGGTTCCCCACGACCTTCTTGGCCACCACCACCTCCAAGAACGTCGAATTCATCTATACTTTGTCTAGTCATCTTTTGCGCGTCCTCTAGTGCTTGTGAGACATCAGCGACGCACCAGCTTCTACTGTGTTCATCAAGTTTGTGATCCCTCTGGCTTGCTGCGTCTGGGTGGGCGTCGTCGTAATTTGTCTCCTTTCCATGCTGGCTACCGGCAGCTCCTGAAGACACCGTATCCGCGACAGAGATCCTTGTGGTGAATGCTGGCTCGGAAGCGATCACGGAAGCTGAGGTGGAGTTCAAATAAAAACGATGGCTCTTGCGATGAAGAATTCATTGATCTCATGACAACTTACGATTTTAATTAGACATGCACAACATGTTGATGAAAAGCGACCGTTACGTATTTCTTTGAAACCCCCTACTAGAAGTGTCAAGCATCAACAAACAATCAACAGTATAAGTACTTCTCGGCAGACTCGGCAAAACTCCAACACCTAACGAATCCGTGGGTATTCCTCGCTGTCGCATTCCTAGCGTTCCTGGTGTGTGCTTACCCTGTCCACCTGAGGGCTGAGGGGGTGGAGGCGGTAATGGGATGGGATTTCTACTCGCGTTCACAAACATTCCTTGCCCTCCAGCTGTGATCGCCTTCTTGTTCTGCACTTTCACGCCCTGTGCAGCTGCTATTCTCTTCGTCCTATCACCTGCGAAGATGTTCAGACGCATAAGCAGATGCCTCCTGGTCCACGTGTTGTCTCCGGGTGCACCACCAGGCTGTGGATGCGCGACAGCGCCAGGATGCGGATTATGATGCATCGTTTGGGCATTAGATGCCGCTGCTCCACCGTGATGCACGTGATAATGTGGCCCACCTCCGTGATAATGAGCACCAGTTCCAGGATGGTGACCGGAAGCATAATAACTGCCAGCACCATGCTGGCTAGCACCAGGGTAAAAACTTTGGGCTCCGGCATGCATGCCAGTACTAGAAGCTCCTCCGCCACCGGCTCTACTACCTCCTGTGCCACCAGCATTCCCTGTTCCGATATTTTTGTTGCCCTGGTAATAACCGCCCGTACTAGACGAAGTTGCGCCATAAGGTCTTGGGGCGCCACTTCCTGCTGAAGGTCCACTGTTCGAAGGACCACCAATGATTCCTGACCGAGGACCTGGATGGTGTCCTGGTGAAGCCATCTGACCTCCAGTACCTTGACCATAGTACCCGCCAGTAGAGTTGTAGTAAGGTCTACCAGGGGGAGGGAGCATGAGAGGCGTCGACCTGCCATTGACAGGCGGCAATTGGAGAGTGCGACTTGTGCCAGTATTTGGTGGATTTCTTGCGTTTCCTGCGTTGTTCATGGGTCTTGGAACATCATCTAGAGAGCTAGCAGGCGCTCTCCTACTGTAGTCTGTTATTTGCAACTGCTGTCGACCTTGCTTAATACTATTACTTCTTTGTAGCTGATCCCGGCCGCCCGTTGCGCCAGCATTCACCCCGCCTCCTTCTTGATCTTTTCCAGCACCAGCAGCAGCACCTGTATAATTAGTACTGCCTCTCCTAGCTGCACGACCCCTGCTCGTCGTGCCTTCTTCTCCAGGGAGTTGGAGTAAAAGAGCAGTTTCTTCATCAGCACCGTCAACTGGGTTCTGCATGTCGTCTTCTTCGTGGTGCATCTCTCCGTTCGCAGACGAGTTCAGAGCATCCATCTCACCGGCTATATCCCTACTTTCAGTTAGAGCTGTCCGTAATTCATCTTTCAAGTGCATCCTTGAAAAGTATGGGGGAGTATTCGCTTAGGATACTCCTCCATACGTAGGTCCAAGGATACGTCCAAAGATGTATTAGGTACAGCCTTAATTCAGCGTCCTGATCCCCACCGTGAGGGTCTAGAGCATGGTCTGGCTGTTGCAATTCGCCCATTTGCAGCATTTTGTTGATGATTGGCGGAAACTTCATGCGCTTGGGCGCTTGAGCGGGGAGCAGGCTTTGCTCTCTAGAGAGAATGTGTGATTCTCGACCGCGGGACATGTGCGAGCTCATACGCTGTTCGGCCATTTCTACGTTGGAGATGGAATCCCCATCATCCACGACATCAACGGTTAGCTCGTCGGATGTGAGAATACCGATGAACCAGCTGTATTGTTGAGTTTTTGGGATTTTGGGAAAGCAAAACGGTATGCATATGTAAAGAAGGTTTAATTAGTAGAATTCCGCTACTAGTAGTTGTACAGGTAGAGGTACAGAAAAGCTAGAATGATGTACTTAAACGGATAATAAACTTGATGCAATAAAGGTGTAACAAGTAAAACAAAAAGCGCAAGAATTAAAAAAAAAGTACAATATAACGCCAAATGTGACGATCGCCGTCCCAAGCATTGGCAACCCCTTTTTCGCCACGCAGGCTCCTACCAGCCCCTTCGTTTTTGGGTCTACGAATAGACATTCTGCCATATGTACGCATTCTAATGCGAATATGAGGACTTCTCCTAGTGAGAATCCTGCAGCTGCCCACAAGTCCCAATTCAAGTTGGCCCAAAAGCGGTAGCAGGGTAGCTTTTCCAACTCTTCGTCGTCATAGCTTTTTGCTCTTTTTGTCACCAAAACGCAGAGTAGGGTGACGCCGGAGAAGAAGACGATGAAAATTGCCAAAGTGACCCAAATGAAAACGTGGTAGCTAGCGGGAAGGGGAGGCTCAATTATCGGACTACTTATTCCACCTGGACCCAAGGCTTGCAAAGCGTGTCCACCTCCTCCTCCAGCGAGAGTATGTTGATGTCCAACATGACCACCACCACCAAAAAAGCCTCCATCATTTCCTCCAGCAGCAGCAGCTAGCATCCCACCTGGAGCTCTGCTATTAATGGGGGATAAGCTCCCTGCATTGTTGGCTAAACTAGCTGAAGACGACGAGGGCGAAGGCATCCTGGACCCGTTAGCTATCCCACCAGTACCTCCATTATTTACAGGAGCTGAACTCGCAAAATTGGTAGCGCTGAAGGGGCCTCCGTTGTGCACGACGACATCCTCGATGTCGTCGATAGGTCCAGAGGCCATTCTCGTTGCACACGAGGACTAGAAGCAGGTTCACGACTACTTGAGGAGGGCGTCTGAGGAGTCGAGGAGGTGGAAGTTCTGCTCGGCGTCGGAGGCTGTACTCTTGGAAATATAACTAGAACTCGTCGCTTTTGAAGACGTTGTATAATCGCTTGTATAATCGCTTGAAGATGTCGTGGTCGTCGTATTTTCGCCAAAAAAATTGACGTCGTTAATTATCGTTAGATTTTCGCGCTGATAATTGTCGGTATCCGTGTTGCAATATTGCAGGCAAGTGCTGGAGAGACGAGTTTCACGCATTTTGATTTCGCATTAATGACAATGGTCGTTTTGTTCTCTCTGTTTGCTGCTCAAAAACATTACAACAGTCTTGAAATTGAAACCACGATGTTACTGGAACTGTTATACTGCATGCTAAAATGAAAGAAGTCCAGTCAAGGTCAACAAACTAAGTGGTTGTTCGCGACGGACAAATTCATACATGCACTTGCACTGTGGAAGTCGAATAAATGACGCAAAGAAGATAATGGAGGTGCTACAACAGCCTAGTTAGACTTACATCAAACAAGTAGTCGGATCTAGATCACAGTTCATTCAGTTCATTGTTCCTTCTGATCTTTTGATTTCAAGTCGTGTTTCAAGTTCAAATAAGAAGACGATCTTCAATAAGACACATCTTTACTGACGCACACTTTCTATCTAAACGGGCCAAAAGCTGCAAGGAAGACTGTCGTTGAGGAGCATTGGCTTCGATGGATGGAAGTTGGAGAAGTTGGAGATTTTAGGATGATCTCGGATCTCTTGGATTTTCACACGAGCCCTCACAGAAGAAGCAGGTCAGTGGCATTTAAGATTTAGGAAGATCTCGGTTGCACTCCCACAAGATTTTTGATGACTCTCATTAAGGACAGACTGATTTGCCTCAAGACAGAAGAAACTGAAAAATGCGTTTTTATGAGTAGATGGATCTTCGACTACGTACCTCAACATATTACAGCTCATTTTCATACTAGAAGATTCTCTTGTTGTTCATAAACTACTTAATTAAGGGACGGACTATACACTGAGCTTCTTGCTTTATGTTCATGATCATCTCTAGTGTTCCTCAGATACTGCAAGCAGGAGTGGACCTTTTCTTAGGTTCTGTAAGGTCCGTCATGATATTCAAGGGGACATCGACATTCTCTGAGATTTGAAAAGTGCTGTCAGGGAAAGGGCCTCTTGGGCAGAGGAGACAACAATCCACGAAATTCTATGTTGAGGCCTGCGTGAGGAGCGTTTCACTTTCAGTATCGAGGTCCTCGTCTTACAAATTCGTTGCGGTGGAAGGGGTCGCTCTGTCGTGAGGGAGTAGAAATTGTCTTTGTCATTGTAGTTCTTCTAGGTAGATGACGACTACAAGGAGAGGGACAACTGCTACTTAATGTTATAATGACAAGCATCTACACGACTATATATAATCTTGATCGGTATCGCAAGAAGCTTTTTTTAGAATACTATGAGCATGACGATGACAATCAAAGATCTGAAGAAGTTTGGGTCTCTAATATTTATGGATTGGATTTTTAGAAGATGCCATGTTTTCAAACTCAACACAAGTGATAGGGGTAGCGAGGTAGTCATTAAATTTTTCTTTTACTATCGTACAACGACAGCTCAGATCATGTATGTAGATTTTCCTTCTTCACCGCCGATAATTTTAGAGGTAGGTTTTTGGTGCTTGCTTACCCCGCTTTTTATGCCTTTCTCCCTTAGGAGAGGCATAAAAAGCGGTGAGAAAAGCACCTTTACCCTACCCTTAATAATTATTTCGTCCACGGTTGTATCCACCTCCACCATGATCACGACCACCTCCACGATAGTCGTCTTTCCTATGATAACCGCCGCCGCCACGGCCAGAATTGATATTCCCACCTCCTCCACGTCGAGGTGGACTGTAGCGTGTACTTTGTTGGCCTCTTTTCAGGACTACGCCAACGCGTGACTTAGATCTGGAATTGCTACGACGGCGAGTAAGCTCTGGCTTCTTTTCTACTAAACGGCCTGGTAATATTCCATTTCCACTTGCTTGACCGGAGATTTTAGCTCTGTCATTATCACGCTCACGCAGTTCTTTCTGCAGAGTACTATGATTTTTCGTAATCGCAGCTGTTGATGCTATTTTACCACTGAAGGCATTGGTATTGTATTTGTAAGTGGAAATTGTTGTACTTGGTTTATTATTGTTGTCCTTCGGTTCCCGTTCCGTCTGCTCCTTAGTAGTCGTATTGTTTCTAGAAGAAGTGTTCGCTTCTTGTTCTCTAGTTCGACTAATCTTATTATCCGAAGCTTGTTCTTGACCTGCTTGACCTCCAGTTCTCCGCTCAGCACCAGCTTTTTCTCGATCACTCGCAATACGGTCGCCAGCACGAAGATCTTCTTCGGCTGCATGCTCTTGTCTGAGAGATTCGCTTTCTGACAGCTCAGAGTCTACGGGAGTGTCTGCCGCTGTGCGACGACGCTTCGAGGATGGCTGTTGCTGTTAGAAGTAAGGGAAATCCATCCGCAGAAGCATCCTGGTCCTCCTTTTCCCTTGAAAAGCGGGACCAAGATGCTTTTGAAAATGGGAGATGATTTCTTGTAGCCTTATTGTTGCTCCTCTTCGCTTTCTTCTCCCTCTGCTTCATCGCGGTCGTGCTTCTCGTCGGCATCTTCCCGGCCTTTTCCTCTGCGCTCACGATCACCTTGTTCATCTGCCGGATCTTCTTCTCCATCTTCGTTATCTTCTTGGTGACTCTCGTCTTCGTCCTCTTCGCCCCCATCTTCTTCGCTATCGTCTTCATCCCTTTGCTGGGGCATTGGCTTGCTGCCTCGCCACTCAGTAGGTTGCTCCTTCTCTTTCACAGGTGGGCTTCTCGGAGTAGTTGCAGTGGTATTCCTAGTTGACGGAGGTGCTGTATAGCTAGCAGGAGCTGTGGTAGTGTTGTGCACCCTTGTTATTCTAGGCAGTATGCGAGGACGGTCTCTAGTGGTCTCAGCTCTTGTGGTGGTGTCATTTGCATTTGCTTTTCCCCTAGCTGGTTGTTCACCTTTGTTATCATTCGAAGCTGAACCCCTGTGCCTGTTTGCTTCAGCAGTGCTGCTTTGCTGCTTCGTCGGACCGGCAGTGGCTCCTCTGTTACTTGTCCGCGTAGAAGTAGTATAATTGACGTTAGTACTGCTGGCGTTCTTCTCCTGTTCTTGATCTTTCCTAGTCAAATTTGAATTTCTAGTCGTGGCACTATCCTGCTTGTTAGAACCCGCAGTAGTTCTCGTCGCATTTGTAGTACTGCTATCCGCCCCCTTGGCAGTACCAGACGACGCTGCTTGTTTATTCGCGTGTCTGGGAGTGGTACCAGCAGGGAGACGTCCGTCCTTCGCACTGCCATGAGCAGATGCTGTGTTGGCAGTCCTGGAACTGTTCTCCGCTTTCTTACCAACTGCTCCAGCGTTGCTTGTCGTCTGTTGTTTTTGTCCCTGCTGTTGCTGATGTCCATTTTTAAGCTGATTTTGCGCTTGCTGTTGTGCTTGCTGATGCTGTTGTGCTGTACTCGAGGATGTGGTTGTAGTGTTTGTACTTCCTCCTCCACCGGAAGAACCAGCGTGAGCTCCTGGTGCAGCACCAGAATTTGGATCACCAGAATTTGGATGATCTTGAGCAGCCTGATTCCCACCTCCTCCATGTGCTACACCACCACCTCCAGCTGCCGAAGCCGCAGTCTCAAATATCGTAAAAACAACACCAGGTTGATTGATCTTGTCCAGGGGGATCTCCAATAGTTTCTCCTGATTGTAGAGAAAGAAGTCCTTGATGTTCAAGTACAATTTCGTCCCTTGTAGGTTGTAAGCTTCACCAGGCTGTAAGGCGATCTGGTTGGGCTGGTGGTGGGTAGAAGTAGTCTTGTTGTCCCTCTGCTGGTGGTGGTCGTCAGCAGCAGTTGTGCCATGCTGTTGCTGCCGGTCGTTTCCTTCCTCACCACCTCCAGCACCTCCTCGTGTCCGTCCATTGTTCTTCGCCTGCTTACCCATTTCTCCCTGATGCTGATGACTAGATGATGAAGTTGTCGTCGCTGCTCCACCTCCAGCTTGGTCCTTAGATAAAGCTCCCTGTGGTCCTTTACTAGAAGTGGTGGCGATACTCTGCTTACTACCAGCAACCTTGTTGTTCTTAGTGCGTGCTCGTTGCTTCTCGTCGCCGGAAGAAGACGATGAGCTCCCTTCCTGCTCGGATGACGACGAGTCCTCTTCTTCTTCAGCATCTACTTCTGCTACTTCTGGCGCATGCTTCGAAGTATTGTGCTTTTCCCTTGCAGAAGTAGCAGCAGACTGGGCTTGTTTCGAAGTGTGTTGTTGAAGCTTTTTCGCTGCTTGTTGCGCTTGCTTCTGCAGCTTAGCTGAAGGTTGACTTCGGTTCGTTTTCTGCAGCTTCGCAGGTCGGGCTACCTGCTGTTGCTCAGCCTCATCATCTTCCGAGTCCTCGGCGTCTTCGTCGTCAACGGCTTGCTTGGTTTTATGTGAAGTGCCACCTGATCCAGTAGCTCCGGGTAGAGCTCGTTTGTTGTTGAAAACTCGCTTAACCACCTTAGCAGGGGGTGCTCCTCGTGTCGCAGCTTTTTTCTCCACACGAGTAGGTCTTCTCTTCTCTTCTTCCTGCTCATCTTCTTCTTCCTCTTCTTCCTCGATCGCCTCTAGATTCTGCTGTGCATCCTCTTCGTCGGAAGAATCCTTGCGCTTACGCTGAGGGCGTCGTGATGCTGCTTGTTCACGCATTTGTTGTTTGCTAGTTGTAGTGTTCTTAGCTCCACCGCTAATTTTTGTACTACTAGACCCTTTATTAGAGGTATCGGGAATTCATCTCAGGGATCATCTGGGTCCCTTTCTCCTCTTGTCTTTCTCTTCCAGATGACTCTGGAGATGAATTCCCTACACCCATAACTTTCATACTATGGTTACCAAAAGCACTAGTACCCATCTTGTTGGAAGAAGCCTTAGTACCACCTCCACCCCTAGTTGCAGGTAGGTGAGCATCCTCGCCTGCACCAGATTGCGATGCAGCGGTGTCTCCACCTGCCTGAGCTGCCTCTTCAGCAGCCTTCCTTGCTGCCCTCTCGCGTCTGCGTTTCTGTCTACGCTTTCGGCGCTGTCTGCGCTCCTCCTCAGAGCTGGTAGACGAGGTATAGCTACCACCTGAACTGCTCTCATCATCTTCCTCTTCGTCCTCCTCCTCATAATCACGGCGTCGGCGTCGTTTATGCTCCTTACGCGCTAATTCTGCCTGCTTCTGCTCAGCTTTGCTGGACGTCTTGTTCTGATTCAGTGCGACATTGGGATTGGACGTTTTTGTGATAGCACTAGCATTCGCTTTTAGCGTTTTGCGCTGTCTTTGTTCCACTTCTTCTGTCGCCTTAGCTGCGCCACGCTTGCGCTTGTTGTGAGCTCGTCTTCCTGTGTCGTCTTCTGCGTCTTGTTGGTCCTCATCAACGTCACTTTCATCAGCTTTTTTGGCAAGAACGTCTTCCTCAGCCTCTGCCTCTGCCCCAGATGAATCATCAGACGATTGATTTTCCTCCTCATCTCTTGCCCTCCTTCGTGGTCCTCGCTGTGCTTGTTGACCGTGAAGACGATTCGCTTTAGAGGTACTAGCAGTAGTATGCTGTTGTTGTTGGTTTTCTTGAACACGAGATGAAACGGGCGCACGAACAAACGCCTTTGCTTTACCTGTATCTTCCTGTCCTCTGTAGTTCTTTAGAAGACTCTTAGAGGTGGCAGCAGTGTTGTTCGACTTGGGTCCTCGTGCCCTTCTATTTTCTCCACCTCTAGCACGATCATCTGCAGCCTTCTTGGTTGGAGTTTCGTCATCTTGTGGAGCTTCGGCATCTTCAGCAGGGTCCTCATCATCTTCCGCCTCATAGCGAGGCTGCGCCTGATTGCCAGTCCTACTTCGATCTCGATGTTGTTGATGACCACCTCCGTTACGAGTTGTGTTCAAGTCCTCCTGCTCCTCGAAGGTCTCCTCTTGTACCTTATCGACCTCCTGTTGATCTTCCACCTCCTTAACAGCAGAAGTAGATGCGTTGTTTTTCATCTTTTCAACATCTGCGACGTTTTCATTTTCGCCATCAGATGACGTCGATGTTGTGGCCCGACGCCGCCGACGCCGTTGCTCGTGCAGCTGTAGTTGGGGTTTATCGTCACCATGGCCATGAGTTCCATGAGTTCCAGTTCTTCCTGTTGCTTGCTTTCCATCTTTCTTTACTACAGGATGAAGAGTTGTTCCTTGCTTTCCGTCCTTCTTCACCACATTAGCAAGCTGCGCGACCAGCGGAGGTGGCGGACCATCTCGAGTAGAATCGTAGTAGACGTAAGAAGAGCTAGGAGCTTCCTCTCCAGCATGAAGAGTATCTGTGATGTCTTTTTCTGTTCGTTCTCGTTCTCCACGAGGTGGGTTCTTTCTAGTCTTAGAGGTTACGGAATTTTTACATTCCTCAAAACATCTTCCTTGGCTCCCTTCTCATTCTCTTCTAGAGCCAGGGAAGATGCTAGTGAGGAATGCGCTTCGGAAACCCTTAATAGTCGCTTCAGTAAGGGTGATAGCTGCACTTCCAGGACCAGCACCTCGATTAGCTGTACCACTAGCATTCTTAGCCACTGTTTCTTTCTTGGAAATCGCAGAGCTTTTCGGTACATGCTGGAGTTTTGCCATAGGAGCTGCTTGCTTCACGACTTTGTCAGCACCATTTGTGGAAGAACTCCTGATGTCAGCATCCTCTTTAAGAACTGTTGTTGTAGTACTAGAGCCTTTTATTTGTTCCTGAGCATGATCTAGTGCATTAGAATTAGTTCCCCCAGACGCAGCAGCGGTTTTCGATTCTGCAGCACGTCCTGTCGCCGCAGTAGCCTTGTTGTCACCTCCTCCAGCAAAGCGAGCTGGTGGTGGGCCATCTTCCCATCCTCTCACTGACGCTGGGTCTTCTTTATCCGCGCCGCCTCTTCTCTTAGTACCCTCTGCGACGGCAGAAGTTGTACTATTTGTTTGAAGATTAACTTTGTTTGAGGTGCCAGAGGAGCCTCCTTGTCCTTGTCCAGCCCCCTTTGTGCCAACTCCGTTACCGTTCAAACTAGCGGGCAGAGAAGTTGCCTTGTTGCTCATAGTATTCTTTTTACTAATGGTATCCAAATCCACTATTTTTTCGTAAGCCATTGCGTTTTTTTCCTCGCGATCTCTTCGAGAAACCAATTGAACCTTGTTGCCATTGGGTCCTAAACTGGCGGATTTAGTGCTGCTTCCAGGATTGTTCTTCGCTTCTACAGTTGCAGAGGACCCACCAGTGGTCGTTGTGCATCCTGTCCCGGAAGCTGAACTTGCGTTGACTTTTGAACCTTCAAGAGTGACTTTTGAACCATTCATACCTGGGTGGAGGAGGTAAATCAAATTTCACAGGACTAAAGCTAACGAACAATCAATATCCCGAAAAAAAAAATGATCAAAAAGCAACATGTAACTAGTGTACGTCCAGTCCCTGCAGCTGGCGTTGCTTCTGCTAAAATCACTTTTTGAGGTCCATTGCTTGTCGCGGTTGTGGATCGCTGTAGTGTTGAGTAAAATCGGATTTGATGTTGAAGTCGAGGGATCATCAGCCATGAAGGAGAGTGACGGAGAGGAGAAGACTCATTAATATGGAAAACGAAAAGCTATTAAGCAAATCCAACATATCCTAACAGCAGACGTCAAATATACCTGAGCATTTGGTCTAAGGACGCAACGGTCAGGGCCTCTCTTGAGTTCCACCTTTCTTCCACGATCCCCGTCTCTGGCTGAGTTGTAACGAGTACCTGTCCAACACAAAAAAGAGTTCATACTATAGACTATACATAGTTAGAACTGTTAGAACTACGAACGCCGACTTCATTGTACGCAAATATGTATGGTTTGAGAATGTTGACTAGTCTAATTATAGAAAAGGAGTAACAAAGGAGTAACGCGGAAACAAAAACGGTTTTGCGAAGAAAAAATGTGTGACCCTCAGTCACTTACCGCCATCCCTGTTCTGCCATTCCGAACGGCCTCGCACGGGTCCACCTTTTTGTGAAGCATTCGTCATCTTTTTGGTTGTAGTCGAATTCGAAATCGAACTTTAATATTATAATTGAGAGTGTGTTACTAGTGTTGTTCCGTCTATAAAAAACGATCGCTTACATATTAGATTACATATTACGATGGCTTACACGATGAAGGTGTATTACATATTACTTAACGGGGTCTAACTCATTACAGCTCCTCTTTTACAACCATTATATTACTCTGTCATGAGGCTCCTAGTGCTACATTATACTTATGTCGAAGTTGCTACAAAATTTCGGAAATGGAATGGGTCTTCAATCTAGAACGCTTTACCTCAACCTGCTCAGACATCTGAAGAATCGTGTGAGTGTTTCTTTATTAGAGCTCACCCTAATCGTCCATCTCCGAGTCCATCCTGAGCCTGCTTCCCCCTTGAAAACGTCTCTAAGATGCTTCGGAAAATGGACTAGGGGAAGCCGTAATTTTAGATCATACAAGATGTTGTCGGCTACGACAGTAATTGTTCATACATTATATCGAGTTGCTCTTGTTTTCATGGAGAAGCTGTAAAGACATGTATTTGTATCTGTACTATTGAACTCCAAAAAGCACCATCTCCATTCAGCATCTTTGAGGCGTGAAGATTTGAGTTTGAGCTGTCTTACTTTTTCATCAGCCTTCATTTTTGAATGGTTCTTGAGTCAGATCCCACCATCGGTAAATACGAGCGAACAGCTCGAATGCCGTTGTAGAGAACAGATCAGATCACATGAAAGCACCTTTGAAGTTCGTGACCCTGGGAAATTCTTTCATGTGGCTCACTAGTCCTCACAAAGACATAGCGGTAGACGCGCATAACAGAAATGAATGCTGGGATGTAGACAAACGACACTGAGGAACACAAACGAAATTTTCATCTGCCCCACCTTTTTGCAAAACAGAGGAAAAATCTATCCAAGCTCTACTCGGTCCAATCAGTATCGTCATTTTTGCATTCATAATGAGGCTACCACGTGCGCTGATAGAGGAACGACATCACAAATTTTGCAGTGATGTTGGGTGTCTTCGTGAAATTTGGTCTCGTTAATGTCTACATACTCTAAAAAAGAAACGATAGACTTGTCCGTAATCGTATTTTGATACAACTCGTTTGATGTTAGTACAGTGCTCATGTCAGCGCTTGTTCGCAGATCCTCAATCTCCATTGATCGCGTTTCGCGGAACTCCTGCGAGGGGTACTACAAAAAGTAAAGCTTGCCTTTGGTACACGTGGTACACGTAAGTAGATGAAGACGTCTACAACTAGTACTAGGTGGACCCCATTTATTTGAAAAGGAACTCAGTGTCAGTTATTTGAAAAATTCTGCATGTGGAGCAAGATAAAGGATGAAGATGCACTACTTCTTGCTGCGTTGTGCCTAAGTCAAAAAATTGCAGCTTGCCTTTGTTACACGTGGTACACGTAGATGAAGACGTCTCAGTTCTACCAGGAAGATTCCACCGAGTCGTGCACGCACAACCACGGTGATGATAATATTTCTCGATGATGTCCTGAAGATGCCCAGGACTTCGAAGACTATGACCATCACTTCCACTTGTTATTGTTATTCGCCAACTTCTGTTTTCGCGATTGCTTGTATCTACTTCGCCGACTGCGTCCGTCACCATCTCGTCCGGCACCACCAGTACTAGATGAACTACCACCTCCTCCACTACCAGAGGAAGATCCATCACGCCGATCGCCATTCAGTATCTTCTTCGTGTCCGACTCCAGCATAGTGTCGATGCCAGTGCTACAGAGAAGCCGACCAAGAATGACAACGAAGAGATGCACTCCCAAAGAAAACGTGCTCATCGGTGGCGCTTCATTCGCGTCGAATAGACATATGATGCCTTGATCACAGTGTCCTCCAGCGCCAGGTGGAAGCTGCTGTGCCTGTGCTAGTCTCCTATTATGGTGATGCTGTTCTTGTTCCAAACGATGCTCGTCTGCTTCTTTCTGACGTTCCTTCTGACATGCTCCGCACAGGCGCTTTACCTCCGCAAAATAGTGCGGCTCTCCCGAACAGGCGCTTTTGGAAGCGACGTCGACAAGCATATGATGCAGATAGCTTTTGTATGCTGCAGGAGATGCGAGGGTACTACAAAGATTAGAGGTAGGCTTTTGGTGCTCGCTTTCCCCGCTTGTTATGCCTTTCTCCCTTACGAGAGGCATAAAAAGCGGTAAGAAAAGCACCTTTAACCTACCCTTAAAAAGAGTACAGGTATCACCATCATCTTCTGGAGCTCGCGAATCTGAGTCAAAGACGAGTGCATCACCATCATCTTCTGAAGCTTCATCTTCTCCTGCGTTGTCAAGATCATCATGTTCGACTGTTGTGTCCACTGATGAGGTGGAGGTGGATTCTTCCCCGAACGCTTTCGTCGTCCACTCCAACCACTCTACAAAGCTCAAATACGCATCGTCTCCACGAACTCTAAAACTTTCCACTTCTGCAATCGCGTTTCTCAAAGATGTCTGAACGTCCTCAACAAGGTTGTGTCTAGCAGCGAAGTCTAAACCGTCAAAGTTTAAGTCGTCAACACGACCATAAAGATCATCTTCTATTGAAGATTCTCCACTCATGCTCATCGTGTTCCCTTTCAAAGCTTTGTCAAATCCATCCTCGTCTCCACCAAGCCACAGCTGTGCGGCCATTGTCCATGTGACACCGCTAGTATCTGCTCCACCACCTACATGAAATATCTCTGGATAAGCCGCCGCTAACTGCGGTAAATTGCGTTCGACGTAAATGAAGTATAAGGTACTGCTACCTAAGCCCCATGCCAGGAGGGATCGAAAACAGAGGTAGCCGCCCAGTCTGCGCCACTCTGACACGGTGGTCCACTGCAAAGCAACAAACATTAAAGCTCAGCATTCATTGGTCACTGATGCTGAAAGAAAAGGGCCCTTTACCCCTCTACTTGTTCTCCCTGTGTTTTCCCCTGTTTTCCAAGGAGAGCCTTGCTGCGATCCCAGTGACCAACCCCAATGACCATTAAAAGTTGAGCCTTAAAAACAGCTGCAGCGTCGACAGGAACCCCATGGCCGGTTTCGCGCCACTTCCTGTCGTCGCTGCAAGGGAGACGATGGCGCAGAAAAACGACAGTCTGTTTATCTTGTTAAACGCATGCCAACTCTGTTCATTGACACACTGCATGATACGTTCGTGTCTGGACGTTTCTTCATCTCCTTCATGTGTCGCCATTGCGTCTTTATCTTCTGGAGGCTCTGCTAGTAGTGCTACAACAGCTCCTGCTTGATGTAAAAGTCCTTGTACTTCTGCTTCGGAGCGTGCTGGTTCGTGTGTAGCGTCTACTTGCCCGGATGGATTACTACTCGTAGAAGAACTCCCAGTCGTGGATGATTTTAAAGACGCACTAGATTCATCTTTTTTAGTTGTACTCGTCTCTACTCCTCCTCCGGTTTTCTTGCTGTTGAGACATGGAAAACAACTTCTCTGAGTCCCAAACCACTCCAACAGATCCGCAGGTAGGCTGATGCATTCTTGCTTCAGCTGCGCGCACCACTCTAAAAAGACGGTGTAAAACGCAACTGCGTAATATAGTGCCGATTGCGTGACGTAGAGTTTCAGTATTTCCGAGAAAACTTTCAGGCGTTTCAGGACGTAAGAGGGCAGCTCTTTCGGGATATCTACAGCTAATTCGGAAAGGATGCTTCGGAGATCTCTGACTGCAGTTTTTGCGGTTATTGCTATCCTATCAAGGCACCTGTCGCTGGCATCGCAAGCAGATTTGATCATCGTGGAGGTACACCCGGATAAGGAGGTACTTCTAGCTGGCACTTCGTCATCCGAGACTACGAAATCATCGCTTTCATCACTATCTTCTTGCACTTGTAGTCCCGCTTTCCTTGGTCTTCTACTTGGCGACAGCACCAGCGGCTTGTTATTTGGCTTTGCAAAAGCACTAGCACTATTCCTGCTGCCTAAAATTGGCATCGCACGATTAGAACTACGAGACGTCCATCTTGAGACGCATCCGAGGACCTTTTTCCCCTTGAAAACGGTCTCAGGATGCCTGTGAAGATGGATTTCTTCTAGCCTTAACACGAGTACAGGAAGGGGTTTTCCCGGCTCTTGCTCTTCTCTCCCTTCCTGCGCCTAGTGAAGATGAGCTTCCAGAAGTCGAAGAAGACCTAGCACCAGAAGAGAGTAGAGCAGATTTTTTTCTCCTGCTACGCGCCTCGCGCGCTTGCGTAGCTCTGATGATATCGCTCATTGCTTGTTTCAAAGCCGCTTCTTCAGCCTCCAGCTCTTCTTCACTTCTGCAATAGTTCGAAGAAGAAGATTTTGAGGTTGAAGATCGTTCACTCTGTGCCTGATAAGCGTGTAGTTCTTCTGTCTCCGACGTATTGCTAGATGTTGACAAACTGCGAAGAGATTCTGTCAAAGCCTCTATTTGCAGGCACAAGAAGCTTTCTTGTCGTTCTTTCTCTAGTTTGGTATTCTTTTGACCAACATGATCTGCTTCGGAGGAGTCTCCTCCATCTGCATCGGAACCTCCCGTTCCAAACACTTCATCATCGCGACTACACGACTCATCTAAAGATGATATACGACTCCTACCCGTAGTCGACGAAGTGCTGGGCGTCGCTGTAGAAGCTGACGAATTGAGAATGGAAGCGATGCGGTCAAGAGTGGCGAGACAGTCGGCCTGATAAGATGGAGGAAGGTATTCTTCTTTTTCCATAGGGTTGAAGAAGACTATCGCGAAACTATGAGGCGAGACAGACAGGAAGGACGCCGTTGAAGAAGACTATTGTGAAATTAGTTACAAGGAAAAGAGTACTTACCCCGATCATCTTTAGATAGCGTAAAATTTGAGAAAATATTAAGTATAAGCTACCACAAAATACAATTGTACCAAAGGCACCATCCGCTCTCCCGACAGGCAAGCACTTGCCTCTGGCAAGACGGCGTCTGTAGACACATTATCGTTATCTGCTTCATCTTCGCCGGGAAAATGATCTCCACTTTGAATAAACCTTACTGATCTAGTTCGAGAACGAGAAATACTACTTCTTGAAGATGTACTAGCTTTGTCCGCTAGCCTTTCCTTTTCTGTGTTTATCACTTTCAACAATCCGCTAGCCCAGTTCTCGCGAGCTTCTCCCGTGATGCGTCTAAGTTTCTCCGAACTTGCCAAGCTCTTTTCTAAGGCGGTATTTTTCCTAGAGAGACCAGCGACTTGTGTCCTCAAGTGGCGCAAGCTTTCTTGGGCGCGCTCAGCTTTTTCTCGTTGTTCTGTCCGGGCCCTGGTCATTTGCAGGAGTGCTTGGGTTAGAAGAGACGTTGATATGTAGGAAAAGGATTAATGGGCCCAAACACCTGCGAAACAGTGAAATATGCTACAACGTTTAGGACGAGGACGCGCACGTAACTTTTCTCTTTCCCTCTTGCTTGTCTGTGCCGACTCCTCTTCGACTCGTCGCAGTTGAGCAAGAAAGGCTTGCTCCCTTGTTTGATGCCTCTCTTTGGCTGCAAGCCGACGAGCATCCTGAGCAGCCTTATGCTGAGCCTGCTGTGATTCGAGACGCGTCACGGCTCGGCGTAGATGCGTCACTTCCGTCTGTAGGTTGGCGCGTTCGGGAGAATGAGAGAAGCAGAGGAAGATAACTACGGCACAGTGCTTAAAGGTCCATTTCTGCAAGCAGCTGCAAATACGAGCTTTGCACATCGATTGCCTTTCAATTAGTCTACTTAATCCACATAAAAATTTTAGTTGGTTTATTTAGTGACGTGCTCTACTATCAACAGGCGTTGCTGCGTCGATTTCCATTCGGACATAACTTGTCACCGTCTTCAGCTTCTGTTCGTAGTCCGCTTGCGTAATCTGCTTGTCTTGCAACTGCTGTTTCAGCACATCTATTTCATTCTGCTTCTGTGTCAATTGTCCACTACGTTGAGCAAGCTGAGCCAGGACCTCCAATGGTGAATGGATTTGCATGCCTCGTTCGTGATTCCATTGGGCCAGGTCTGCATCTGGATCTGCAGCTGCCACGTGCATATGATCTACGGCTTGTTGTTGAGCAGCGAGTCCAAATGTTAATGGTACAACAACTGATAACAATAGTATGCATGTTGAGGTCGCGGTGAAAGATCCTTGACGTTCTCGCGTTCGTCGCATCGCAACGATACGTGAAGATGACGACCAAGACGATGACGATGTTGAACAAGTTTCCATTTTGTTCATCTTGTTGTACTTTGACAATGTTGATGAAAGTAAATTGTTGTTGTCGTTGTTGCAATAGGCGTAGTTGTTCAGGAGCGTAATCATATCGAGCATAGACGAGGATTTGCTCGAAAAGAATTAATGCATATGCAACGTCTAATTACAAGGCAATAAACGTCACGCATCCGTTTGTTCCGTTTCTTTGGACGAGAGGGCATGTTCAAAATAATCGAGTGATCTCATGTTTCTTCTTGTAAACATCCACATGTACGTCCTTCTTGACATTACGCCTGACTTGGAGTTGGACATTCTGAAATGGCAACGAGTCACTGAGTCTGACTTCTAAACAAGAAGATGCACAAAATCTAAATTGCAAAGAGGAGAAAATTGTTCCTATGAGAACAGACAGCCTTCGTGGGCGTCTTCTGCAGCAACTACGTTTTGATAGCTGGCACAACAACTTCACTGTTTCTTCTTCTGTTCAAATATTGTTGACATTCATGTTACACGAATAAAACAGGAGCGTTTCTTGGGATATCTTGGATGGAGATTTTCATCATTGGAAGGGGTCCACAACTTGATGCTTGACTGTGCAACACATTATAGTTTATACGTATAGGCATACAACAAGAACTACTAGAATCGGAGTGAGCGTTTAAAAATTGAAAATGGATACATAATCGTCTTAAAAAGTGACATTGTCAAATCATTTCCACTCTCCCATCCCTATCCCGTTTTACCTCTAGTTTCCAATAACTCCATATTCGTCACGATATTTTCGTAGTGCTTCCAATGGACCAGTGTATGCGTCACCGCTGGCCTCCAGATGCTTAACAATGTCTGCTAGCTTGATGATACTTGCAACGGGAAAACCGTATTCCTTTTCGACCTGGTGAGTGGGCAGTCTTCAATTCCGATATTCAAGCAGAATTCAAAATGTCAGAAAAAATATTGAATCACCATTGCGCAACTAAACGTGATCAGAATGAAGAGGTAGAAGGACGATACGAAGAAAAAATCAATAGCAATTATACCCCTTGTATCGCGCTCAATTCTGAATCCGGTGCTTTCTCTTGTCGGTCCATCGCTACTAGGACACCCGCTACCGTGCACCCTTCTTTAGAGAGTATCTCTAAAGACTCTCGTATTGCGGTTCCCGCAGTGATGACGTCATCCACTATGACGACTTTTTTGCCCTTCATACTGGCCCCTACCAGGTTGCCGCCTTCTCCATGATCCTTGGCTACTTTGCGGTTGAAGGTGTACTCGACATCGCGGTTGAAGAGGGACGAAAGGCCGATACCTACTAGAGAGGTTTAATGAAGTGCGGTTTTTTGTGAAGGCGAAAAGAAGAAGTTTAGACCGTGATGTACCAATTTGTTGAGGCCTTTGATTTGTTTCTGTAGTTCCTAGACCCTTTTTAAACGAACCCTTCTTGAACGGACCCTTCTTGAACGAAAGTTCAATTACGCGCCAACTACCAAAGCAGAAAAGTGGACGAAGTACTCGTCGCCGTCGCAAGCGGTATTCCCTTGTACGCCGGTCCAAACAAGTGATCGAATTCAATGCCGCTCTCCACCAAAGCGCCTGCATAGAACTCGCCTAGCTTCTTGACTGCGGTGCCGCTCGTGAAGAGTCCTGCATTGAAAAAGTAGGGCGACTTGCGACCACTCTTTAGCCTAAATTCCCCGAATTTGAGGACGTCCTGATCTGCGCAAAACTTGACGAATTCAAGGGGAGAAGGAGCTTTGCCGGAGTCCGCCATGGTGATGGTCATGATGGTGCTGGTGGTGAAGATACTGTTTCTGTTATCAATTGGAGTTGCTACAGTTGTTATCAAAATTGGAATTGCTGTAAAAATGCTTCAAGTAGGTGTAGGTGACGGTTTGAAGATGAAGTAAGATGATCGACTATTTGTTTGCAATGCTATTAGCGAGAGCGAAATCGGATGGTGATAATCAGGATCTCCGATACTAATCTGATCTGGAGTCTTCAATGTCAATGGAAGGATGAACGCAGTCGTAGATGCTTAGGCCGCTCATCAATAAAATACAACAGAAACAGACTATTCTCTCCGCACATCTCGGGCCTCTTCGTACGTGGATCCTGCACCGCGCGATGAACACAAGTACAACTTCATATTACTAGCTACAAGAAGATAAGATCTTGCTAGGTACATGTTGATTATGATCCTCATTGCATTTGAGTGCTGCCAGTTTCAAACTCCCAGCATCCTCACAACGCCCCATTTCAGTGCTGCCAGTTTCAAACTACCAGCGAATGCGTTTCCCTGAGGTGCTACCACCTTCGAAGCCATCCATTGGAAGGATGGTCCAATCACTGATGTCCCCATGGACAGACATGAGGATGGACATCGATTCCATCCGATTAAATCAAAATGGAAGGGGTAAAATGGAATGAGGAAAAAGGGACGTTCACTTTGTAAGCCTTCATCGAACTCAAATAAGTAGAAGAAATGCATGTTGACAACTTCTGTAGTACATCGCAATTTCAAATGTTGTCTATTTGGTTTCATTCGGATTGTTTTTGTGTCTGCTTCGTCATATATCTGGAGGTCATCTTCGCCTTGTTAACTGCAATTACTTATTCCTTCTTCCTTCGTTTCTTCTCACCATCTCGCTTTCCTCCTTGATCTTCTGTGTCCTTGTTGTTCCTGCCTGCATCCTTTTCCTTGTTCGAGTACCAAGCCGCGATCTCCGGCTTGAGCACCAGGGGTAAATTGCATTTCGCGTAGTGCTCTGAGTCTGCTTCGAGTAGTGCGGTGATGATTTCCAACTTGTGAAAGCGGTCGAAGATGCTCAAAACTAGATTCGTGTGGTCTTTGTTCGAGGCAAACATTGGGTTCTCTGCTGTCATGATGTGGACATGGAAGTACCAGAAAGTTGGATGATAATGCACAAAAGAGAGAAAGTTCGTTTCCGGGATGCTGTAGGTTTTGGAGAGACTAGGGATGATTTCCTCAAAAACCTTGGTCAAAACCGGCAAGTGCTTTTCGCCTTTGAGGTCGCGTAAGCTGCGAATAGTTTCATCCTTGAGGAGAAGAAGACAATGAAGGTTTTGTGCCTCTTTCGCGGTAGTTTTAGACGTACTAGAAGTAGTGCACGTGGTGTCCTCTTCGCCCACTTTTTCGTCAGCCTCATCCACCCATTTGCTGTCCTTCACTACCAAGTACTTCTCCGTTTCAAAGAGTACACGATCTTGCTCAGCCTCCTTCCGCAGGATATTGCGGACCCACGCATCACGCGTCACAGTTTTCGGGTTCTCCACGAATTTCTTCTTCGTCACATTGGTGTACAACTCTGGTGTCTCGAGCAAACGCACGATCTTTTCCGGTGTGGCCTTGTAGACGTCTCTGCGGTCAGCAGGCAGCACGAGAGACAACTGCAGATCAGCAGCGTTCCGGATGCGGACTCCAGAAGTGTAGCGGTCATTTTGGAGGACAGGAGCTTTTTCTTCCTCAGTGCTTTTTTTCGAATTTATTTCATCTTCTTCTTGGAGTTCATCTCCAATACCATTGTTCACTCGATTCAACAAAGAAGTAAGAACTTGTTGCCACGAAGAAGCAGATGTAGTTGTAGTTGAAGATGAAGTACCAGTATTTTCGTCTTCTTCATCAGGGGTGCTGCTCTTCTGAAAGATTGCAGCGATGTCCTCAGAGTGGATCTTATCAAACGACAACAAAGCTTCTACGTTCTGCTTGTCGTGCTTGAGCAACAGTGTAGAACTCCCCAACACTTCTTTCAGATAAAAACCTTCAAGCTTTTTCAAGATTTCCAGCGTGCTGGTGGTGTTTGTGTTCTTGTTGTTTCCTTTACTAAAATTAGAGGTAGGTTGTTGGTGCTCGCTTACCCCGCTTTTTATGCCTTTCCCCTCCTAAGGGAGAGAGGCATAAAAAGCGGTAAGAAAAGCACCTTTAACCTACCCTTAATAAATATAGCTGCTCCACCACGTTTATCATTATCCATTTTGCGACGCTTAGCAGCGGATTCCTCACTTGCCTTTGACAAGAACGACGCAGCATCCTGAAGTTGGTCCGGACGACACAGAGTAGTGAGGATTTTTTCCGCCATTTTTGATAATGCTGTGAAAAGAAGGTGGAACATAATGTTGATATAGGGAGTAGGTAAGGGTAATTGTAGGGGAGCAGGAAAATCGGATTGATTATACGTTCTAGAAAGGCGAAGACGATTCCTACCCTTGCTATTGACTCCTGTTGATTCACATATAACAAGAGTATCAAAGGCGTGCTTTCTCATGCTTGTGGTTGTCCAACAGCATTTGAATTTTTTTCAAGAAAGTATGATCAATCTTCGGCAGGCGACGGTAGACCACAAAGATTAGGCGTGTGCGGAGAAGCAAGGACAGCGTGTTTCAATGGGAGACCACGTCAAAATCAGAGACACAAAGATCATAAAAGTTTTCGACTCATGTCATGGATGGTGCCAGCGTGAATAGAGATAATTTCTGGCGACTACATTGCGTTTTTCTTTTTGTTGGACCCTTCTTGCAGGTATAGTAATTTACAACGACAGACGGTGAAATTGAAATGTTGTTCAATGTTCAATACCTCCTACTTCATGATCATATTGGAGTAGTAAGTTGTCGATATTTTTACACTGCAGCTCCTCAATCAAAAAGTCAAAAATCTTCAGACACTGCATACCCATACAGTGAGGACCTTCTCTAGCATCTCGAACAGCCCAACATCTGGTACAACTGGAATGAGGTAGTACCGTGTTCAGAACCCCTCAACAAATCGTATCTTAGAAACAGTTCCTACTCTTACTTCAGTGCCACAACATGAGTCGTGAGTCTGAGACCCCGACTCTGCTCATGACCATTCCTGTCTTCAGACGCCGACTCTGCTCATGACCATTCATGTCTTCAGACCCCGACTCTGCTCATGACCATTCATGTCTTCAGACCCCGCTCTTCACCCCGACTCCGCTCTTCACCATTCAACTTGTCTTCACCATTCGTGTTCCCCAGCTCTCTGCTGAAACAGCATGCGCGTAGCAGGCTCGGGCGCCGCTTGTGTCATTGCGCGGAAATGACCCACTTCCTTGCGCATCAATTCGGGTATAGTGCCGAATTCCACGACGTTGCCCTTATCTAAGACCATCACTTTCTCATAGTCCGCAATTGTGTCCAACCGATGGGCGATGGTTAAGACGCAGCAATTCTGTTCCGATTTTTGAAGAGTTCTTTGAGATGATTTTGAGATGTTTCAGATGATTTTGAGGTATTTGAGATGTTTGAGATGATTGAGATGATGTTGAGATGTTGACAATGGAGTTTGAAGATGATGATGAAGATGATGAGGAGCTTGAAGATGATGATGATGATGATGATGATGATTTTGATCACGATAGGAATATTTTTATTTGATGATGATGGTTAATATGCAGGAAGACAAAGTTATCAATTGCAAAAATTCAAAATCCCAAGGCACTTCGTACCTGCCTTGTCCTCAACCATGTTTTCAAAGCTGCTTGGACTTTTTTATCCGTCTCCAAGTCAACTGACGCTGTCGCTTCATCGCAAATCAACAACTCTGGATTCCGCAACAAAACTCTCGCTAAACACAGCAACTGCCTTTCCCCAACTGACAAATTCGCACCTTCCGGTAGTAGTTTCCTGTCCAAAACACCTTGCGCAGGTATCTTCTTCATTGTAGAGGAGGAACGACGCCTGTTCATCACTGTGCTAGCAGATGATGCGCCTGCGTGTGTACTAGAATGGTTTGAAGAACCAGCAGCCCTTTGAGGTCGCGGCGGCAATGTTGTCACACTGGATTTGCCAGAACTGGATGGTGGTGATGGTGAACGACCGGCAGAGGATCTCATGGTTTTTTGAGAAGCAGACAGTTCTTGGTCGTTTGCCCCACTTCCCAGAGGACTAAGTCCCGGAGGCGATGCTGTTCGTATACTAGAAGTCTTTGAAGATGACCTACCATTCAGGTTGTGTTGTTCTTCAGCTTCATCCTGTTCAAGCACAGGGGACATTTGACGTAGTTGTACGCCTACATCTTCATCATCCATTGGAGAACTATTACCTTCATGTTCTTCACCTGATAAACTCCCTACAGCGGCTGGCAAATCCACATCGTGCTTCAGACGTAGGATTCTCTGCACGCATGAGGGGAAACTCTGATCTCTTCCGTCATCTACTACGCATGAAGATTGATGTGAAGAAGCAGTTGAAGAGAGGGAGGCGGAAAGTTCTCCTGGGCCAGTGACTGTCGTAAATCGAGTCGTAGGATTCACTGGTGAAGGGAGTATGCTGGTTGTATCGGCTACGACTGCGGAGCTTGTGCGGCCTGTGGAGGAAAGACTAGTATTAGAGCTAGAAGAAGTCTCCCATTTTGAGCGGCATCTTCCGTCTTTTTTCCCTTGAGAAACGGGACCAAGATGCCTGTGAGGATGGATTTCTTCTAGCCTTAATAGTACTGCTGCTAGTCGTGGCACTACCGTTTACTGTTCCTGTTTCTCCTGCAGCAGCATCGTCCCCTACGTTCAATATCGTAGACATCAAAGCGTCCTGATTTTCTTTAGTGGGAGAAGACGACGATGACGAGCGTTCCTCGGCTGTGCCGGACGCTGTCAATGCTTCTGAGGGATGCTCTTCCAACAAGGGCATTCGCATAAACTCCGTAGGACTTTTGAGGGTCGTTTCCCTACCTCGAGCCGGGCCACCATAGGAACCAGGTGGCGGGGCGAGCAGTTGTAAGTGTTGAGAATGTTGTGTTTGTTGAAGAGGATGTTGCGCTGGATGTTGCGCTCTCTGTTGAGTTTGAGATGAAAGTGGATGTAGAGTAGATGTAGACACTGCACTGTCCGGGTGTGGAACGAGTGCTAATTCTCCTCCACTTGACAGACCTGTCCCCAAGCCGGAAGCCATAGATTCCCGATTCCCTAACCAGGTAGGCGATGTCAGGGCGCTCACTGGGGACCAACGCGCAGCTGTAGAACAGCGCAAGGCTAGAGACCCAGTGCTGGTTGAAGTCGAATCGATTGAGGCTCTGGCAGCAGCGGGAAGATTTTGTTGCTGCTGAAGGAGTAGTGGGTCATCATGATTGATCAGAAGTTGATCAACTCCAGGTTCACGGTGCTCTCCTAGTGGAGGCAGCGGGGCTCCAGGAGCATCTTGATCCCTACGACCTGTTCCCTCAAGGAATGCTGTGAATCGAGGTCGATTTTCGTCAATGCCATCGAGAAGAAGATTGTTCTGTGGGAGGTCAGCGTTCAGCTGCTGATGATCGACAGGAGACACACTCGAAGAAGCAGACGAAACCGCAGACAGCCTACCATCGTCACACGCTGAAGAAGACATCACTGATGGCACTGCAGTACTCCGACTTGAAAAAGTTGACTTCATATGGCCAGCACGAGCCGGTGCAGACCCTGGTTTGGTTGGTACAACCAGTTCCAGTTCCACCATTTGCTGAGGTCCCTGTTGAGAAGAAACGCGTTTACAGGCGACACCCATCTCCGTTTCCTCAGGAGTGCTCAAATGCACATGGTAAGAGTCGATCAACTGAGCTGCTCTCAGTGCTTCCAGACACTGCAAATCCGTGAATTCGCCGAACGGGTCTAAGTTGTAGCGAATCGTGTCTGAGAAGACATACGCGTCTTGCGTGATGATGCCGATCTTGCGACGAGCGACATCGACTGGCAAATTTAGGAGGTCAGAGCCGTTGAGACGGAGTTTTTTTGCGCCTACGTCTTCTGCTAGACGGAAAAGAGCAACAGCGAGAGAAGATTTTCCTGTTGGGTTTGTGACCACGTATGAGTGTAGTATTGTTGTGCAAAGGATACTAACGTATGTTGAGTGTATGGTTGTACAAAGGTTCTGCAAACCAACATTGTGTGTTTGCATTAGGTAGAGGTGGAAGCACCAAGCAGTAGTGAGAATCATTTACATGGAAGTACCTGCTCCAGTCCTCCCAACAACAGCACACCTTTCTCGTGGTCTTAGCGACAATGTGACGTTTTTCAGAGTTAACGGAAGTTCTTTCCGATACCGCAGGTACATGCCGATTATCTGCAGTCCTGCACAGTCGCTTCTATCGTCACCTCGGTCATCATCCTTTGTGGAAGAGGCAGCTACTACACAGTCCTCATTCATATTCATGTTGTCCCTAAACTGCGGGGGCATGATCGCGTGGTCCTCCATCTCCAATGCCACTGAGTCGTCGCTCGCACCGTTAGTAACGCAACTACTTTCACGCCGTAAAGGCGACGTATCGTCTTTCGCAAGGACCGGGACAGCGGGTGGAAGGTTGTCGTTGCTGGGGTTAGAGATTGCACCGTTGAAGAGCTTAAACTCGGTAAAGGTCGATTGTAGAAAGAGAAGAACTACGAGGTAAAAAGTAGATAGAAGTTTCAACATGTTCTATAATCATCATCGCTGCCATAATCTTACTCGCGACTATCAAGTCATTCCCACGCCCACCACCACTGCTTCTCAGCAACTGGCGAGCCCTTCTCCGTTTTTGAACCATCTCAGCGAATTCACGTGCTCGCATGAGGAAGCGCTCACCTGCGTTCATCAAGGAGTTCGTCTCTTCCCTGATAGTCGCAGAAGCGAGACGTCTACGTCTAGACGAAATGGAGGAGACGGAGATGCTAGAACGCGGAGGGGCTGGGTAGTCGTTCAGATTAGGGGTGGAAAAGTGTGATGAATCATGCTTCCATAAGCATAAGGGGGGGAATAAATCATGCTTAGCATAAGAGCTCTGACGTTGACTTAACGTGGTGAAGCTAACAACAAAAAGGAAGAACATGCTACTTGTACTTACTACACATCATCAACCTCTTAACATTAACTTGCGAAGATCCAGTTCGATACAACGCCAAGGCTGATCCTCCTCCCTCGCCTCTGTCCATTTCCATGTGCAGTCCGTCTTTCTCCAATTTGCTGTACTCTGCGACCCGTTCTACACTTGTAAACGCAGCCTCAGCCGCAGAAATGTTGATACTCAAAAACGCCATGGCTATCGCAAGACAGTTGCACCAGACCAGGGCATAGCCAAAGGCTTCGGGTGGTAGGTCTAGCCAGAGACAACCGCAAATGACCAGGAAAGTATTGCTTGCCACCGTGATTTCGATCCGCACACCTAGCCAGCGAGAGGCGAGGTTGAATGCGCACATAGCCCTGGTGTTGTCGTCTAGTAGAGACGACAACCGTCGCATGTAGTCTCCCTGCCGCTTGAAGACCTGGATGACGAGTCGTCCTTGCAGTGTCTCTGCCGTCAAAGAGGCAATCGGACTGCGAGAATTGTTGTCGAGTCGTTGCATCTGAAGAATGCCGACTCTGGCCGTTCTCAGTAGGAAGAGGCTGCCGCCGACGAACATCGGAAGCAGAATTAAAGCAAAAGCGCAGCATTCATTGGTCATCATGACTCTCTCTGAACGGAAGAGATAGCGTTAGCGACCCCCTTCAAAGCTGTCCCCTACTTTCCCTTCATTTATCTCCGCTGTGCTACTCTCAAGGCGAGGTCGCCTCTTCGATCTCAGTGAGGAACCCCGATGAGCAATGAAAGTTGAGTCATAATAGAAGGAGGTTCCAGGGAAACAGCACTTTCATGATCACGAACAGCGCGCCGAGCACCCAAGAAACGCAAACCGTTGCTGGATACACCTTCGACAAGAGGACAATGTCCAAATTTTCCGTGTCGAAAGAGAACCGACTGGTTATCCTACCCAAGGGAGTCTGGTCAAACCAGTGGGTCGGAGCCCGTAGTACGCTGTGGAGCATGTCGTTAAACAGCGCTTTGCCAGCTCTGGTGCAGACAAAAGCGAAGGAAAACCTGGTGAAAGCGATGAGGGCAAAAGCGAGGATAGTGAGGAGCAAGTACTGTCTCAGCCAGATGGCGTTCATAGAAGCGATGCGTTCGTCGAAAGATAAAGGCCGCGCAGGAAGAGTAGTACTTGACGAGGGAACAACTGCTGTGCTCGATCCTGTTCTTGTTGTCACGTCACTAGTGGGATTGGCACTGTCGTCCATAAGACTCACGACCGCAGTTTTTACGTCATCAATTTTTCGTCCGGGTCCTCCACCATCTGTTTCATCTAACACAGCTTGTTCTTGCTGTGACGGAGGTGGGAGGAGAAGCGACTGCACATCTTCCGGTTGCTCAGGTGGCGCGTGTGGACTAGTTGCACCAGCAGTCGTCCCCGGAAGCATCCCTACTGCCTGCTTTTCAGCGTGTATCGTAGTGAGAGCCGTACACCAATCCCTCAACGATTGGTCCACATGGATCAAGACAAAGCGTTCCACGTACATCGACATCACTGACGCGATTCCCAAAGGGATAAACAAACACCCTAGTGCCGCAAACCACACTCGCAAGGTGGAAAGAGATAAGGTAGTCTCTGTGGCAATTGTTTCCTTCTTCATCAGTCCCTCTTTGGTAGACTTGTGAGTGGTGGACGACGAAGATGTAGCTTTCCTTGCTTTGATTTTAGATGCGGATGGTTTTCTGCTGAGTTTCCTACTACCAGACGATCTAAGACTTGAAGAAGAGGGTGATCTTCGTGGTAGACCGTCACCGCCAAATGCGTCTTCAAAACTCTTCTCGGTTGAAGCAAAATCGTCGTCGGCGTCCTCATCGTCTTGAAGGTGCGCTCTTCCCGAAATTGCGTTGGCACCAGAGCATCCTGCTTCTACATCTTCTACCATCACTGATGTACTAGGATCTGCAGTCGTCGCATCAGGAATTTCCACTATGGTACGACGATCAATTTTCAAGGTACGAAACCAAGAATAGCTCGTCTTCGTAGTTCCAGATGGACTACCGGAACGACTCTTGAAGAGCTCGTCTGTGCTGCTAGTGGTCGCTCTCGCCCTCTTCAAGACGCTTCCGCACAGGTTTCCAGCGAAAAAAAGAACGCTATCACTGTTAGCAACAAAACGGAGAAGACGCCGTGCTACTCTCAACGCCGTTCCTCCGTCTAAGGCAGCAAAGATGTCATCGAAGAGGTAGAGCTTGACTAGCCTTGTTGTAGCTGATGTTTCTCGACGATGAGTCGCAGACAGTGTCGTCGATCCATACACTGCTCTGGCAACAGCAACCCGCATCTTCTGCCCACCGGACAGCGTCAAACCCTTCTCCCCGATCTCAGTTTGGTCACCATCCTCTAGTTGCTCCAAATCCTTGGTCAAATCAGCCACATGCAGCGCCATTTGATAGGCGTCTTTATCAAAGGGACGAAAAAAAAGAATGTTCTCCTTGAGGGTGGCATTCCGAATCCAAGCTGTCTGCGAAACGTAAGCAACATCTAGGTTGCCTTTTGTGTAGATCTTCCTAGTGGGGTACGTCTCGCCGAGTAAAGTTTGGAGGAGTGTGGATTTTCCTGATCCGGTTCTGCCTTTTAGGTGGAGAACGTCTCCTGTGAAAATTTTCAGTGAGACAGATTGCAGAACGACCTCCTGAGAAGCGGCTGCTCCTGCTCCATCTCCTGTACTACTTCTACAAACAGATGAAACTGCTTCATCTATAAGTGGCGCGTTATTTGTGAAACTGGCGCTAAGCCTGGAAGCTGTTTCCACCACAGGTGCGGAGGACTCTAGCGTTGAAGCCAGTAAACTTTTCCTTTTTGGTGCCGGTGGGACCCAACTGATACTGGCGTCACTGATTTCGGCTACGAGGGTTCGACGGCTAGGAGTCGGATCTTCACTTTCAACGAGAACAGCACGACTAGATAGAAGAAGTTTGTCCTCCTGCTTGTTTTTGTCAGTTGTATCATCGATTCCAGGTTCTGCTTTATCCTTGTCGTTAGTACCTTTGTGCATCTCAGCGTCGCTGTCGTAGCTCAACGCGCCACTACCTCCACGCAAAAACTCCTCAACCCTACACAATACGAGATAACATTGAGACACGTTGCTGGCGAAGAACCCCATCTGCTGCAGTGGAAACCTAAGGATCATCGTGAATCCAGCCAACGTAAAAACCGTGCTTGCGACCATTTGCTTCCCACCAGTGACGTAGACGCCGCTTAGAGGAGGGGTAGAGATGACGCTTTGTTGAAAACATATTAGGGCACAAGTACTATTATACCATAATCGTGCAGCTGACATATCAGCACTTCTATTAAGCAGAAGCATAAATCAATAAATTTCTTTCTTCGCAAAGCATAAATACAACAGCAAGCAAATCGCTTGCGCCAAAAACGGCATACACACGATCTGCGTGGCCGTCGATGCAAAGATCGAGTTTTGGTATAGAGCTTCTTTGACTTCTTTCTCGCGCAGTGCCTTGATTTTGTCGAAGTAGGGCCTCTCCCAGCAGAAGTATTTTACGATTCGGATCCCGTTTAGCACTTCATCGCACAAGCGAAGTCGTTTCTCCGTAATCGCGGTCCGTCTGGTACGGATCCTTACCAAACAGCTGGACCAAAGAAAACCACAAGGGGCAGAAGCTCCTAAGACACAGAGGAGAGATATGAAAGGAAGAAGGGCACTCTTCACATCACTCAAGAAAGAAGTAGCCAAGAAGTACTTTCCTACTTCTTGAATTATGCTCCTTCTAGGCAATTTCTTGAAAGTAGCCAAGTACTTTCCTACGTCATGAATTTTATGCTTCGAGGCAATTTCCTCTTGAGTGTGACTAGTGCACTTGTTTTTCCATTCATAAGAGATAAGGCAGGCAAAGGTGACAGTAGTCGGATGAGGAAGTTTGCGCTCAAGCCGATCAGGAGTGGAGCTGCCCAGACTTGATGAAGAGAAGGCGCGGCGTCGACCCATCGTTGACTGTCGTTACAAATCAAAGCGAGTGCGGCGCCGACTGAATCCGTTGGTTCTGCTGATGCGGTGGTAGAAGAAGTAGAGGATGTCTTCTTCTCTTTGGAGGTGCCTCGAAACAATATTTGCTGGAAACAGCGATGGATCATGTAAGCTCGAATTCGAATAGCCATGTGCATGCTAGTCGACAAGGCCAAATTCTGCGCAATCCCACTCATTGCGATCACAAGAAACAACCCAATGGCAAATGGGTAAAGGAGAGAGAAATTGGAGGGCGTTGAAGAAGATGAGGAATAAAATGCAGCAGCAACAGCAGGTGTGGACGAAGATGAAGAAGCACCAGGAGACGAAATCTCACTAGTCGTGGAAGTAGTAGGAGGTGCTTCTGCTGCTGGTGCTAGTAGTTGGTCTGAGCCAGCAGCATTGCTAGATGAAGATCTCGTGGACACAATCGGAAAAAACAGCTGAACAACTTCTCCATCATTATTCTCCCCTTCAGTCGAAGTGGGAGCCTCCATACTCCTCAGCAACGAGTTGATCAATAATGGGATGCTGAGTTGAGAAAAGACTACGATCAGTTGACAAAGGCCTGAGAACAGAAACAACCGTCTCTCTCTACGCCACAGAGATTTGGCGAAAGAGCAGGATGGAACAGTTGCGCTGGCTGAAGAAGAGCTGGCATGATGGTTACCGGCGTCAGGGGTAGCAGTAGCACCAGATACCTGCTCTTCACTACTCGTACTCCTATCAGCATCTGCAAGCTCAGGTAAATCGCTGATGCTCGTGATTTCGCCCTTACCCAACGACGGACCGACCCGAAAATAGAAGGGGTCGAACAAAGAGAGCATATCCCTCATCTTTTGTGACGTCATTGTTTTGGCTTCAACTGTATTAAGACGAGGAGTAGCTGTGTACAAATTCAAATTAGATACTCAACATTCAACAAAATAACGAGATGAAGAGATAGACTACTATTGACTCATGACTCTACTGCACCACTTGACCATAGTTATCCATGTGGATTCGAATGTAGAGAAAGAGCAAGTTGTGATTCTTGTGTACAATTCTCTCTGACTTTGACAGATAACGACAAAGACACCGCAATGAACAAGAACACGACCAGTTACAAGAACGTACTACATCACCCGGGTCTCGGTTTCCACTCCTTGGTCCTTCTCCTGCTTCTCGGAAGTGCTTTTCTTGTTGTTCGTTGAAAAAATTGTAGAAATAAAATCATCAAAAAGATTGATTCTTTGTCTGCAAAACCAGTTGAAAGTGCTCCCGCCGTCAGTCCGTGTATGGACACTATGAAGTTGTCAAAAATGTTATGAACATCGAACAAGAAGATTTTTATTGCTCGTCGTGCTCGTGAAGATGTAGATGGTTCTTTTTTTAATATCATACATAATCATTGTGAATAAGAATATTGTCCGTGCAGCATGCGCATGGCATATATTGAATTACAGTTAAGCATGTAGACCTTAGAATATCAAGAAACTCAGTGTAATCTCAAAGATGATTAATCAGATGATTTAACTGTTTTTATCAGATAACAACATATACATGATACAGAGAGTGGAATGAAATAAACGTCAACAACGAGGACAACGTTTCATCACTTGATTATAAAAAATGATGTACCTCATCAATTTCTATTTCTTGAGAAAAAGGATAAGGAGTGTCTAGTACCTACAACAAGTAAACTACAACCGCACACAACAAGTACCGACAACAACACACACAAGCGTCTAGCTAAGATAATCTAATGATGTGGGAGTGGGACCTGACTAAGAAATAGAAAACACATCCACGGCCCATCAACCTTGCAATCTTGTTAATGAATGTACGTCTCATCTATCTGTGTCATCTATCTGTGAAGGATTATCCAATAACTGAAGACGATCTCATCTTCTAGAGGTCAAAGGAGATATTTTTCCATGATCCTAGTGCTTAGTCGCACCCTCAGGACCCCTTTAGTTGTCTGGATCACGTCTCCTTAGTCTAGATGTACTTTAGTAATGTTAATACCTTCTTGTTTAGTCGAGCTAGAAGTAGTTGTACTGAGTTGTACTGTACTTGCAGCGTGCTCTGACTTCTGATCTAGTAGAGGCACTGACAAGAAGTGGTTGTTGTACTCGTATTTTTTGGATTGGTCTTCTTTCTCTTTCAACAAAGCTGATGATGAGTCATACACGTAATACTTTTTATTGTAGCTGCTAGATCTAGATGATGTAGAAGATGACGTTGCTCTACAAGATGACGCTCGTGCGCTATAAAATCGTGCTCAAATAATGGTCGGATGAGAATGAGCACTATGAATGAATGAGTGAATGAATGTACCCACTTTAGGGGTTAAACGTTATTGACACGACATATTCGCCTCTACATCTTTTTTTATGTATGACATCCGTGGCCTTAATATGCCCATCCACATCATCATTGCTTGTTGTTACTTCTTTTAGCTACTCGCTTATCTCAATCTCAAGATTTCGAAGAATTAGATAGCTGCAGCAGGCCTTCTAGGAGTGAAAAGTCCCCTCTCCGACATTCAACATACTGTCTGCACACGAAGGAAGAAGCAACATCTCGTTCCCTCCAACGTCAACAGCCTGTTCATCTTGTCTAGAACTGTTCTAGACAAGTCTGTTCTATACTCATAGACTGTTGTTCTGAACAGTCTATAGGTGCAGGAGCAGCTGACTCGCTCGCTGGGGCGTCGTAGAGTTGGAGATCCTCTACTTAATATGGCGAAGGAGCCGAAGTGAAAGTCTTGGACTGTGTATCAGTTACAGTTTCTTTGAAATAAATGATTATACGTACAATCTTTTACAAGGACAGGGTGCCAAAAGTAGATTCGACAGTTTTTTCATGAAATAATAAATTATGGTTATGCAGATACTCTACGAACCATTTAGCTGGAGTACGGTTATCATTGATACATGTATAACAACTCATTTTGCAGATTCAGACTCAGATGCGCTCAAGCCTCATCGTTTTTTTGTAATCTGCCGCTGCTATAGTTGGTTTCATCTTTGACCTAGAAGGAACAGAACTCACACTTCCTCCCAGGGACTACTTGCGCAGCCGTTGAAAGTGGTGGGAGTTCTGCCTTAGCTTGCTTCGCCTTCACCTTCATCTGTGCCGAGGTTTATTACGCGTAGGAGCATGTTCAAAATCAATAAATCAATGGTTTCTCGTCGTCAGATACAAACAGAAAAGTATGTAGTTTCGCAAGCTCGACGAACCACACTCTTTTCTAACACTAACTCAAGAACCGCAAATATCAATTATCCTGGAATATCAATTTCAATTTCGAGAGTTGTTATCTTCTGACATTAATTTATGTTGTACTTAAGGTAGTTATGACAATAGACACAAAAAAAAAGAAAGTACATAAAAATAAATAGACGCGACATGATGTTCTCATCTGAAGATAGATAGGATTTCTACGATCTAGTTGTAGTTGTTGTAAAGCTATTAAAATCAATGGTCTCCAGCTGCATAGAATGAGCAACGCATTATTTAAAAAATTCGTGTACCTAAAAAGATTGCGCTCTTCTTCCAGGAGTGGGAGTGCTACTTCGTCTCTGCAGTAGGTGGACGAAAGAGCTTGAGTTTTTCAGTTTGCATTCAAATAATCATGAATATCTATTTCTTCTAACTAGCAGTAGAACTTAGGACGAAGGGAATCGACTCCCCTTGATCCATCGGTTGAAATTGAACAACTCCAAATAGCTATTTTACAGACACGAGGAGGAGAACTTTTATGTTGAAGGACTATAATGTGTGTGGACTAGACGGTCACTAATCATAAGACCACTAGACGAACCCTGCAACACATCGACCAATCAGCATCCTCAGGTATCTATGTATCCGTGGTAATCGATTTATAGTCGGTTCTCCGATAATTTCGATTTATCTGAAGTCAATGCTCGTACTTCATCTTGTCCATCGTGTTGTTGAACACCTAGAACTAGTACTACGACCAGTACGAGGACAAGTGCAGCTCCTCTCGTCCACATCTTCAATAGGGTCAACAATATCAAAATTATGATTGTCCAAGGGTCAATAAGGAACTACCTAGTATAGGTCGTGGGTCAATAAGGAAGAAGATTCAGAATCATTCGAGGGAAAAAGAGTGTCCTCTGTATGCCGCGCACAACTACTTACATAGAGTTCATCTATTCAGGTTTCTGGCAATCATGATGGCGTTAACGGAAAATGCTTAGGTACAAGTAGAACTGCAGACGCCCTGAAGAAGCTTTGAGGAACAGCCCAGCACCTTCTTCGCCGCTTTCTTCTCCAGCCCAAACTTCGCACGGATAGGATAGGATAGGATAGGAGTTGGCTCACCTGTGGCAATGTATTAAGCATATTTGTCAAGTTCAAGTAGATTTCATACTGCAGATGGGACACCACGAGTGAGCTCGCCTACGGCGAGGTAGGCTGCAGTGCGTCGTCAATGGTCATGCTCCGAAGTCTTTGCAGCTACCCTCTATGGGGCTAACGCCGTAGAAGATTACTTCATAGAAGTAGTATGACCACAATTTTTCATTTCGCAGGTTTAGGCTAGCGCTCAAGGCCGATAGAACTTATACGTTCGCGCATATGTTTTTTGAGCTTATGCTCCCTTTCTACGCATGAGGTAAGGTGTTCCGGGCGATCTTCATCATATTCGTTCTTGTGTCTGTGTACGTGTAGAAGTGGACTAGGTAGACGGCCTTGTGAATAACATAAAAAACATGCCGAGGAATAATATACATAGTATGACAATAGAAAATCTTCACATTAAAAAAATCTCGCGAGAACTTGAACTTGGTACTACTACATTAATAGGTAAGTCATGACATCAAAAAGAGAACAAATAGAAAGTAAGTCAAAGAGAAGTAAAACTACTTGCTCTCTTTAATTTCTATCTTTTCCGTGTAGTAATTGTGAGAAAAAAACTAATAGTTTCCTACTAGTACAAGAGCAGGAGCATCGGAGCCAGCTGCATTACGCAGCAGCGAGTGAAAGGTCAACAAAAGCCTGGAAAATTTCTAGAAGTATCCTCCCAAGCATCCAGTCCCTTCCATCACCTCCCGAAGGATGTTAGTAAGAGGATACCACAAGACAAGATATAAGGTATACGGTGATGAGCGGGCCGCACTGGTGCTTGGCCGGACCCACAATAACTCGTTCATCGTGATAAAAAAGGTAAGCAACATTAAATTCGACTTAATCATCTCATATAATCATAGACTATCTTGTACTTGTTCAAACAAGAACGACTTTAATCATGACTATATCACAACAGATAGTACTTCTTATTTTAACAAGTACAAGATGATAACTTCTACAACAACTACACTGTCTGACACGAGCAGTGTCTGTTTCTGGACGAGAATGAGCGAGTGATTATGATTTCTTAACAAAAAATACTTAGACAACAGCATTGATTTTGTGATTTCGGAGGTGATGTTGAGAACAGATTGATGAGACGACCGAAAAATTTTCGAAAAGCGATTTGTTGTGATTGAAATTGAATAGAATTTGAAATCATGATTAGTAAGATGAAGTAGGCCCCCGAGTGACTCTCCTGACGAGGAGAAGGAGATGTTTTTGATGTATATTATACAGGTTCTAAGAACTCGTCGTGGTCTGCTTTATCCTTGTATCACTTTCTTGCTTGTTTTAAAAAAAATGTTCTGCTACTGCGACCTTTGCTGCTGTAGATTTTAATTACGATTTAAATTACGATAAACCAACAACCATAATGATAATGTTGCCAAGGATAACGATAAAATCAAGAGCTCCATGAGTTGCATGCTGTCATGAATATGAGTAGCACGGCTCGTGGTAGTAGCAAAAGAAAAAAATATGAATATCATCGACCCTCTCCCTCTGCCTTGCAAACCCGAAACTGCAACTTCTCCACCAGATGAAGCAACAACATTTATATAAAAAACAGACATAAGATATCTCCCCTATCTTCTCTATCTTCTCTATTGACTCACTGTGTGGTCACAACCAATGCCTCTGCCACTCCATCTTCAGCGATAAGCCACCGGCCCCCTGTTGTTCGGAGGGCGTTGTCCACCATATGAGGTGAACATACAACTAGGACGCTGTGACCCATGAGCTGGGACTGCCGCACCCGCACTGGAATTCAGGGCATACGCATCCATGCCTGGCACGGTTGTGGAAGGTTAGAAGAAGAAATCTTTATCAGGAACAGGATGGACACTAGTAGTCGTAGGAGTGTGCCCAGTCTAGAGGTATAAAAGAAGTCGCTCTAATTATGCGTCGCGATTCTTCCCCTTGCATTTGACGACATGTGACCACCAGTAGAACTCAGTCCTTTTTGATTGCTGCCTGAGCGTCATCACTATAGATACGCATAGAGTGCAGAAGTTGTTGTGGGTGTCATAGTAGATTTTTTACTTCCACTTCTTATATATATTAGTATTGATTTTGTAAGCAGTATTTTTGTGGTCAGGATGTCTACTTAAAGAGGCCTCCGCAAGAAGCTTCCTTAAGAAAATGGCATTCCTTAGAAGTTAAGCAATCTATATTATAGAAATCTACTATAGACCTCCCTTAAGGACAAGAAATGGCCCATAAGGGAGCTCCTTAAGGGGGCGCTTGTAATAATAAAATTGGGTTAATATTAGGCCCTTCCTTGAGGGCCACCTCTTGAGGGCCTTAGCTTGCTAGCTTCGCCACGGCTAGCTTGCTAGCTGCTTAGCCATAGCTAGCTTAGCCATGGCCACCCTGCTAGCTTAGCCCGGCATCGCCAGGCTGTTAGCCTAGTCATGACCAGCCTGCTACCTGGCAGCTTTGCCGTAGCTAGCCTGCTAGCTTAGCGATAGCCACTCCAGCTTACTAGATTAGCTATAGCCAGCCTGCTGGCTTAGCCATGGCCAGCGTCCATGCTGGGTCATTCTAAGCCAACCGCGCATCGCTAGTTTGGTGACTTAGCGGCTACCTTCGTTTGTCTTTTCTTATCTGTCTAGTTGCTTGATGGGCCCGCTTTCTGGGCATGTACATAGATATAGTTATGATCTCCATAACAACCAGGCACAGTTCCAGGTGTACTAGGCGCTCCGAGAGGTCCCATCCTGCCTTCATTGCCATGGCGAAACAGAATTCTTGCCCATTTCGGTCGCAGCTTGTGGTAGCGAGCCTTTAGTAGTTAGAGCTGCTCAACACCTCCCTAGACTAAGACAAAGACTTCACGATCCTAAGTGACCCATAAAGATCTCGGCGACCTTGGTTGAGGGTCATTGGCTCAGATCTTGAAAGACCACCCTAATGACAAATCTTGGTAAAGTCTTTTCCTGAGATCTTTTCCTCCTTGAGGACAGCTAACGGCTTCCACGAAATGGGTACTACTTCATGAGAGATAGTTGTACAGATACAGTTGTGGCCTTAAGATAGAAACGTCTCGAACTGTGCGCGAATGCTCTCAGATTCGGAGACTGAGGTGTGGGATAACGCACGCCGAACCACAAACTGCGCAAAATTGCTTTGTAGGAGATCCGCAAAGGTATTCACATCGAAGATCTCGCGTACAACAGCGGCGCGAAGTTCATCATCGTCGGCGACAGTGAGGACAAGGCATTAGAGTAGATTTTGTTGACGGAAGTAGGCAGTGCAAGTTAGCGTTACGTAGTACGTATTAGTGGTGGACCCAGTAGTTATCGCGTTCGCGGGGTAAAGGATCTAATAAAGTTTCCTTAGTTATGCTCATCTTTATGTTACTTACAGAATGTAATCGGGTTTGGAAAGGAAAGTAGAACTACGAGTTACGAATACTGCTCATGTTAGGAGGCAGGTCAGATTACAACGACGAGAGGCTCAGTGTCTCTCATCTTCAACATCTTCATTCGTTCAGTCATCATAACACTCCACCACGTTGCTTGAGAATTTCTGCGTCGATAGTCTGGCGAACTCCCCGATGAGAGCAGTGACGAACCGACCGCCTTCCCACCCCCAGATTTTCAAAGCATGCTGTACCAAGTAGTTGCCAAAAGGGTTTTCAACCAGGGCCTGATGTGTTGGTAGTTATTTTGTTCTACTTGGTAAGATTATCGCTGTAGAAGTCAGCACATCAAAGCGCGAACGCCTGCAAGTGCGAAGCCAAAGTCATTTGTACCCACGTAACTATCAAGAGAGTGCAAAAATAGCTAGCTTCTAATGAAATTCAAAAAAAAAGGAGAAGCCGGGCGGCAAGCTATCTAATCAGACTAAGCCAAAGTATGACAGTGAGAAACTACATTTTTGGGGAAGATTCTAGAACCCCTACTGCACCCCCTCCCGGCTTTCACTCTTTCCCCCTTGCTTCATGGTTTTAACTGAGTAGCATCAAACTGCGCCCACCCCACTCCACGAGGGCACACAGCCGCAGCGCCTCCAGGCTCGGCTGGGTACTAGTTCACCCAAGCCCGCCAAGCTGCTGCGGCGTTTTCACCTGACGCCTGTGCCGATGGGCTGCGCCTTCGCCTCCTTGTGGCCGCAAATGGAGCAGCACGCACGCACAGCCTGGGCGCCCGCACTCTCATGAGCGGCCCCGCCGTCGTTCCTGGTTCTTTCCCTGGTCAATGCCTCCACTTGGCAAACCATACGCAGCAGATCAGCGGCGACGCCTGCACCAGGGAGCCCCCCAAGGGGGATGCCTGCTTTGTCCCAGTCCAGTGCTTGCGACGAGGACAACAAAGCCGGCATTAAGAGGGCACAGCCCCCGCTCTGCCTAGCTACCACAGACACACAAGGCACACACCCAAGGCACACACCGACCGCCGCGCATACTTTTGGAGCCCGCATGCTCGGAGTATGTCCATACGCTGGCCCGCCGCGGAAACTTTTGAAGCCCGCAGGCCCAAGCGCTTCTCTGCCCTGCCTGCGCACTTTCTGAACCAGCGCAGCAGCCTTCACGCCCGTGGGGTTTCTGGATGTATGGGGCAGCCCAGGCGCCACGGGGCACCGATCAGCTGCCGCGCGCGCGGGCGCTCGCAAGATATTCCGCCCGCGCCATTTTCTTTACACAAGCGCCCGCGGGCGGCCACCGATTTCACGAGCCGCGGGGGAATTTATTTACCAACGGCTACGGCTTTTTTCAGCGAGGAGGTATCTGTCGCACGCGGGCGGCTGTTCTATCAAGCGAATACGTCGAGACCACTCCAACTAAATCAAAATAGACATCATCAAACAAGTACTTACAACAACAACAAGAAGACAAACAAGAGCACCAAAGCATTCTCCTCTATCCTTTGTTTTAATCCTTCGCATGCAGTTGACGCATCCGCGTTCGTCATGGCCACTTTGAGGACGCAAATTCCCTGAGCATCGCTCATTAATTCTTGGAAATACTCGACACAAGCAGAGTAAGTAACACGCAACACGGTTTCCGGCCACCTGATAGATTTGATTGGTCAAGGAGATGTCGAAAAAACTCCGCAACAGTGTGCTATTGAGGCGAGAGAAACTTTATCGCGTCGAGAAGCTGTTCTTCAACTAGAAGTCGCACTCGTAGCTGCACATCATCAATAAAAAGAAGTCAACATCAGCCGGCACTTCAAATTCATACTCGTTGACAACAACTACAAGTAGAACCGGAGGAATAAGCAATGAATGCCAAACAATATCAATAACAAAATGTAATTATAATAATTAATATAGATCCTACGTTTGCAGCGCTTTCTGTATCACATGCGTTCCATTGACGTCCAAAGCCACATTGAGAAACACTTGGTCCATCTGGTTTATTAGAGCTACTCACTACAATCCACCTCTTCTCTTTCCATTTATTTCTTCTATGTTGAACTTGAACACAGCTCAATCACAGATGGGCTAAGTAAGAGACGGATCGATTATAAAGTGAGGCATTAAGTATAGAAAAGATTCCCCCTCTGCATGATCATCGCCACAGCAGTCTAGGAGAGCCTGCATACTATGGGTCCCACGCTTGTCCAGAGCTGTCATCTCGATGTCTCTCGCGGTCAGGCAGACGAGGAATCTGAGGAAGTAACGTAGGAAAAAGAGGAGTGAATGTAAAGAAGTAGGTGCATGCTGATGTAATCGAGTAGGAAGGACGAGGCGAATGGAGTAGGTGGATGCGAGGGACAGTGAGACGAGTGAGTAGAACGGAGGATGTACACAGCTCAAGGGCTGAGACCGACATCAGCGAACTTCCAGGTGGCCACTGGAGGTGGCAACCTCCTGATTATTGCAACTTCGGAAGATGTTGTGACTTACTCGTTATGCAAGATGTTGCCGACGAAATGGAAAAGCAACCTCTTCTAGACCACAGGACACCAGTAGCAAACACCGCATGATTACCTCTTCCTATTCGCATGTGGCAACGCCGAAAATATGACCGAACAGGCATAGTTTCCGTATCTATCGGACATCAAGTGCAGTAAATGGTCCTCCACCTCGTACAAAATAAGGCGCATACTAGGTATATGATCACCATTCTGAAGAGCGCGCTGAACCATCTTGGAGCCGTGTTGTGTCCGGATTAGAGATTGGTGAAGTTGTCGCTGCGTTTTTAATATAAACTGTATTTGCATTTTTAGCATTAAAATTTATAGATTTGTAAGTAGGTCATGCTTGTAATCAATCTCGCCTGGTGTGACAATCATAAACCTACTCTGTCTGTACTAGAAGTTTTTCTCAAGAACTACAATGCGCGATGAGACGGTTGTGAATTTGATTAGTTGCTTGACAAATGTCATGTCATGGTACGTCTTGCGTAGCTATAAGTGTCTACTTGTGAGGCCACCCCGACCCAGTAATACAGTACCTCCTAAGTAGGAGAGCCGTTACGCTTACGGCTCTCCTACTTAGGAGGTACTACAACCGGTTACGGCGTACTACAACCGGTTATTGTTCTTATTGTCTCTCTCTTCATAAAACAATATGTGCCATGACATGTCCACGAAAAATGTCGAGGTGTTGTTCCGCTTGCCTCAGCTCTACTTCGGTCATGGAGTCTTCCATAGTGGGGACTCTGATTCTAGCTTGTGGGAACTGCGTATTGCCAGGCCTGCGACCGCAACCCGAAGGCGTCGGAAGTGATGCAGCAGCAGCAGCAGCAGCAGCAGCACTGTAGGACTGGATCGCGTGGTAACGGCCAGCAGAAGGGTAGCTATTCGTCTGATGAAGATAACGATTGTTGTAATTTTTTTCTTGGAAGTGCTTAACTTTAGGAGGCATTTTTCCCGGTCCCATTGGACCTTTTATCATCGGCAGACGACTGTTATTCGCATTGTTGAGCTGCTGCAGTTGACTAGTAGCGGTAGTGGTCGTATCTTGATCGACTCCTTGATGTTGTAGGTGGTCTGACAAGTAGTTAGACCTTGTGACTAAATCCATCAGGCTCAACATCTTGGCGCAGCTGTGGTCCCATGCATTCAGAACGGCAGTGCCAACGTCTTGGGAAACAAGATGGATTTTCTCAAGCCTTAAAGTAAACGTGCTGATATCCTGCTGCCCCTGCATGTGCTCCTAGGTGGCTATGGCCTCCCTTTCCTGATGGTCGCTGTGGCACATCCTGCGTCGGGTAAAGGTGACTACTACCAGGAACTGCCATACCATGATCCACGGCAGCCGAGTGCGAATATAAACGCTGCAAAGGGTGCTGCACAGATGACGCTTGACTCTCTGCGTAAGCAGATGCGACGCTACCTGAACTGTGGGCAATAGTACCGGTAGCTGCGTATGCGGGATGACCTGCAGCTACAAGATGTTGCGCGGCTCCACCTGCTCCGTATAGAGCGTGTGTCGCAGCAGCGTCAGAAGCTGCCAAAAGTCGCGGATCTTGGTCAGGTTGGTAAGGTGGAGCTCCGGAGCGAAGATAAGGCTAATATGAAGCCAAAACCGATTATCAATATCATACTTTTCTACTTAAGACAGTCAGAACTTGATAATTCATCCAGTAGGTGAGACCTAACTAGAAAAAAAAACAAGCGAAAGAAGCAATTCAGAAGAAATTACTTAACCTCTTCTAGTACTTGAGAAAAAGAGAGAACTTGTGAAGATAGATTGAGGTGATACTACTGAGCCTCTAGTTCTTGAAGTCAAGATAATGAAAATGATAAAAGATAATCTTGGTAGCTTCAATGAAGGACTTGTAGCGCCGTTGAAGATTCTTCATAGAGGTGGTGGCGCGAGGGTTTCCGTGGCGGCTTGGTGCTGTGGTGGTGGCGGAAAACTAGGTGGCGGCGACGTAGGCTTGTGGACAGCAAGCGAAGCCGGAGGGGATTAGAACTACTAGAAAGGTGGCACATCACTGTCATCTCTGTCTGATTGGAAACCGCGACCAAATGATGCTCGCACGCTGTCCACAAGCCTACGTCGCCGGAAAACTAGGTGGCGGCGAGGTAGGCTTGTGGACAGCGTGCGAAACGGGAAGGGATTGGACTGGAGGTTGGTCATCATCATTATTGCGTCTCAAATGGTCGTCACTAACCATCGCCAAGATGAAATAGCTATAACCTTGTTGAAGAACTTCTTGAACTAGGCTTGCTGTAAAAATAGGTTCGTTGTACTGAGTGTGAGTGATTTCGCTTATTTCGAAGAGTTAAGAATATGAATTAATATGAGCCTCGATGTTCTTCTTGATGAGCATCAAACGTGATTTAAAAACTAATATTAATAAGTACTTATAAGCTTAAGCATTTTCGTCCATATTCTTAAGGACACCTCCTTAACCTTAAGGCACACCTCCTTCGAACATCAAACGTGATAGAGATAGAGATAGATCGTGAGCAATTCCAGTTTACTGAATCAACCTCAAAGGACTTAACTTATGTAGCTTCTATCCGGTAGCGGAGGTACTTTCTCTGGTGGGGCTGCTGGCCCAAGATTAGCAGAGCCAGGACTTTCACTCTGGAAATAACCAGGCAAAGTGGGTGGCAAATATTTCTGCTGATGACCACCTGAAGAGTGAGGCATCATAGAGGAGATCTTGAAGAAGAGCCTAGGCAATCTTCAAATGCGACAAATTCAATAATTTGCCGCAATAAATTATGTTCAAGATGAAGATCTTCACTCCAAAAGAGTTTGTTTCAAGTTCAGGCTCAGGAGAATACGCTCAGGAGTATACATCAAGATTAACGATCGTATTCTCTCCAATTTCATCTTCTACAACCAATAACGTTGACATACCTAGGAAGACCAAAGACTTGCTATTTCATTAAAGAATAATTTGTACCATCATGATCATAGCCTCCAGATCCGTATCCCCAACTTGCAGCATAATTGCTCATATTCTTATATCCTGAGTGATGGCCCTGATAGAGACAGGTTGGACGACGACGAGTCAGTGTATTCTATTTAGATTGAGAAAAATACGATAAGGTGGATTTTCATCTCATCATCATCATCATCATGTCTTCTATGATTCACTTTCCAACTCAGAAAAATAAAAATATCCTGGTACTACTAGAAGCTTGTTCCTATTACTTGCATTTGCAGTTAGTTTACCTTTCCTCCATTCGCCCCTTTTTGCGCTTCCATTTCAGCTAGCAGTTGGCCCAGACTTTGTGGCGCACTCCTAGAATCTTGACGCACAGCTGGTTCAGCGGCTGGCATGTCATAGGTGTTGGATGTATGCTTCTTGGAAGTGGAACCAGGACCATGCGTTTTGGAGGAGGAAAGACGCTCACGCCCAGCAGAACCAGTACTCGAAGAGGAGCCACCACCACCTCCGGAAGGATTAGAGCAACTATTGGTTGCATGTATCCTACAGAAAATCGATGAAATATTTCACTTGAAGATGCTGGTGCAGCTGCTGTAGTTCTTGCTCCCGATCGTCTCGTACTGCTACTGCACCTTGATGCTGTGATTGATGAACAGAACAACTAGAAGTACTACAATATATAAATATAAAATTTCCTAGAAGTACTTACTACAAAATATAGAAGTATTACAATTTATTAATCATGTCGCACTAGGTTCAGTGCAGACTGCCTCAGGGAGTTATAGTGTTTCGTCACGGATTAATTTCTATCAATTTCACGCCATGGACATCTACAACTACGACAAGTCACAAAAACGGACATCATAAATTGCTTCGGCTGCGGGGTCGATCTTTCCGGTGAAAATCCTGCGCCTGGTGCACCAGCTAGTGCTGTTGCTGCTCGCCTTTCTACGACGTGTCTCTCTCGTCTGCTCGCTTCGTCCTTCGAATTCCACAATTCTGGAGCCGCACTAGAAGCTCTCAAAGCCAACTGTCTCCGCAATTCATGACTCAAATGTTCCACTATTTGGTCGTCCTCTACTGCGCTTTGGTTCAGGATGAATTGGGAATGGGGATCGGGTGGTGCGGTGAGGACTCACTTCTAATCAACATTTTGATCTTGTTCAAAAAATTCGATCGTGTTTATTCTCAAGTTGTAAGTAAGGAGAAGCTCAGAATTATTGTTCTCGAAGTAAGTACATGATCGTACTCGAAAAACTGAAATAAGCAAGTAACTGATAAGAATAACCGAGAGAGTGAAGGACGAAGGGTACTAGCCTTTACTACAAGCTACGTCCCATATAATTTTACTCAGTAACTCGCATATTTCCTGTTTTCGAGTAGTAAAAGCTGACTTTATCTCAATCTCATCACCATATCTCTATGTTGCGCAGAGTAGATCCCTCCGTAGCCTCTAACAGCGTCGTAGCCGTCCTCCAGTCCAGGCGGGCTCGCACTACGAGCTCCACCAGCCATCGATGCCTCAAGGGCTCTAGTATTAGACGAATTTGATCACAAGGGTTCTCTTCTTGTTTTCCTCATGATCAAATTAAAGGTGGACAGCATTCCTAACCCTGTGCTTAGAGTAGGAGGACAAGTTGAAAGTCCTCATGATCAAAATCAGGTTACCAAATACCAGAACAATTTACATGCAATAGGGCTTTCATCTCTATCATATTTCTTTTTATAACATTCGCCTTGGAAATGAATTATCTCGAACCTCAAGAGTATCCTATAGTATACTCCTTCGACGATCCTCTTGCTTTGGAAATGAATTATCTCGAACCTTAATAGTATACCCCTTAGTTGCTGAGCCTAGGGGATGCAGTCCACCTCCTCGAATAGGTTGGGGCTTGTGTAAAGGTGCCTCATCGTCGTCACTTGCATTTTGGAGGAGTTGTTCGACGTGCCCAGCATGAAAAACCGGACCACCTCCTCCCTCGTCTTCCTCGAAGCCGCTAGCTTAGAGATCGATCATCATGATGGTGTCCCATTTAGTCCTCCTAGCCTAATGAGGGGACAAATCAATTCCGGCAGTGTGTTCCCTAGAATGAAAACGGCCGCGGAAGTGAAAAGCCTAGAGATCGAGCAGGAGCTTTACTAGCTAGTACTCGTAGATCCTGATCTACTTCACTCTCGGTTCATTCAGAATCTTCCTTCTTACAGAGATGGATTGAAATCAATAGAACTAGAGGTAACCAGCACCTTAACCTTCTGATCCGCGCCCACCATGATAGATTAAATCATTATAGTATGCCTGGTGCTGGTCAACATCGGCGTTAGCGTGGTCTTCAGAGGTCGTCCTATCCGATTGGCCCCACATCGATAGTCCTGCAATAGCACTTTCACTCTGATTGGTTTGTTGGTGGGAGGAGAGTGAGCGACAGCAATTCTTGCGATTGAATTTGATGAAGATGAATGTAGTTGATTGTTGTAGTGTACTACTAGTTTGTGATTTATTTACAGAGATGAAACTACCTTATCCTGTGTAGTTTGTGATTTAAATTTACAGAGATGAAACCGTATGCTCAGGCTCATCGAAATGACACCCTTCTCGCATACTCGACGAACTGGGTGTATCGGACACGTTGCCAATCATGTCAATGTCAGGACGACGAGGAAGCCAGTTTTAGGTTAGGTTGTGGGCCTACCGGGAAAACTGGCAGACATGAGTGGCAGACATGAGTTTAAAAAAAAAATACCCTCACAGGCTGTTCACTGGGGAACTCGAACTTTTCTGTTGGCAACCTCGTTCCAGGCTTCCATTGCTCCCATGGGACACTGCCAGGACGTAGAGGAAGGTTAGACGAGAAGGACAGTAGAATGAATGGGAAGTTCAAAAAAAGTCTAAAAACTAACACTACTAACTTCTCATGATCGGGCATAGCGGTAAAAACTACACAACTACTTCAAAAATAAGTCAATAAAATTACTACTACTTCTACAGCACTATAATCTCAACATAGCAGCAGGCGGTGGACTGAACGATTTCGTGTAGCCGATGTGATCCTCATCGTGGGGATCTCTGAGACCGTGACTGTACCTGCTTGCCAATGGATTCGGGTCAGAAGCATGAGCTGCCAAGGGGCGTGGCGAGACACTCATCTTCGGAGGTTTGTCGTGTCCACGACCACCTCTTGTTATTGTAGTTTGTGTTCTCTTGTTGACTTGATGTGATACAGATTATATGTCGAAGATATTTATACATAGAAGAAGAAGTACAAGAAGCACTGGTTGATCGATGAACAAGGTGAAAAAGTGCTTTGGCTTTCTAGTGTAAGAAGTTCTAGTAGTACACTGCAGGTGCAGCGTGAACTTCTAGTTCAACAAATGAAGATCATAGTACCGCTACTTCGACTTTTGCTTTGATATTGATTTGAGTACAGTGTCGACGAGCAGACATTCATTCATTCAAAGGAAATAATGAGTTGTACTTTGTTTATTTGAGAATAAGGCTTCTCAATTGAAGTACAACAAGTTCAGGTTCTAAAATGATAGAAGAAGAGTCGTTCTACAACCTGAAAGTAGGACAACTTTTTCCTATGGATTGAGATGGATAATGACAAGATACATTCCAGTTTGGAAGGCTTGAAAAATTTAAGACCACAACAAAGACACTGTAGAGAGACGAGATCGACGAAATGGAAGTCGGATGGGATAATATATATTTTTTGTGGTGGAGCCAACCTAACTAGGATAATATTAGATACATAAAAAGGAGAGTGAAATGATGAGAGGAGACATCAGATCTTTTTTACACAAACAGACGAAAAACCTATAATGTATACTATACGGGTCTATAGAGCTCGTTAATAATGTCTGGGTTCTTTAAAAAGTTGTAAAAGTAGTCCAAGCACTGCTTGGACTCGAACCAATTGAGGTAGGGAAATGCATCGCACGATGCATGCGAGAGACGTCCATTTTTTTGAGGAAGAAATGAGACGTTGCACAGTAATTATAATGCTATCTTCTACCTAAAGTTTTGATTGTAGTTATTATACGAGGGGCAGGGGAGGCAGTAGAGGTGAGATCAGTACAATAAAAGTGTTTAAACCGATTCATGAAAAACAAATAAAAGGTAATGTATTCATGCAGCGAAGATTCAGGTGGAAGCTTGAGATTCTTTTGGACTTGGTTCTTGAAAATAAACAGGAGCCGGACATTCAAAGTTGTTGCGATCCGGCTGCATATTTTTTTTTGAATTTGGTGCCGTTCTGATCAATCACACCATTCCAACATAAGAATGCTCCTGCTGTAGTACAAGTACAGTACTACTAGTACTTTTAGTATTCTTAGGACCCTTCCTATTCCTTTCCTGCACAAGAAAGATAAAGAAAGTCAAAGCAACCCGAAAAGACACTTTTCTATCCCGCTCACTCTCGTGCTCTTTTCAGAATCTAAGGCGAGTTCGATGAGCTCAAGCCACATCGCAAGATGAACTGCTTCATCTTTTTTTGATTTTCGTTTGTTGTACAAGTACAACTCGTTGTTGATACAGTAGAATATTTTCTTGTTGTAAAATACGTACATACATGTTGTACAAAAGAAGTGCTGAATGTTGCTATTCACAGCATGTTTTCAATTTCAATTTCAAAGTCTTCGGCTAAAGGGCCAGCGCACCAGCTGGGGTGGGCGCAGAGAAGTCTTACATTTGCCGGACGATGCGCCGGTCCGGCATAGAATGAAAGATGAAATCGATGAATGAAAGATGACGAAAGGACTACAATGACATTGACAACTACTTACACGACAGTGACAACGTGTTGTATGCTCTAGTCTACCAAGGAACGAGAGAGACCACAAATAAGACAACCATCTAATTGTATTAGGATTTTTCTTTGTGGGACAAAGATGCGCGAAAACGAATAAAAGCCGCAAATTACATGGCTCTTACTACCGATAATTTCCACATGCCAAGCCCCATACACCCGCTCAGAAGACTTTTTTAGATTTTGAATGAAAAACAACTTTGTGCTGCTGAACCTGGAGGGCGTCATGTACAACACGGTAAGAAATCGTAATGGAGGTCGAAGACATTGAATTTGAAAGGAAATGGAAAACGAAAACGTCATCAAAAAGCTATTTTACGCATGAGCTCGAGCTGACTAGCGATCGGGGTAGACTTGTTGTCTTTCTTCTTCTTGTCTCATGAAGATGAAATGCGATCGGGGTAGACTTGTTGTCTTTCTTCTTCCTGCAGCATATGCATGTCTCATGAAGATGAAATATTGAAGCGGGACTACATAACGTCTCAAAAACTCGTAAGTACAACATTTTTCGTCTTCTGGTTCTGTGTGCCTCTATTCAGTACTTCTTCCTTGGTTTTCATTTGCTGCGTCGATTTGCCCACATCTACGAAAGTGATTGAGAGAGTTGAAAAGATTGCAATACCCAGAACACATTCTTCAGGAGGGAAGGAATTACTACCACAGCTGTAGTATGATGCTCGATGGGCGACGTTTTTCATGTTCGTTTGCTGTCTCGCTTCCAGCATCGACGTTTCCGATGGGAACAAGATGCTTAGGAGGATGGATTTTCCTTTTGTTCTCGCCGTGCGTATTTGCGCAACCTCAGGTTGTGGCGAATATTAGGATACTGCGTTGTCGTTGATAAAAGGGGAAACATGAAAACTTTGACGAGGTTTTTGAAACTGCGTCGGTCCTGGTATCACAATGTCAATTGTTCCTGTTTCACCAGATCACGCATATTAAAAAGCCATTTCTATTACATAGAAGCTCTGTCAAGAGCCTCTAGGCATCGATTCAAGTAGTCCTCTCATCTATTCTCCATATTACACTTTTTTAACACAAACTGGAACTTGGCTAGGGACTCGACATTAGCAGCCGGTTGTCGCACACAGAGACTCAGGAGTTTGCACATCGGATGATTCGGGCCCTTGTCATCGACAGCAGCTTGATGCCGTATCTGTGCCCAAAACTTCGCTTCTTCGGTGCCAAGATTGAAACGGATTGATGTGGCTTAGAGGAATAGCTGCAGATAAATGACGCCTGAAGATATTTTTTGTTCTTTCCGCAAGGCTCATGATACTAAGTAGGATCGTAGAAGTAGGTGGTACTACATAAATTCCAAAAAAAATAAATTACATATATTATATGCCATAAAATGAATACGCTTCGAATCCCAACAGCCCCAAGTGACAGGGAAGCAAAAAGCCGTATCCTTTGTAAGCTTGAAGAAGCATTCGCATCTTCGATTGAAGCATTTTGTGAAAATCCTTCCTCTTTTGTTTTGTGCTCCTCAACATTCCATCTATCTCCCTATCATCCATTTTGTTGTATGAGCTGATTGCCTCTCGAAGCATCCGCGTATGCGGGATGAAGAACTCCTCGTACCCATTCAGCATGGCTTTGTGGAAGTCTTTGTTGCCAGCCTTCATAGCAGTACCATCAGAGCTAGTGATACTCAGACTGCCATCAGCGCCAAAACCATGAGTTGCAACAGCACAAGTACCAGCACCAGAGCCTCCAGAACCACCGCTATCTTCCGGCACATTGACAGTTGTAGTTCTTACAATTCTTGCTTTCGCAGCAGAGCATACATCGCATTGACAAGAAAACCCCAGAGTTTCTTGGCACCATTCTTCACGCACCTTCTGTTCGGACTCACAGTCTTCGGCAGTGAGATAGCAGATGCAGATCTCCTCGTCTTCTGCGATGTCGCGCACAGCGAGTGGTATGAAAGGGAAGATCATGTCCTCGTGGAAAAGTTCTACTTATACTTACCCAACAACATATTAGAAGTTCTTGTACTTCTACTTGCTGCACTCAAAAATCGTAAAACTTCTGAAAGATGATCATCATGCCTGTAGTAGAACAAGAACTTCTGAGATAGCAGATGCAGATCTCCTTCTCCTCGTCTTCCCTTTGTGGTAATATGAAACAAGGGATCAAAAAATCGTAATTTACGAAAAGATCATGGCTAGTAGAAGAACAAGAAGGAATCATTCTTCTACTTCTGATTCATCTCGACCTCCGACTCCGATTACGGTATCATGATAGGTTAGTGGAGAACTTCATGTGTCAACATAACGATGCATATCCTTCCATTTTCTTGCTTCTTGTCCCCCTCCTGATTGTGGCCAGCTTGCACAAAATCAAACTCCTCTTCCACATCTCCATCGTCATCTTTATCCCGTCTCCAGGTGTAAATCGCGTTAGGCCGACACGCATGATTGAAACGAGGCACAATCTTAGTGCACAAAACCAAATACTCGTCGTCGTCGTCGGTTTCAACATCGACTGCGCCCGGGACAGCGTTTGACCAAAATTTAGCGGACAGGAGAAGACTGAGATTGATGATTATTTCGGAGATGATAGGGAAATCCTTGTCCGCTGTGATGCCCGAGAAGTCCCTGTCCTCTGCGTGATCAGCCAACACCTTCTCGGCATATGCTCGTTGCTTCTTCAACTCCTCATTGTCGTGAAGGCCTAAGTGATCCGCGGAGTCGTCTAATCGTAGAATGGAGCGTGCAAGTTAGAAGAAAAGGAAAAGCGCACAAGATAGTTGTAGTAGGGACTTACTAGTACACTTAAAAGTTAAATGTTACTCATACTCATGGTAATAGAAATAGAGATAGAGAAGTGTCGACGTCGTGAGCTACGCGTACGTGTGATAGCATTAAGGTAGGTGCGACTGTTCATGTTGAGAACAACTATGCAAATCCGTCGTTGCTATGTATCTTTTTCAAACTCAAGAAGCCATAAAGCAACTCCATCGTCTTGTAACGTTCGTTCTCTCCGTTTTTTTCGCTGATCTCCTTCAGGCTTGTCTCGAGGAAACGAGTTGAAAGAGTGTGAGTCACTTGGTCACGCATGACCAGGTTCGCCGACTCTTGAATCGATGCCACCAGACTTCCCGGCATAGCCAAGACAGGGCGCTCGCGGTGAATCACAGTGTGTCGTTCGATTTTCTTTCGAGCTTTCACGCCGAGTCCTTTGGCGAGGATCGGTTGCACTTGGAGCATGGTGGTGGAAGAGGTAGTAGATGTAGTCGAGGTAGGGGAGGTTGTGGTCGAAACGTCGCTAGAGCTCCCAGGCTTCTCGCCTGCAGCCGTTGAAGATCCTATCTTCTCCGTGTTAGTCGCCATCTTCGGTCCTCTTACTCAACGGAAGAAAACAAGTCGACTTACAACTACAACAAGTCGTAGAAGTAGGAAAACAATGTTTTTTTTCGAGGAATAGAAACCAAATTCAATGATCTAGATGTAGATCTCGATAAAATTACAACTTTCTCTTAATCTTACTCAAACCTTGATGAAATGTTGAACCGTGTCCAAGATTCCAAAGAAGCAAGAGGGACGTAAATTTTCAGTCTGACTGAATACTTTCGAAAGTGGTTATAATTTCGCCCTGTAGTTATAATTAATATGTGTTTTGGCGCAGATTTTTCTAGTGGGTAAAAAACGAAATTGCAGCTGTTGGATCATCGACTATCATTATCTTCACCTGTGTTTGTCTTCCTCCTTCATATGACGTTTGATGCTGGCAATGGCATCTTCTTCGATGCTGGTCCTGCGCAGCAGCTCTGCAGTGGACGAATTTTCTGTTGTTTTTTAAGAATGGGTCGTCGAGCGAATGATCATTTTAAATCGTTTCACTTGAAGATGAACAAGATCGTTTTTTCAAATCGTAGAACTTGCTGAACCCGTTTTTGTCTTTTTGTTTCCGTTGTGGAGGCGAAAGCAAGGAGAACGCGACTAGTCCTGCAAAACGTTCACGGTCTTGAGGAGAACACTGACTGATTCTGATTCATTCAAAAAAAACAGATGAAGCGGAAATCCGTCCACTAGTAACACGTCTTTCGTCATTTTCTTGCACCGAAACCGACACCTTCCCCAATCATCCTTCGCGCCGATAACCGAATCTATCAGGACATTCCGAACAACTCTTGTCGTCGTTCACTATCACTTACAGGCTCTTCGACCATGCTCTCGCCAGGCGGAGAGAAACATCATCATGACCAAAATTATTTGACCGTTTTCTATGTTTTGTACCAAAAAAATATCTTTGGAACATCTTCAAGGAAGGACCTTGGGTTTTGTAACTTCTGTTTCTACGATGTCCAGTGCATGTCCCACCTAGGAGCCCTCCAGCTCTACCTTACTTCACCAAAATACAACAGCTAGGACATACTGCCAGGAGTGCTTGCCCCGAACTATTCCTCTCTGGGTCTAGGAAGTCCTTGGGCGTTTCCACGCGTTTGCTCAACCCACAATCGGCGCACGTGACGATCATCTCTGCGACTCTGCAAGAGCTTCGGGAAACCGTTTTGAATGACAAAGGGAAAAGATTGATCCTCTTCATGAGATTGGTGGAAACAATGTTGAGAATGATGACGATGATGATGATGATGATGATGATGATGATGATGATTGATGATTGATGATTGTACCTAATCTAGAGGTGGTGTCTGTTTGGCTTTTTTTTTAGCCTATTTATATAGAACTTCATTCTCTCTACACGATTCTGGTGTTGCGTCCTCGGAGCTAGGAAAATCCTCTAGCCCTACTGTATTAGTCGACGTTTGTATTGTTCTGGTATTTGGTAGCCTCATTTTGATCATAAGGGAAAACAGGAGGAGAATCCTTGTGATCAAATTCAGTCTACCAAATACCGGAGCCATTCAATGTTGTCGTTTAACTTCGCAACTGTAATCGATGTTGTCGTTTACCTTCGCAAGAAAATTAATACTCTACTGTAATCGATTTCGATGTTATCCTCGTTAGACTTCCCAACATAAACTCTTCGTCCCACTCGCACTCTGCGTCATGTCCACTGTGCTCAGATGACACAGCCTCTTCTTCTGCGCTGGTTTCAAAGGACCGAACATGGAGAAAAAGGGTGTCCCACCGTCCATCAGACTTTGAATTATCAGGTTCTCCACCTTCGCTCCTCTATGCTCATGCCGTATGATGCCCTTCTCCGAGTCTGACAGAAGCGATGAGGAAGTCGTATCAGTGTCGCACCCTGTGCAATCGTCGCATGATGAACCGCTTGTGCTGACTGGTGCTGATGTGTCTCCTGCTGGTTTAGGAATTGACGCGAATGACCTCCTAGAGCTGCTGGAGCTGGATGAATCTCCTCCTTGACGAAGTAGTATCCTCGAGGATGACGTCCCAGAAGACATGCACATGATGTTGAAGCTTCTGGCTGTGGTGGTTCTTGAGGTTGGTGATATGCGCAAAAGTCGATGCATCCTTTTCCCTTTGAGTTATTTGATCATGTTCTATCCAAATAAACTCAGTATTCTTGTTGCTCTTGTTTATGTTTTCGAAGTGATATGCTCATGATATAGAGGTCGATATGTTTATGTTGTTGAGGCGAGATGAAGCTGCTTCAGCAAGGCACATTGTTCTTTTTAGTCCACGGCGAACCAACGCATAGAGGTTGCCGTGGCGAGGGAGAAAGTCGAAGGATAATGTCAGGATGAGCGATACAGGTATATCTATCAGTATGATCACGAAACGCTCTAGTATAATGTTGGTGGAGCAGACCTAAGTAGAATATAAAGTTTTAGGTTGTGACCCAGATGTAGAAAAAACAAAAAACGCTCTAGTTGTATAATGATAACCCTAACAACTTGAAAGAATTCAACTTTTGAAAAGTGAGAAAACTGGGGCACAAAAACAAGGGGCACAGGAAAAGGGGGTGGGAAATAAATTAAACAAGCTTACAATGATGAAAGACTGAAATCATTTCGTGCAGCAGTAGTTCCTGAAGGAATGACAATAATATCATGGTTCTTACACTCGATAAATCAAACAAGTCAGTCGTTGAGCTTCCTCTTCTGTTCTCGTACTAGGTACCGCGTAATACACTAAGCCATCTCTCATGATGAACACGGAGAAAACAATCTAGAATCTCTGATGATGAACAGGGAGATGATGAACACGGAGGAAGCTTTTTTCTTTTTGTAGAAACATGAATATCGGGGGATAAAGGGGCGTAATATGGATCGTGCCTGAAACTGCGAACTAGAGTAGATGTAGAGGTATTCTTCATGGTAAGGCTTTATTTACACTGATTTCTTATCTTGGAATCGACAGAGTAAAGCAGTACTTGAGAAACTTCGACTAAAAAACACTTATTTCAAACCAGTATGACTATGACTACGAGATGAACTGTTTTGATGATGGTAATATGCGTTGACGTTCGGGAGATCGTCGTAATATTCTTGCCTTTTGTTTGTTCGAAGTGATGTGATCCTCAATCATGAGCATGTTTAAACTTACAGTCCTTGTCCCGCGTACAGCGGCCACGCTTCCAGTCTCTGCACACGTAAGAAGAGGCCTGTTCCCTAAACCGTCCGTCTCCTCGTTGTCGACTGTCATCGCGATCATTTCTGTTGAAACCACGTAGAAGCCCACCACTTCGATTAGGGTTGTTCCGCAAGTTATGGTTGTGAGTGGATGATGAGCCGCCTTTTTGGTTGTTTCGCGAGTTATCGAATCCGTGTCTGGCGTCGTTGGGTCCGTTAGAGAAAAATGCACACAGTGGTCTTCGATTTGCGCAGTAGTGATAGGAAACACACATGAGAAGTAGTGATAGGATACATTCCCCCCAGACCCCTCTGCTGTGTTCGATTGCTTTGCCCGCCTTGGTGTTCCCTTTGGTGTGAGTGACTACTATGATCAAACCTGAAAAAATCAGAGGCAGCAGCAGGACTACAAGGAAGTACAACATGCGGCACAACACACATGATAAGTACTTATCACGGAGACGGAACCATAATCAACAATTCCGGTGAGTCCGCCTCCTCCCTTGGCAGCTGGGAGTTTCCCCACACGATAATCGATATCCTCCCCTTCCCGTCTTGTTCCTCATCCGGGAGTGCGTTGATTCCGTGTTTCCAGTTGATGTTGGCGTCACGCCCGAACGAAAACATCATGCCGTTCGATTGGGGGAAGTAGGCTTTTACAGGTAGTTCTTGGCCTCCTCCACCAGTCGAGGGAGCAGTGGAAGCTGTATGATTAACTGCTCGCAAAAGACTCAATTCCCTTTCTCTCCCGAAGCTGGCGCCGACGGTGATGTTCTGATTTTGGGCTCGATGTGGATTGAACGCTGCACTGTCATGGTGGAAGGGCTTCCAGTCACGCGAGTCTTTGTACCTGAAAAGCAAGTCGTGATCACGTACAACAGTCGCTATAAGGTTGAGGGTCCACTGCTTCGCGGCTAAGCCGCACCTGCTAGGACGAAGTGGGTTCGAGTAGAACCGTGTGATCACGTTGTACTTCATGATGAGTTGTTGACGAAGCAGTTCTACTTAGTAGCAACGTGAAGGTGAAAGAACGCTTGTGGTCCCTAGCTTCTAGTCACAAAATGAAAACCTATGAACAACCAACAGTCTAGTACCAATTAAATCTCGTCCCAATTTTAGCTTTGTTCTTGATCCCGAAGTAGGTGCAAATCTTCTCCACCACTTTTTGATAGGTTGGACTCAATTCAGGGTTTTTCGAGATCAAATGCGTCCCCTCATGCCAAGAGATCCACTCAGCGTTAGAGTCTGCTCGATTGCATCTCGGCCCCCTCATCTTGACCCCTTGTACCTTGTATTTCATGACAACAATACAAGGGAAAAGGGTACCAAGCAAGAAGATGCCGAGAAAGATGGACACTAAATGTTGTCTAAAAGCTGGCCTTAACAGCGTCTCTGATAGTCCCTTTCGCCTGGATCTCCCTCATTTCCTCTACCAGTTTGTAGTAAAGGGACCAGTCATCCTCTTCACAGAAGAACTCTGGGACAATCACGACATCGTCATGCTTCAGCGTCTTTTTCAACTGGTCTCCACGATTGCCGATGAGAACTCGCAGATCTGGCCTAACGATGGTGCTTTTCGGGTCAAAAGATTCCGTATTTCGGCCTTTCTTGAACATGTTATTTTGTCTGCGATGTTCCGGCCTAGGGTCATCTTTCAGGTCGGGAAGGTCCGGGTCTATAGCGACTGATGAAACTCCTGAGAGTGTGGCTACTTGCGGCGGTTGACCTTGTTGCCCTTGACCTTGAGGAGGAACTTCAACTTGTGGTTTTTTACATCTAGATTCAGTAGAGCTAGAGTCCTTGTTGTCTTTCTTGTGCTTGTCAACTTCTTCAAGTTCAAAGAGACGTACTTTTTCTGGTTCTTCCACTTCAAAATGACGTACTTCTTTGTCCTTGCTGTTGTCTTCAGGAGCGGGTAGGTCACTTTCGCTCCCTTGTGGTTTTTGGATGACGCCGTTTGATGTCGCGATGTTACTGCTAGTTGCACTTGCAGTGCTAGCAGGAAGAGCTCCTGCAGGTTGATTGACACCCTTGTTCTTGTCTGCAGGCTTATCTCCTTCTTGGTTCATTTTCTTGTAGTCCGCTACCTTAGGAGCTTCGCCGTATCGTGATGGAGGGATGCGGAGAGGAGAGGAAGAGCGAGAGGACGAAGATGAATGATCGTCATCGTCGCGATCTGCAGGCCGCTTCTTCTTCTTATCCAAATTCAGTTTGCCTATTTTTGCGTTTGTAGTTCTTGTACTACTTCTAGCAGCTGCCACGACGTCCACGACTTTCTCTTTACCCTTACAACTAGTAGCATTTTTGGTAGTTGCAGTTGCGCCAGCCTCCCTTTTCCTCTTCGATGGAATCACAAGAGGTCGTGAGGAAGAATCGGAGTCATCGCTCGACGAGAGGCCCTTCGGGTGCTTTCTTCCCTTCTTCTCGACGTCTTTCCCGTTGTTGGTCCTGCCCTTCTTCTTGTTCGGTGGAGAAATATCAGAAGGACTCTCGGAACTCACGTGGATCTCAGGTGCACCAGTCTTTTTCTTCCTATTCTGATCTACGACCTGGTCATGCAGCTTTTTGATGCCCATTTTGGCAGTATTACAACTATTAGTGGTAGTCACAGTACTAGTGGCTTTCTTGTCCTGCCTCTTACGCTGACGTAGTCGCTCACGACGCCCCCGTGACCTCTCGGACGAGCTACGATCGCCAGAAGAGTCAGTATCTTGTTCAACATCCCGATCTTCCATGGAAGAGGACGCGGATCGCAGACTCCCGTTTCTTGAAGACTGACGTGAACTGACTGAAGATTAGAGCTTCCTGGAATCCATCTTGAGTGGCATCCTGGGTTTGCTTTTCCCTTACAGGATGGTCCCAAGATGCTTCTGGAGATGGATTACCCGAAGCCTTAAGAAGATGCACCAGAAGAGCTACGATCACTACTGAGGGAAGTTGATGGAGATCGACGTCTTCTTCTCTTCCTCGTTTTAGCCCTGGCGTTAGCTCGAAGGTTCACGTGGTCCTTCTTGTTTTTAGAGGAAGCTTTTCTCTTCTTTTCTTTCGTTTTCAGCTTCCTTTCAGCTTTACTCATCTTCTTACCCTTAGCAGCTAAGCATTGTTCGTCATCAGGATCTCGAGCATCAAAAGGATTCTCTCCAACAGATGTAGTCGTCGTCACCTTGCTGTTTGTCTCCGCTTGATGTGGTGCGTCTTTTTTACCGTCTTGCTCATGATCTTTCTTGCTGTCTTTCTCAAGTGCGACGTCACGCTTGTCCGCAGCTGCATCTTCAAACTTGTGCTTCTCCTTACTAACAAAGGTCCTCTCCTGTTTGTGATTCTTATTTCCACCAGAAGATGAAGATGCAGCAACAGCATTGTTCTCTGGTCCAGTTGGTCCAGTAGGTCGAGCGTCCGCGGCTCCTGTAAGAGCCACTTTATCCTCTCCTCGGTCAGGACTTCTACTCTTACTTTTCAGGATGATCAACGTCTTTTCCTTTTTGCCTGAATCTAGTTTCCCCTTGTTCTGGTGAGAGGAATCAAGCGTAAGCGACGCTCGAGCAGCAGGTGACTCTGCTAGTTGTAGCTGCGCAGCGGCCCTTGTTACCAAGGATAGCTTCTTGTCAGGTCGCGCAGGGCTGTCTTTCCCGTTCTCAGAGGCCTTGTTTTTCCCGTTCTTAGACGAGGCCATATAATTTAAATCTTTCTTCTTGTTGCGCTTCGACTTCTGCTCCTGTTGCTCCAGCTCCTGTTGTTGTTTATTTTGTTCAACCTCAATCTCTTTCCGCGACCTCAGTGTAACAGTTCGTCTTACTTTGACAAGCGGAGACGCAGGTGAAGCAGACGCAGATTCTTTGTCTTTTGTTGCATTCTTTTTAGTTTTACTGTCCTCTTCCTTCTCGTCCGCTTTTTGATGATCATCTGTATTCCCATTCATCTTCACAACTGGACGTTTTGATGTAGTTGAAGTAGAAGATGCCCCCGTGGCCCCCGCTGCTTTGGTAGTACTGGTGTCCTCGTGGTCCTTTTTGTTCTTGTAATTTCTAGGCCCCACAGCATTTCTCAATGGTATTGACATGGACGATGATGAGCCATTGGAAACGACATCGTCTCTATCCTCCATGTGGAGGTCTTGCTCTACTGGCTTCTTCTTAGATTCGTTTGAAGTAGTAGATGCTTGCTCTTTTGTTGCTGGTATCTTCTCGTCTCCCTTCTGCTTCTCGATCCCACCACTCGTCCCGGTGACGCCATTCTTGGGCGAAGGAGGTCGAGGTTCTAGTACTTGTATCTTGTTAATATCGTCCCCATGCAGTTCTAGGGGTCGTTGTTCTTGATATAATTGATTTTCTTCCACGATAAAGCTCTTCTTGTTCTTCCTCTCCAACTTTTCATCTTTCTCATGTGAACAAGGTCCACCTTGTTCTCCTGAGGAAGGGGACCTGTCATGGTCATCATGATCCCGCTCATCTTGTGAGTGAGACGCCGACTCCGACAACTCTGAGAAGATGACGTCGTCATCCTCGTCTTGAAAGCCTCCCTCCCCACAACGTTTTTTCCTGCCTGAGGACGGCTGTGGGCCTTCGGGCTGAAGCTCTGCTGCTTTGCCTTAGAAAAGAGGACTACATCTAGTTCTAGTGCTTGCATTAGAAATAAAGAGGACTACAATCATCTAGTGCAAAGGCGAACATTAACATCTCAATCACGACAAACGACAACGACATCTTCAAGGCCTTAATGTTTCGACGACGAAGACGAGACCCCGCCAGTGTCTCCCGAAACACCATTTGCCTCCGCCTTTCCTTTTTTTCTAAGATCTTCTGGCTCTGCTGCTGCATCGTCGGACTTGGAGGTCTTGGTTTTCTTAGAGGTATATATCATTCCTTCGAGGTGGTTGATCTGGTGCGCATTCTCTCGAAGATGCACACACGTACTAGATCATGATCATGCAGAAAGATGAAATTCAAATTGAAATAAAGAACTCTTGTTCCCATTTTTAGCTTCATAATGTCCGTCTTCCCATTTTTAGCTTCTGCTGTTCCTGTTCCGCCCGACTGAGTTTGGCCAGTCCTAGGCTTGATGCGTAACGGTCCATTTCTCCTCGGGGGACCCTGTGGACTGCGCTCACGGTCACGTCTATTTCTTTCCGCTTTTTCCCGCTTTTTTCTTAGAAGCAGATGCGTTTCATTCCACAATAGATGGATCACTCTGCCACGTTTTCCACAAGAATAGATCACTCTGCCAGGGAAAATAATATTAATAATTCCACTTTTCAGCTGCATGTAGTAAATCAATGTTCTAATATTCGTATTCTTTGCCGACACATACTATAATTTCTATGATGTACTATTCTGACTCTATTGATACTAGTACAACTCTATTCTGACTCTAATATTGATACTAGTACTCTCTTCTGACTCTATTGATACTAGTACTCTCTTCAAGCAATATTTCTACTCTAGTACTCTCTTCACTGTCATACTTCTCTTTCACGTCTCCCACCACGAGTGCGACGCTTGCCACTGGAGGCTCCTCCTCCATGCCCTCCACGTCCACGTCCTCTGCTTCGACTTCGCTGACGACTGCGATGGCGCGATGGAGGGGGCATTGTGTTGATCTTCTTCTCGAGCTTCTAGAACTTTGTAGATGAGACAGGTAGTTGTAAGTCTAAGACTAAGTGGTTAACAACTTCGCTTACTTAATAAGGTCAATAGCATCAAAGAGAAAGATAGTTAATACATAGTAACAACATAAACTTGAAGAACATCTCTTACTGGACGATAGGTCGTACGGAGCTGCAGGATCTTGATGTCACAGTGAGTTGTATGTTGTTGTGGATGAATCTTTCTAAACAAGCTACATGTACTTGTACATGTTGAGGGACTGCTTATGCTCATGCGGTATGCAAATGCTTTTTCGAACTCTTAATCATATTGATACATACAACTTACATCGTGCAACACGCAAACCAAATAACGTATCAATAACACGCAAAAAATTAGTAACACGCAAACAAAATGAACCGCAGCTGGTGCTGCAAGGCAAAAGATGTGCCAGATTTGTTTCTCTTTTCGTCGCGTTTGTTCGTATAGTCGTTCATTGCTAACGTAGGAACACTGCACAAGCTGTACAATTGACGAGAGAGAACGAATGTCGCCAATGGCAGCGCTGTCTATGGTCCTCCAGACTGAGTTGCTATCTGGTTACGAGGCCCATTGTCAATCCTGTCTAATATGACTCCAGACGATCGCAATCTGTACAGTCCAGCAACCGTGGTCTTCCTCTGAACAAGCGGAGACTTGGTTATTTACGTTTTTGCAGATAAGCAACACTCCTCCTTCTGATAGAAGAACCAATGCTTTAATATTACCCTCTCGTGGTGCCAGTTGCAACTTACAACAGGAACTGCTATGAAATTGTAACTTGCTCTTGCTGTACCTGTACTAGATGCAGTCCTTCTTCAACATCAAAAGAGATATCATAGTTCTTTGCATCGTCTTGGACGTTAAAAAGCTCACGTATTCGGGCCCTTACTTGAAGCAAATCTGTCCAACTAACAAGTCCATCGGTGGTCACCTCTGGTATTCTCACGAAGTATTGTTGTAGCTGCTCAGATTTCTTTTCCTGACATGGACGGCGTCCTGATTCCGCCCACGGTGGAAATATGTACATACTCCAGGTCTGCGATGGTGCCCAGCCGAGTCGCTCCCGTTGTCGAATGACGTATGTTTTCGGAAAGATAAACAGGCCATAGAGGGGTTTTAGTGCACGCGAAACTTCGCGACTGCGTCGTAAAATATTGATGTCGTCCGGCAGAGGTGCTACATTTTTCTGCAACTCGTACTGCAAAACTGTTGGATCGCAGGCCTCTGTTCCCTCCTCGTCGCTTAGCACGTGGTCTTCGCGCACAAGAACAACAAAAAAGTCAGGAGCAGTTTCTTCAGTCCACTCATCTTCAATAGACTCCGCGTTACGTAAATTTACAGTCCTGCCGTGATGGCTGCGAATGGCTTCTCGCTGGGTTGAGGCACTGCAACCGACCTTATGGCCATTTATGTTAAGCATGGCAGCCTGACGGATATATGCCGGGTCACAGCGAGCAACACGAAGGCCGCATAGGTTACGGCAAAGAAGTATCAGCTGAAGCATTATCAACTGCCGTCCTGCGATATCACGCACGGAATGCAGCTCAGCAAAGAGATCCTGCATTGATTGGCGCGATGGCGACGTCGCTACAGCGTGATTCAACAAGCGCCGAACCACATCACCTCCTGTTTTCACTTCGTACTCTTGTGCATCTTTCAATCGAATCTTTTTCATGTTACTTGTTTTTTTCGTTTCTTTTTCGATTGCTGCTGGGTCTCCTTTACTTTGCGAGTCATTGCGAGGTGCAGCAGCTACAGCTTCCGACGGCGCAGCGGCGTCCGTCTGCATGAAGAATCCTGGCGGGAAGAGAAAGAACCGACCAGAACTCCTCACAACGACAACAACACTCGGGGAAAGTCCTGTTGGCAACGTATACTTCACGTTTTCGAATACGAGATACGCATCACCGTTGGCACTACGTTTCAACTCAGACATACTCCGCAGAACAAGTGGAGCCCATTCGAACTGTCTTGAGGAGGGAAAGAGAGGTACATTAAAGTTGTCCCAAGGTACCATGGCAGGAGCGCCAGCCCTTGTGGGCGTTGTCGTGCCTTCTACTTTTACACTTGTTGATCGCGTGTTGATGGCGCAGGCGGTGGGGGCAGTTGGTTCTCTGCTTGTTGCATCGATGCTTCTTCTACCTGTCAAGTGAGACGTCGAAGTTGATACTCGCGAAAAAGGTTTTGACTGGACTGCGGGTGCAGAGGAGCAGGAACCAAACAGTGACGATCCATCGGATACCTTAGCAGCATAGAAGAATTGTACCTTACAGGTTCGTTGGGACCTGCGGTTCAAGAACAATTTCAAGGCCAGCTGCTGATGCGTCCTCTGATTTCTGTATCCATGATACGAATATCTCATGCGCCTGACCACGGATATTATGAGCGGAGTCTCGCTTCGATGAGCCGTATTGTTCTAAGAAGTCTCCCCGTTCGTGCAGAGTTACAAGCGATTCCGCACGGTCGTTACACCCTTCTACTTGTTCCGGAAGCCTAAGCCGCAAGAGACGACGGCGCCGCGCCCACGAGCAATTTTCCCTCTTCGCTGTTCTTGCATCCATTCTAGAACCTACATCTCCGCTGCTACGCGACAAACCGTAACCCAGCCAGTCTGCGAACGATATCCACCCTTTTTTGCCGTATACCATGAATGGCGCGGCAGGTATGAAGGACGGCCTTGCTCCAGCCATGCACCAGATTTCCCACTCGCTAGTCGAGCGAAGTCCGATTTTATGCATGTACTCACGAGCTTCTTCAAATGGCAAGAATCGGGACCCGGTTTTCCAGCCTGTAGAAATCCATCTTCGTAGAAGGACATTATGTCTTTCATTTGTGAAGGTAGGACAAGACTTGAGCACGCCAGGTTTGCCGAGATCACCAGTCACGTCTGAATATTGCTGACGACGAATACATCGTCCCAGAACGGGATACAGATTGCGCCGTATTGGGACGTACGCATGGTCGCGAACCCCTCGCCGCAGACAAGCAACGAGCATCTAGAGCATCTTCTAGAAAAAAGATAGGGATCTCGGAGACAAATGTGAAACTCCTTACCATTACGGATCAGGTACAGATGACCTCCATCAAGTGTTGACTTTTTTCAAGGAGTTCTGCTGCTCTTTGTAGGATCAATGCAAAACCACTTGGGAGGGGCGGTAAGTGGGAGTGTGGTTGCAAATTATAGACTAGGATATCTACTTGTTCTGGTGATGACGGCGGGCATGGCCTTGTTGGTTTTGGTACACATTAACACCTCTTGTTCTGTTTTTGGTCTTGAAATAGTGACAAGGTCGTAGTACAGATAAAGATAAGGACGTTGACGTAGAGCGTGGCCTCGTAGATAATTTACTCGTTGTCGTTTTAGGTCAACTAAATCCTGTAAAATAAACTCATGCTCCTTACAACGACACGGCGTCAGGAAAGTAGCAACATTTCTGTGAAAGAAACCTTCATTTTCGAACTCGTGTTTTTTTTCGGTTTGTTCAGCATCAGTACCATTTTGAAAAAATATACTCACTCGCTTGGAACTGAACGCCTCCGGATAGTGAACAATGTTCACGAGTGTCGCTCTCCGAGATGGCGCCCTCGGGTCGGCGGGTGATATTTGAATGTTGTAATCAGGGGGCTTTGATGTTGAGAGAAAGAAGTAGTCCACCACAACAACAAAAATTTTCATTTTGTTGTTGTTCATACAGCGTTGATGAGCCATCTCAAATGGCGGTCGTGTCAGATACAGATTGAAGCGAATCCTAAGAAAAGAATGAAAGTCCCAGCTTTTTCTTCAACTCGTAATCGCCTCAAAGCACAGTGCAGCATTCCCCTTTGGAATTTTGAGGTGGCGGTCGAGCCCCGCCACCAACTTGCTGCGCAACCACTGGCTGCGCTACTATCTGAACTGGCTGAGGCTGAACCAGGAGTTCGCGACCCTGTGGCCTCTCCAATTTCGAATGTCCGAAGCCGTTCACAGAGGCTATGCATCCACCTATGACAGAGGCTTGTGTGGCCATGTTGCCTTGACATCCCAATCCAATGGTATTAAAAAACCACTGCCCAGAAATCGGTCCTCGAAAAATCCTTGCGAAAATCAGGCAACTGGCCTGCAGTGTCTGTTTTACCAGACAGAAACGACAGAATTCGTGCTGATTCTTAGCTGCGCATAGACGGACGTAGGCATCCGTGACATCCTGAAAACTGTTCGCGGAATTGTAGACGTTTACCTGATGTCAAGAATTAGTAGAGCAGGGTGATGCGTGGATACGGTCCGTCGACTGAGGTAGTAATAGTATCTGAAGATAGAACGAGATCATAGATGTAGATGCTGTTTATGTTGTTTCACGCCTACAGAATTTGATAGATTGATTACAATGTTTATGTTTCACCTACAGAATTTGATAGATTGATTACAATCTTCAACAAGCACTCACTCAAAAAAATACCACCACAAACAGTTGTTGCACAACTGGAGGTAGGCGATCGAGGTCTATGTCTATCCGCTCGTCGTCGCCTTTGCCATGTCCGGTTAAGTTATCTCCACCATGCTTTATTGCGCCTTGCATAAAGGAAAGATTGCTCCAGTTGACGACATCAATCTGGTGATGAAGAAGTGGCAGAATGAATATCAATATGCTCGGTGTCTTTGTTGAGACTTCGATTACGAATTTTGTTCACCTTTTCGAAATCACCGCTTTGAACGACCAGAAACATCAATGAAATTAAGCAAAAAGATACATAGTATGTACTTGTTATAATACGCTATTTTGATTTGCTCCAACTGGCGACATCAATCTGGTGATAGTGGAAGAGGGCGCATGGGGTACTTTTGTAGTCACGAAATTGAAGACGAGATGATCCAATGTCGAGCGCCGATCTCTACAACTACGAACTACGAGCTCTCTCAAGTTCAAGTTGTTACTAGAAAAGTACCAGATTCGCCTGTCCATCTACCAAAAGCACGCTCGCGTCTAAATCTACGCCAGGACCTCGCGTTTCCCATCCCAGTCCTACGAACAAATCACTTCCATCCTTGAATAAATGAGGTGGTATCTCCAAAAAATCTCCCTTCTGCATGTCGAATTTCTTGTCCATACTCATGACCATGTTAGCGCAAGCTGCGTTGAGGAGCCCTGATATCCCTAGAGCTCGTTGAACATCTGGTAAAGACTCCTCAAAGTTTCTACCTTGGCACGCTCTAGAAACGTTTCGAAATTTCCACGTGTTTTCTCCCATATGCGGCAAAATGTAGAGGAAACCGAGGACCATCCCTGTCAAGTCGGCCTTGCGAATACTGGCCGGGTTTGATTAGAATCTTAGAAAGCTGAGAATAGAAGCTTCAGCTTGTATTTCTTTGGGTAGAAGGACAAGAACTACAACAACAACGCTGACTTACAAGTCTCACAACTACATTGTTATACGTTCTTCATAACTCATTGCAAGTGGCTCTGGCTTTCCCGTTTCCATGACGGTAACTTTTGCATTCTTCACTGTGCTCAGCGTTCCTCCTTGGTAGGCGTTCAGGACAAAAACCAGCAGCGAAACACCTGGTGGAAGTGCTTCTATGTCCAACGCGATCGCCTCGTCAAAGCCTGCTCCTTCACCTGTTTTGTTGTCCCCACTGTGCGTGATTGCCCCCGCCATACAAATCGGTTGGTTGTAGAAGCACACATCGAGCACTGCGCCGCCGCTGTTGCAGCATAAGACGCTGCAGTCTAGGTCGACTGGTTCCTGACCGTCCTCAAAATCCCATGACAAACCGACTACGAGATCGTGCACGGAGGGGCCAGATAAGATGAGCGGCACATCTTGTCCTCTATGGTTAGAGTAGGAATTGGAAGGGGAGTGGGATCGGAAGTTTTATGAGAAAGAGAATGAGAAGTGAGGTCTTTCAGTTATTTTTGAAAAATAAAGCTGAAGGAGGGGTACTACAAGTACAAAGTAAGTGCACATAACGAGGCCGTAACTACTGTCGCGACGCGAACATCCGCCGGCGCTCCGTCTTTATTCTGCTCCACTTGGAGGGTCAATCCTGAAGGATCTACCGCTCCCTCCGTAGCGCCCCCTGGATACATCGACATCCTTGCTTCTCTATCGTACAAGATGTGCGGTGGATGCAATCGTGGCGTCTTCCCGTTGCCACAATTGC